>LVLI01000202.1:0-346030 GCA_001687465.1 Halocafeteria seosinensis | reverse complement strand
CTCTCAGGAAGAGTCTCTTCAACCGGAGGAACAGATGAAGCAGGATGATCTTCCAGAGGGCTCTCCTCTTCTCTAGGCTGACTAGATTCTTTGGGTGGACTGCGGACATCATCATCATCATCATCAACGTCCCTAACCACTCCAGTGTCCAATGGTTGTTCCAACGCATTGTTTTCCTCAGGCGGACCCTCATTTACCACTGGTATTTCATCTGCTGGTATCGAATTAGTGGGTTTATTGTCCTCCTCCGTATCTGGACCATCGAAAGACTCTCTACGAGGTTGTTGTACGGATGTGTCACCAACGGGAGTTTCTTCCTCCTCCGTTGGAAGTGTCCTATCATCCTTCTCAGTGGGAACAGGGGAACTACGTTGACCCTCCTCAGTCACTGCAGGACTCTCCTCGTTTTCTACAGGCTGTGTCTCATCTTTAGGTTCTTGTGGAGCTACGCGGCGACCTTCGTCTATGTCCTCATTTTCCACTCGTTGCTCCCCAGGACTATCTCGATGGTCCTCAGGGATTCCTTGATCAACCTCTTGCCATTCAGGCGACTTATCCACATCGTCCTCTTCCCTACCAGGAGCATCCGAAAATGGTTGTGTCGAACCTCTGTCAGGAGTTTCATCTTCAGTCTGAGGAACACTTTCAGGAAGAGTCTCTTCAACGGGAGGGACAGATGAAGCAGGCTGAGCCTTTTCAGGGAGCATCGCACCCTCCTCGTCTATTGGCGGGTTCGATTCTCGGGGGAAATTGTTTTGGTCTTCCCCAACGGTTTCTGTTTCCAGCGGGTGCTCGATTGGACCGGCAGAATTATATCGAGGAGAGACCGTCTCTTCTGGCCGACCTAAATCACTAGGTTCATCGTCGTGCTCATCAGGTGCCTGAGATTTTTCATACTGATGCGAGATATCATCCAGACCCGGAGGAACTTCTTCCTTCGTCATCGGGTGGTTATGATCCACACCCGGAGGTATGTCCTCGACGTCTTCATCAGAACACTGAGTATCAACGCTTTTACCGTCGTCAGAAGTGCTGCTCGGGTTTATCCTGGCAGGTTGTCCAGGTCTAGGAGGCTTACGATTCTTTCGTGCCTCTCTGGCCTTTTTTATGCGATTTCTCATCTCTTCTAGGGAATCGTTGGGTTCTTTCTTCGCCTTCTTACATCTGCGGGAATCACTACTCCGGCCTGGTTGGGTACGTGGAGGCTTTTCATCCGCAACATCGACGTTTGAGGGACCGGGACTACCCTCAGAACCTTCCTTCGACCTGTTGCGTGCATTCTGCTGCGGCCTCTTTGAAGGGGGCTTGGCCTCCTTTTTCGGCTTCTTTTTCGGTTTCTTGGGAGGCTTTTGAGAAGTCACACTGTTTGCCGCTTCCTCGAAGGCTTCTCCTGGTTCCTTGGGTAGCTTGAGTAGGTTGGCCCGAGCAATGTACCTAAGCGATACCAGGTTTTGGGCAGTGTCCTTGTCGCATGGAGACAAGCAAGCAACAAGTAGGACTGACGCATACGGAGTGAAGAAACAGTCTCTCAAAAGTTTGGTGAGGGAGCTATCGCGGAAAGATAAAATCTCGTTTGGCAGTTTTCCTTTCATTTTATCCCAAAACTCTTTTTTCTTCTTATCGTCAGATGCTGCCAATTCTCGCCCACGAATGTCTCGATACTGTCGAGTAACAGCATTCAACACTCTTCCCAATGTGAACAGCGTTTTGTTGGCGCCAGTCACGTCGTCCTTATGCTTTAAGTGATCGGTGTTTTCCACGTCAGCCAAATCTACAAAAAATAGTTTACTCTTCGTTTTCTCGTTTTGGCCGGGCCGTTTCACTGAAATCGTTACTACAGTATGTCCTCGTGTATGCCTTCTATATTTGTCGCCGCCACCTTTGAACTGTCGTCTGAGTAGGGCGTATTCAAGCAATCTGAAGCCGTCTTCTGGTTTCCGAATTGTCAGTTCTTTTGCTCCTTCAACGAAGAATGTGTCCATGCGCGTATCGTAGCGTACATGAGCGGTCGGTATTTCCGATAGTTTCGCGTGTGCTGCAATTTAGTGTGAAGTTATACAGATCCGTAAATTTTCCCTGCTTTCTCAAATACCTCTTCGACTTACCTTTGTTTTCGCATTTTACATCAGGTAGAACTGTGCCCTCATTCAATAGATCATAGAGCTTCTCGTAGTACAATTCAAGCATGGACATCCCTATTTCGGCGTCTGGCCCAGCTTTCTCCAAAAGACCGACCAGCGCCCGCTGAGAGAGCCCATAGACTTCTGGTTGGGGAAGATTGTCTTCATCTACTTTATGTCTATCTGCTGTTCCAAAAATTGCTTCTTCCTTTCCGGAGAACTTGTGGCCGAACCCTATAGTTGCCGCATGCCTCCCGCTAATGACACGCTGTATTATTTTTTCAAGCCCACAAAAGTTCGAAAATGACTCCAAATCTCCCCCTTGGAAGCCGCGGCACCAAAAGGAATGAGTGACTGGCTTCGCCTGGTGGAACAATCGCTTTGGGGCCCCAACAGTGGTATGAATCTGTCAATGAGGCGCAAAAGAAAGATACATAATCGTTTGGAAGCCAATCCCCAAGAAGAGAAGCTAACTTACTTCCACTTCTTCGTCGTTCGAGACATCAATATTAGACATGGGCTCTCCAGTTTCCACTTCAGTAGCCGACGGATCTCTTACCCGTGCGACAACACCTAAAGCGACCGATGTATTGGTCAGATGCGCTTCCGTGGCTTTCGGAAGCGCATTGTACGAAAACGTTCTCCTATCATCTTTTTTGCGCTTACTACGGCTGCCCCGGCTGTGGAGACTTGCCGCGGAGGACGAATGCTTACTGTTATGCTCCCATGCTTGCATGGAATCGCCTCTTCCTCCTCCAAGAAGGGGTTTCTGGAAGAGGTCATAGTGCGAGGAGGAAGGCTTGCTTTCTTCCTCCTCTCCATTCGTCTCCGCCCGCGACGCGGGCTGGGAGCGTGGCATGTTCGTATTTAATAGTATCTCCACACTGCACACGAGCTTATAAAGGGCGCTCTATACCTCGATATAGCCTCCTTTTCCTCCTTGTTGAAGCACTCTTTTCGGCTGACCCCCGCGCGAATTCACCAAGTTGCAAATTCCATTCCTCCCCCCCGTCGCTCCAAAAATGAAAAACTAATGATTAGCTTCGTATCACAGTATTGTAAGTACCCCATCAACAAACTTTCCACAATATCCACCTTGTATACATTGATGAATCTTAGCTGGGACCTCGTCCCCGCCCGCCGTTAAGCCGGGCACGGAGTCGCACCGAACCACAGTGGTCCACGAACCGCTCAGCGACCGAGAAACAACCCCTTGGGCCGGCTCTAAATGGAAGCGCTCAACGGCTATAGTACAACCGAGGACTCACGGAAGGGACTTGCATCACAAGAGGAAGAAGCCAGACTGAGCCAGATAAAGTTCGCATCCTCCTGCGACATAGGCTGCGACGTAGTGGGGTCCCAGCGAGAATAGACACAAAGACAAGAGCTGCGTAGAAGCCAATTGGATCTTTCGTTTTATTAATGTGACTCTTCATTTTCGAAATCATTATCTAGAAAAGAAGGGCCAGAATTTATCTGTTGTTCAAGACGGTCCAAGACACTGTCGTCAATGTCGTCCACCTGTCGGACGTGGTCCTCACTATTGTGTTGTTCATCCAGCCCGGGACTCATTTCCGTTCCGTTTTGCGTCGCAACATTGTGATCCCCTCCAGTATCGAATGTTCCTCCAGCGTTTGCTCGAGAAGTGTGGCCTATATTGAAATCCTCGGGAGTACCATCACCAGTGTTATTCAATCCGTTGGCCACATGCGAGTGAGACATCTCGCTACTGTATCCACCAGAAGCAGGGACAGCACCGTCAATTCCAGGGGTATCAGTCATACCATCTGCGCCCTCTCCATTCAACTGTCTACGAGGATAGTCATCGGGACGAAGACTTTGGGACTTCCCTTGTGTATCGGGGGTTCCTGTGAGCTCTCCGACCTCCCCCGAGCTCGGAGACGCGTTTCCTGTAGCTGCACGGGGAGAACGAAAGTTACTGGTATTTGTCTTCTCTATAGCCTTGAGGCGCCTCCCAGAGTGCACAGGTTTTTTTTCGGTTCTCGGTGGCTTTTGATTGGGCTGACGTGGGCTCTGAAATTCCGCAGGAGACTCCCCTTGCGGTCGTACTACGTCTTTACTGTTTCTGGCGATACCCGCATCTCTCGGGGACTTGCCTCTCTCCTCTTTCTTCCGTGGACCGTTCATCATTTCCGGTAGTTCCATTCCGGGATTGTCTAACGATGTGCCATCCCCGCTCTCCGCTTCCTGACGAGCCGTTTCACGTAGTTGGGATGGTGTTTGGTACTGTACGGAATCTGAGCCGCTTCGAGGGGAGCGACCAACACTTTCACCGTTTTCCCGAGTGCTAGCATTGGTTTGCCGGGGAGATTGTCGCTGCTTTTCAGGGGTAGTAGAACTACCCAACGGGGGAACAGAGCCGGCAGAATGGAATGAATCGTTGGTGCCTTGCACAGATCTGCTGGACTCAAAGGAGGGAGCTTTAGAGCCCCCTTTTGAGGGCTGCTTTGGAATCCGCTGTCGAGAGACACGAGATCCCTCACTTTGAGAATCTTTGTCCGCAACGGATGCTCGACTGCTCTTTTGTCTCAGGGCTTCGTTTTCTTTTTTAAGTTTTCGAATCTGACTACGCAGCTGCTCGATCAATTCATCCTTAGGGGAAACATGAGCTTTCGCCGCGTTCTTCACCTCTGAAGCTCTCGCCATAAAACGCAGAGTTCTAAGGCTCTCCGGACCGTGCTCATCACTTGGAGAAATACAGGCTACCATTAAAGTGCATGAATTTCCACCTAAGCAATCACGTAACAGCATCGTCAGTTTGCTGTCGCGATAAGGTGTGCTAGTTTGTTGTTGCTTTGGAGGAGAGCTCCCCTTGACAGAAGGCAGTTGTCCGGCTACTGAACCACGCTTATATGCATCAATCTTTTTCTGTTCCTTTGCGACGGCATCTACTAGCTTGCCGAGAGCAAACAATGACTTGTTGATGGCTGCAGTTTCTTTAGCCCTATGTCCTTTCGAACCACTAGCCCGCAAGTTCTCACTACCCGCAAGATCTGCAAACAGAAGTTTACCGTATCTGGCGGCCTCAGTGTTCTTTGTGCCCAGGCCTTTGGGCTGATGCTGAGGCACAGCATCAATGTAGAAAGTAAGCAAACAGTGTCCCCGGGATGACCTTTCATTAAGATTGTGTTGAGCGTACACCCTGTTAGTAAGCCCGTGTTCGACGACACCCACGGCCTCCTGTGCGTCGCCTACTTCTACACATTCAGCCCCTTTTACATAGTAGTCCCCTCTTAAAGAGTTATACCGTATCGCCAAGTCAGGTCCTTTCGAAGGCTTCTTGTTCAATCTATCCTTTGGCATGTTTTCGGATATAGACGAACGCCGTTGAGATTTCTTTCCGCTGGCACCTGCGAACAGTTTCAGGTTGATCGATGGGTAACTGTTGCCCGAGCCGGCGGTGGATACGCCACTTACCTTTCACAGAATCATCATTACTTTGCAAGCCCGTTAATAGGTCATGCAGTTGTTCGTTGTATATCTCCACCATAGATATTGATACCTTATAGTCGTATGCTTCCTTCGAAGGATCATTCTTCCTCTTTGACTTGTCGACAACAACTCCCGCCTCTTCGCCGAGTTGCATCGCCGTTTTCATATCCAGGATCTCAAACAGTCTCTTCGCCGCCAGCGGAGCAAGACCAAAATCTGAAAGAGTATTTGCCGGACCATGCTCTTGCATTGTCATGCTTGCACGCCGCCGCTTGATTCTTCCCCTATATTTTGGGTCTGCTAAGCCGGGAGTGCTTCCAAATATTGTATATGTCTTACCAGATCCGGTTTGACCATACGCTAAGACTGCACTGTTATATCCATCAAATGCCAAGTTCAGGTATTTGTCTAGCCTTGCTGCTCTACTAAACTCCCTCTGTGTGGCATCGGGGTAACTCTCACATTTGAATTCTTGCGTCAATGCCTGACCCTGCTCCTTCCAGTCTTTCGGAGCAGCTTTCATGCTTCGCACCTGTAACCATTACCCAAACGTAGTGGGTATCCGACAGTCTACGTATGTATTTCCTCAACAGCAGCTTATTAGCAACTTACTGTGATGCTTGACTGATCCTCGGATATATGTAGGCAATCATCAGCTCCTTGTTCGTCCTCTCCTGCTGGAGGCCGAATTCTAGCCATGACGCGAAGATTGTTGAGATCTTCCTGCTCCTGTTGTTGCTCCTCATCATTATCTTCGTCGTCTTCAAATCCGTCCACTGTTCCGTCTGAATAGTAGTCATCCTCACTAACGGAGGGGGATTTATCGCCCATCCTAGCGTCCGCGAATGCGAGCAGTCTTGCTGGAGTTAACCGTAAACAGTACGAATCGACAGTTGTATTGCCGGGTTTTGGCGCCAAGCCCATGTACCTCCTCAGTCCCTATTTCTTTCCATCCAAAACGACTACAAGCTGGATAACGCAAACGAATACAATCATGTATGCTCAGGATGATCTGTTACTGTTGCACACAAGCGTCGTGTATACACTGGCACTGAATTTCGGTCAAAAACGTAAGTTCAACCCTCACGTCAAGAAGCTCATATAGTCCCTGTTGAATGAAGTCTACGAAGGATCCACTACTACCAAGACAATCATATGAAATTACTATTTCCATCTTGACGTGGTCAACTTGATGGAGATTCTGTTCAATACAGCTCCAGAAACTACTGCTGAGTAGTTGTCGGTCGCAACTTGCGACCGCTGGCAACGTGCGACGTCTCGAGCCGAAGCCGATTGGCCACATTATACAAAATGACCCTCGATTAAGATAAAATTGAGATGCCGACATCGCATATGCTTTGTGGTTTCATTGTGTATTTGCTTTTTATTATAACAATGTGCCCCGTTACGCGTCCCCTTTCTGCATCAACGCCTGACATTGACTATACATAATCATCGAGAATCTGCATGTCATCCTACATGACGAGCATCAAACAAAGCACATGATTGGGATAGACAGGGGCGACGTACCCGTTGGCGATAAGACTTCGGGCGCTCCCGGGTCCGATACCTCGGTAAAGACCGATAACTCCTTTCTCTTTAATTCTGTACGAGAGGGAAAGTACATGTATCAACAATCCTCAGGTAGTTCCAAACGCATACATACACATGTTTCGCTCGAACAACCCATGAAGACCCTTTTGCTACTCCTTCCGTCTCAGCTTGAACTTGGGATTTCAAGTTTTCAAACGGCCAAATTAACCACCATGAGAGCGTTGAACACACCCCGCCTTTGATGAAGTTGCCAAGCACAGGTATGCTAATCAGATCAGAATGGTGCCGAGCAAGGTGATCATTCAGAATGAAAAACGTAGTCATCAATCCATTTGTTCTAAGCAACGTGATCCCAAACCCCTGAAAGATGTTCCTCGTTTCAGCGACGGGATGTTTCAATGTGTCCTTAATGGAATCGTGAAGACGCCATTTCTGCCCGACCTGAAGGCGAACCTTGATAAATTCTAGCGGAGTCTCAAGAATTGCCCGACACGTTGAACCGAAGATACCACTAAAAACGACTCTGCGAGGGAATATGCATACCATATTCAACATCGGGTTCAGGACTGGTTCATATCGTGAGAACTTACCTGTACTGCATGCCGCCAGAAAAAGGGATCTCTGAAGTTAGGAAGGGACTATCCCTAGACCATGCATAGCTGCAGAAGGTGATGTAAAAGCGTATACATAGTATCAAGTAGCATTGCAAAACTGTCAGGGAGGACTTGGAACTTACGCCCCGGTGAATCCGGCGAATTGAACAGAACGCTGTAGTGCAGCAAGTAAGACAAAAGGAAAGAAGCTAATAATTGCACACAAATACAGCTAATCACCTTTCCATGTAGCTACTTACGAAGATACCGCTGCCGATCAACGGTGGCAATAATCCCCGGTACAGCGCCAAGAAGCCTTCGGTCTTTACAACTTTGACCAATGTTCGAATCGAGCCACCTTTCACGTACGTAGTTTGTGCTTGCATCTGTAGCATGAAGAAAGCATTGAGTGAAGAGCACTTGCTGTTTCCAATGGATACCTATGCAACACCCACCTTCGTCTTAACCGTGTCAATTGGATGTCCGACGAGAGGAGAAGTCACACCGTACAAGATACCACAGAACATTCCTCGCGCAGCTTCTGTAAGAGAGCTATTCGATCCAACAAGGACGCTCTTATCCTTGCCTGTTTGCTGCTGAGTGCCGCCACCACCGCCATTGTTGTTGTTATTGCTTTCGGGGGAAGTCATCGTCTTATGCAGTGTTCTGTCAGGGCCGTCCCTTAGCCGTTCGGTCCCAATGCGTCGTTCATTCAGTTCCTTCTAGCTCCCTTATAGTTTGTAGACCGTTGACAAATACACGTATAGCACCTCCAGAGAACAAACCTCGCCTTCACCACGGAACCAGAGCATCTGAAGCTGTTAGCGTGGGCTTGTGAACGTCAGCCAGGAAGACGGTTAACGTTGGGAAGTTGCCATTAGCTGCTGCAGAACCAGAGCTATTGCATGTGTTCATCGGTGCTTTGGTTTTTCTTATTGGATCGAAGTTGGTTCTTTGTCACAGCGTACATGAACCAAGGGACTGCCTGCTGTTTCAAGCTACTCTATACCCACAATGGTAAGGGGTGTTGCCCATGTGAAGCATCATCCAGTCTCGATATCGTGCTCTATTTCCTGTTGTTCTTTGCAGGCTACCCAACTAACATGGACAATTTTCCCACAAGATGTCCTGGAACGTCTTGAGAAAACAGTGGATGAACGCGAGATAAAAGAGTGTGTATCCAACGACGTATTTTAACGCTAAGCTCCCCTAAGACTTGACGTGCTGACTTGCAGGACATTAGTCCAAACATGTGAGTGGCCATTCGAAGAGAGTGCACCGCTGGTGGAGGACCAACTCTACTATGCGTTAGCGTAAGTCGCGTATGGTAAATGATAAAGGTGGATACTTGCTCACTTTCCGTCGGTACGTCGCTGTGCAGGTTTTGCCGCGACAATGACTTCTCTTTAGCGGAAACATCCGTGCTTTTGGCCATTGTGTTTGCCATATTGAGGGCTGATACGGAACGGTGGGAAATCTCTATGGATGAAAGCGCCAACCATTTCAGTGAATTATTGCTGGGTCATTCAGTGGAGCGATCTCCATGGAGGTAAGCTAAATATCAGAACTAATGCGAGGGATAAAGGATACCTCCATCTTCAATATGCAGCGCACAAGTATTGACCCCTGAGCATGCGGAGGCTGCTTATGACTACATTTTACGGTCTTACTATATGCACTTTCGGATGTACAAGTACTGTCTGACTTCGAAACCAAAGCTATACTTCATGCAGAACTTCACGTCAGGACTGAATACGCCTGAGAGGTTGCTGAAATATGCTCTAAACGAGGCCATCGAACTTCCTGCTGAATAAGCAAGGCTCCGATCACGATCCGATCACCTGCCTCTGGCTAGCAGTTTACGAGTCATGAAAAGTCCGAGCGCTGACAAAGAGAACCACGTGACTGCGTACGAAATATGAGTCGCTGGCTCAACATAGAACTTTGCGTACTCGTCCAAAGACTTTTGCTGTGAGTTCTGGAAGAATGGCCCTTTTGGAAGTACTTCAAAAATGACATCTGAGGCGAAGCAATAGTCTTTTCCAATCTTTCCCGAAATATGAGATTTCATTCCGTCGGCATCAAACCATCGCCATATCCCGCTTGCAGCATCATTCGGAGGAAGAAAGTACCCGGACTGCAAAACAAGAACAAAGCACTACAGTTGCTATATTGGCGAGGAAGCAATAGTGCTCTCAGCTGGCACTGACCGTTTCGCCGTGGTGAAGCATGCCCTCCACGGATTCGTCTTGTGTAAATGTTGATGGTAATGATAATGCTAATTCCTGGTCACTATCACTAGCACCGATCCAACCACACTTCATGAGAATAAAGCCGCAATCGAATTCAACGGGGAGGACGAGGTAATACCCTTGCTCTTTTGCACTAGAGGCCATTCCTCCCTGTCGTGTTTCTGGGGACTGAGGAGGTGGCCTAGGCCCCACATACATAGCCAAATCCGTACGAGGTTTGCCACTATCGATTCTTGCTTTGATAACGACGTCTCTGTCCTTCAGAACTTCTTGAGACTCTTCCTTAGAGAGCACTTCCGCCATGGCTCGTGGCTCCCGCTCAAGTTCTTTCCTTCGTTCTTCCATTAGATTCGTTTTCCAAAAGTAGCGCCGCGTTTGCCATTGTCCAAGATACGCTGTGAGGGCCACCTGGAATATAAGAAGTAAAGCATATAGATTGCTTTGGCGCACAATATCACACTCAATAGTCTGACGTACCAACGAGCCAAAAAACGTGAACCCAAAGATGTTGCGAGTGCGTGAAGTGTTGCCTTCTCCTCGTTCATTACCACCTTCGGAACTTGAACTGGTACTGAGATACTGCTGACTGCATCCAGGGTACCCCTTGTTCGCGTGTAGAGCTGTAGCACGCGCAAGTAGCTGTTTTGTTGGATGCCGTACTATGAGATTGCCATGGTATTTGGACACTGCCAAAACACTGCGAGCACTCTTCCCGCGAACCACCGACAGCATCATGGTACAAATTACGCGTATCCTATGTCGTATTGCAGCCGTAAGGTGCACAATTCGTGAAGGATTAAACCTACCACTCCGCGGATTCTACACTTGGACACCGAATTGACAAATATGCCATAGGATCTCTTCGTCGTCGGTATTGAGGAACTCAGATTTCATGCCTGTATCTAGTGCAACGGTGTTGTCCATTATTTCCCATGTGGCATCTTTTATTTTTCCATCGTACAACAACATTGTACAATACAATACAGTCGCTTCTAGGCTGCGGGCCAGTACTTCAACTTCCAGCTGACCGCTAGCTAGGCCCTAGGGCCTAGGCACAGAATTTCATGTTGAAAGAATCGAATCATTGATTTATTTGTATTATCATTCATTCGGCGTACTCGCCTTAATGGGAAAAGAAAGGGGTTGAGTATTACGGTTGAAATCATCGGTAGGTGGCTTGTTTGAACTTCGCTTTCTCGGGCCTATTTTGCCTTAAAATATCAGCAATTTCTCTTCTTCGGTACCTAAGATTACATGAACTTGCTCTTTATTTAACCCGGTGTCTTCATGGATGAGCTGGGGTCTGGAGGCTCTCTGTGTGACTTATTAGCTACCGCGTTTGGTGTGCGGCACAGCGGACGCCGGGGTGGTGTCTGTGGGCATGAGCGTGCATTGTCTCCTTTCTTTCTTTATTTGCGGTGCGTCTCCTCCTTGCTCTGCATGTAGCAATCGATTCCCTGGGGCTGTAGCAGAGTTTACCGTCTTTAAAGTAATGTATTTGCATGTTCTCATTTCGAAAATACAGGTCCGCTCCCGACACTTCGAACGAACAGAAACGAAAATGACAGTTAAGAGCCGTACGAGAGGTACTATGCTTACAGCATTAATTGCGACACTGAGTATGATGGCAGCAGAATCGTTTGGGACAGATTGTGGAGGAGGGTACTCTTGTCCAGGAGATGACACATGCTGTCCTTCCTCCTCGGGGCCCCCGTCATGTTGCATTTTCCCGAAAGCAACTTGCTGTTCAGATCATGTTCACTGCTGTCCTCCATCCTATCCTATTTGTGATCTGAGACATCAGCGATGTCTTTCCTACTCTAACTCTGGAGAAGCGCAAGCATACATGAAGCAGCTAATCCAGGAGATGTTTCTGGAAGGGAAGAAAGACGAAAACGGAAACAGACTTTCATGGTTGCCATGGTTTGGTAACATGATGCATACGCAAAAGCTCAGAGGAAATGAGAAACGTGCACCAGTAAAACTTAATGATTATGAACAGCAGTCTAATGGAGCTCAAGATGGCAACGCGGAAGCGGAGAACTCGCGTCGTATTTTTTCTATCCCCCTGATGGATACCATGCCTGCGTCGCGCCAGAGGTACCGTAAAATGAATAACTAAGAGTATCGGCCACAGGTGGTAAAGCTTCGAGGTCGTATAATTATATTTGGATGTTGCTGAGGGGAGGTTAATCACATCCGGAAAGTGTGTTCATGTTGTGCACGCACAGTTAATTGCTTTGAGCTCCATCGCTCAATCAAGTTAGGTTGCGTAGCTCTCGCTTGTTTGGAGAGATCCGCTAACCTGTGCAATCTCACATCCGCATGACCGCTTGGTGATGTTAGTAACTAGTTCCCGGCAGTTTTGCTAGCAACCCAATAAACTGACCGAAGTGAAATGGATTGTACACAGCATTACCGGTGGTAGCAGCATCATCATATCCACATTCGTAATGACCAAGTTCCCATTGCATCAACTCTTGCCAAAGTACCCGAGTATTCGGGAAATACTTTTCATGCCTCAGCTATGGTTGCATGGGACTTCTCATGAAACTCTGTGCTGTGGAACTCGCGCTCTCACCAAGTACGTGGAGTCGTCCACGTCCGGATTACCTCACTGCATACAGCCTTCTTTCCTCCCACATTTTGCAGACAAGGATACGACGTGAGGCTCCTGTATTGGCCTCAAACTAAGGACAAAGTCATCGATTATCTCTCGCAAACCACCAGTACCTCGAATCCACCCTCGGACTTGACGGAAGCGCTGGAGCTCGGAGACCGAGGAGTGGATGTGGATACGATGCTCAATCAGTCGAGTCCTTTCACTTCTCAAGACAATTCTGCTTCCCGTGTATACGTGGCCAGTGTGGTATGTGATGTCGTACAAGTATATAAACAGCTACTTGATTACGTGGAAGTGACGAAATTGTGTATCCTGGAACCGACAGAGTCCCCAAAGTTTCTTGAAGGACAACACACAGCTCGTTCTGTGTTCCCGAAAGGAGGAATCAAATTTTGTACTGGGATGTGAAAATAATGCCGCTGTTTTAACCACTGCGAATGAGAGGGGCAAAGAGAAAGAGGAGGAGGAATCTCAGCAGCCGTACTCTCACGTTGAGGAATCCGAACGCGATACGGATACAGGATTGGAAGTAGGGAAGCAAGAAACGAAACACAGGACGGTTTTCTCTCTTAATGACTTCCTCAAAGAGAAAACAAGGATGCTTCAGTTAGATGAACTTATTGGGAACTTGCTCGGGGATACGCGACTACTGGCTGACGAGACGTTAGCGTTTGGACCAAATGTGGTACTGGATTCTCAGACGTTTTTTAATTCTTCCCACTGCTTTACGCTTTGCAACATTAAACCAGTACTGCCTGGACATTCCTTGGTAGTGAGCCGACGGAAGGTTCCGCGGTTTTCGTCATTGACAGCGCAAGAAGTGGGAGATATGTGGACTACGGCTCAGAGAATCGGGAGTATGCTTGAATCCGCCCATGGTGCTGAGTCGCTGACCTTCGCCATTCAAGATGGCGAGTCAGCTGGACAGACGGTTCCACATACCCACATACACATACTTCCACGAGTAATGGGAGATCTCGATGACAACGATGAAATCTACCACCTAATTGACGAAAGCGACCAAGTGCGCCACGATACCAACCGAACTGAGCTAGACCCCAAAGGAAATACTAGAACACAGATTAGATCACCAGCTGAAATGATGAAAGAAGCGAATTGGTACAGAGAACTATTGACAACGTGATAAGAGCCTGCATGGAGCGTGTCGATTTGGCAAGGACACCAATAAAAGGAACTTTACTGCGTCTACGTAGAGATTGAAGAGCCGGTCGCTTCTTCCTGCGCCCGTCTTATAGCTTCCTTCGCTTCTTTCTTGTATTGCGACTTTATCTGCTTTATCTGCTGGTTCATCGAAGACTTCAAATTCTCCAGTTCCCTTTCGGCAGCATTCTTCTCCTCTTCTTTTCTTTCAAGATCTGCTTTGGCTACGAATTGAGACATAAGCTCAGCGACGACATCCCCGCGGACGTATGTGTCTTTTCCTAACGCTTGTGGATCTGAAACTTCTTGAACGTTTGTGACCAAGCATGCATTGTCAGGTAAATTGCTCTCTTGTTGGAAACTGGAGGCATTCGAACCACTGTGGCGAGACTTAGCCGAGGAGAGGCGCTCTCGAAGCCTACTGTTGTCATCTTCGGACTCATCCAGCTGCTGTCTTACTGTGTCCAAAGTTTTCCGTGTTTCTCGCAATTCGGCCTGAAAGCTGGTCACACGTCTTTGCAAGCTAGAACGATCGGATCGTGCATGTTCAAGCTGTTCATGTAGCATTTGGATCTCTTCTTCAAGCGATTCGTTATTTCGACCACTATGCTTCGTCTTCTCTTCGCATGCCTCTATGGCCTCGTTTACCTTTGAAATCAGGGACCTAATATACTCAAAGGAATCCTCCTCCTGACTTTCCTCTGGTGGAATCGGGCTTTTTAAGCTCTTAGACTTGCTTGAATTCAACGCGTCTAATTTCGTTTCAATCTGTGAAACTGAATTCATCAACCTTCCTGTATCCATTAGAATACGCTCAAGCATCCCAGCACCGAAGTTACTACCCGCGGAAGCGACATAACTCGAGTGCTCTCTATCGTAAGCGTTTTTTCGTTGTTGAGCTTTGGCCACGGGTATATCCTCATCGCTATCATCACGGACGACAATTCTCTCCTCTTTCGAGCCATTGGCATAACTACCCGTATCTACAAAACCAAAACCACCGCTTTCAGCTTCAGAGACGACTGAGCTTGTAGTGTCCGTGGTATTTCGCCCGGTGTCAACTTTAGACGATCGCTCTGACACATCATCGCTGGATCCACTCTTCTTCGACGCCAAATCATGGTCATGCAATACTCTAGAATGGACAGTTTTCTGATTCTCACTCATTGTCTCGGAACTTGCAAGAGCTGGCTGTGACACTTGAGCGGCGACATTGGTCTCTGTAGCCTCGTTGTTGTCCTTCCATTCCTTCGTTTCCATCTCTTTAGCTTCGGATGGTGCTGCAGTTTTCGCAAAGAAATTAGGGACAGCGCCTCCACCAGCTGCTCTTCCCAATCTAGCCATCCGCTGGACAATGTCCTCTTTGGAACCACTTCTGCTCCTTGCACTATCCGCTTCAGCCTCAGTCTCAGGATGAAATCCAATCGATGCATTAGTTGCATTGTCGGTCGAGCCACCATCGACAGGTACACTCTCCGTGGAAGCTTCAGACGCAAAGTTACCGATAGGTTCTGTAGGTGCCGTCCCCTGGTCAGCCTCATTTGTTTGTGCTCTTACACTCTTCACGTGTATCTCCATTACGGCCCACTGGTTGGAATCTTGCGATACTTCCTTTACTTCCCCTGTTTCGCATTCAGTTCGAAGAGCTTCAATCATTGGAGAATCCACCACTCTCCAGTGGAATGCACCTTCATGAACACCGTCAACCCATCCCAGGATTTTATGTATGTGACCAGCGACAGAACAATTCGAATAACAAACGTCTTGCAAACCACGATGCTTTAGAGTCACAAGTTCGATATCGTTTAATTTCTTATCCAAACTGCTTATATTTTCTTTTGGCACCGAATAAAATGTGATCTCAAGGGAAGCATGCGAGCTGCACAACCTCAGAACAGGTTCGGATACGAGTCAGTACTAGTTAAGAATATCAATAAAGCGGCTGGAAACATACTCGTTTGAAATACTGATGGCTGATGCATCACTAGACACATCCGCCGTTACAGACAAATTCCGAACGCAGTTTGACCTATCTCCCTCATCCTTAATAGCGGAATGGGTAAGCTGGCTGAGTATCTTGAAGGTGCAAAACTTTACAAATAGCGCATTCGAGAAGATTATCGACCTGCAGCTCAGCATGCCATACTAGACGGTATCTCAAAAAATCACAGCATGGGGCCACTAACCTCAAAAGGTTAAGCAGCTGCGTAAACTCATGGCAGTGTACGGTATAGCATTTGTCATCGTATGCAAATGATACGTGACTTTGCGAGAGTACTTTGACTACAAGCTTCGGGTTGATCGGTATTGTGGCTTGCGTCTTCCTGGAGCTATCATACAGCACAACTGCGAAGTGCTTCTTATTATCTGTGCGGAGCCAGTAACATCGAAGAGGTTAGCATATCATATCCATGGGCAAAGTATAAACGAACAAGGACACTCACCTAGAACGACACAACCCACAGGCCCATCGCAAACTCGTTCGTATTGGCCCCCTTCCCACTTCCACAGTGCGGGGATGGAGGTTGTATATACGAATGCCGGTTGCTGTTGCTGTGTGGGTCGTTGCGGAAGCGTCCCCGACGATTTCGCTTTAGACATTCCTCCACTTGCTGCTGCTCCTCCTCCTGTCCGTCCCTTATCCTGGTCTGGGGAACCCGTGGGGACCGCCGACATAGTGGCAGTCTTTCTATGCTGGCCTTTTTGGGCTTTAGGAGACTGATAGGATAGCACAGAGGAATCTTCATCTTCCATGTCCTCTTCCTCTTCCAGCCACGACCCCAAATTGGAGCGTACTTTTCGATGTCCGCTCTTTTGCTTACTGCACTCGCCCATAACATGCCATACCATAACAATAAGATGAATACAGAAATAGCCCACTCCATATAGATATCTTGGCTCACCTCATTTTTTTTCTCCCCCATACAAGAGGACGTATGTGTGTAACACTTACTACCCTACTAGTTACACTTCAATAAAAATTAAGAACTTGCGTTACATCAAACTCATACACAATGTAGACAGTAGCTACATGGGGAGATATCTCAGATGGATGGTTGAAGTTGCAGCTACGAGGTTTCCACGATCTTGTCTTTCAAGGCTCCCCAATGGCATGTTTTCGGACATCTCTGTATGTGGATGTTTCCACGAGAGTTTGTCTGTTAGTGTCATGACTTGGTAGGGTAGAAAAGGAGTAGCAAAAAGCGTATTTGGGGTGGTGTGACGTCAATCTGTCGCCAGAAAACATCATGGCGTGTGCTCATTCTCTGCATTAACTCGTGCATATAGCACCACAAGCTGGAACTCTTGAACGCTTGAGGAGGAAACTAAGATGGCCGAAGAAGCAGGGACGTTCCGAGAGGAAGGAACGCGCCAGCTCCGTGCATTAGGGGGTGAGATTCAGCAGCTGATTAAAGCACATAAGAAGGCTGAAGAGGCATTCAAAGCAAGGCAATATAACAACAAGAAGAATTTCGAAAAATTCGTCAAAAAATGCGAAGCGGAAAAGGAGCAGTGTAGTAAACAGTACCAGGAAACTGTGAAATCTTACGAACAATCGATGGAGAAAATGGATCCAGAGGATCCCAACATAGAGGAAGTAGAAACTGAGTTTTGGGGCAAAATTGGAGAGGTAAGTGACCTACCTTGAGACAAAACGCGCACTAAAATAATGTGCATTTGATGCTTAAGTACTGTGGAAATCCTCCAATACGCAGCTAGACGAAAATATTAGACAGTTGGACGAAGCAATGGAAACGGCCAAGAAACAGCAATACTTCCCCGAGGAGCTAGGCTATTACTACTCAACGGGAGCTAACGGCGTCTTCATCGGTGCAAGAGACTTTTGGTTACAAGAGGTCCGAGGGAATATGACAATTAGCGTTCAAGCGGCTCAGTGGGAGCGCTCCTCTACTGGCTCCAACAGAGGACACCGGAGAAAACAGCCTAGTCTTTCGTTCAACATCGGCGATATTCCTAACATATCGCATCCGAATGACCCTGATTGGAAATTGAAATGCTTCCCGACAATCACTGTTAATTTGAACTCTCTCAGCTTGGGATTGCGATTGTACGATTTTGGCCTTAAAGGAGAAAGGGGTTCGAAAGTGCCAAATACGAAAATTCGAGAGTTAGAAGTGTCTGCTGATGCAACTTTGCAACTGCCACTTTATTACGTTCCTGCTTCCTCAATGTCATCGGCCTCTCGCGCGAAGTACGAAACTACTAAAGACCGCATCTCTTCACTAGAAGGGACATGGAAGGTCGCTGAAGGCTATAAGTTTGAATTGTCTAACCTACGTAGGCGACAACAGGGCGGTATACATGTCCCTCGCCGGGTACTACAATGGGTTGTCAATCTCATCGTTCCTGCTCAAATTAAGAAAGGGATAATACCGTTAATTCCTAAGGAACTCGGATCCTTGCTGTGTTTGACGCCTCAAAAATTCAGTGCTACTATTGAGGTACGTAGGTGTTGGTTAGATTGTTTATGTTGCATTACACACAGTGTTCTTTGTGTGCAGTTCTCTCTTTCGAGTTTACCTTCCACGATATTGGATGCCCCCCTGAACGGAGCCAAAGATACAGAACTAACGCGCAAGTGGAAGGAACTCGAGGAGAAAGACATGAGTGGATGTGATCACTGTCTGCCACCTATGTGTTCCATTGCTGGCATAGAGTGTCTGTCTGATGAACGAATACGCGAGAACTTTTTGAGGAAGTGTCCCTGTGTCATTCAAGACAATGCAGATGGGGGCAGCAACCGTCTTGCGAGCGAAAAGGTGGCCCTCAGTGAAGGTTGCACTAATCAAAGTTGTACCACGGAAGAGTTGTCGATACTTGCTTGCCGATGGTTAGATATTACTCCAACTCAGGCAACAGCATTGGTTGAAGCCCAAACACTAGCCGGGTAAGTGCCCCCGCCAAGTGGAAGATTATTCTTGCCCTCGTGCAGCAGACTTATGTGGATTATATTCTGGAACAGACTGAACCCGCCACTGATTCAGTGCTTAGGCGATGTCATTGAGTTCTTAAACCGGTATTGCCCGAGGGCCTGTTGCGAAGAATATGCTGCTGGGCGCCAAGGAACAACGAGTCATTCAATCAATACCGGTCAAGGAACGAGCCAATGGAATGAATTAGCTAAGAAGTTCCAACAAGTACGTTGCATGAGAGGAGGCTCAAGCCGCATTCGGTAAAATATTTCACGTATTCTTTCCCTGCAGTTACTGGATGTCTACGTCCAGGTGAAAGTTTTCGAAACTATGGTGGGTGACTGCTCATCGGGTTACGGATCCACGTCTCAGTCTCAGCAACGTGCTCAGGCATTTCAATTGGATGCCTATAAGATTTTCTGTGCGGCTTCCAGAATCAATCGACAACCGTTTCGAGTACAAATATCCATAGACGAATGCGATGGTTGTCTTTATCTTCGTTCAACAATGCTCACTGTTGAGGAGATCATACTGAAACGCATTCAAGAGTATTATCGAAAAAAGACAGGGCTTTCTACTAAGCTCTTGAAGAGAGCCGGTGTCCGCGGACGAACTTCGTTTGACAACGCTATGGGGAGCTTTTCTCCGGCAATTAGTGAGGACAGTGAAAGTACAGATTGTTCTCCCGGGTTGATCAGGACCCCGGAAAGTGTGAGCGAACTGAACGCTATAGAGGGGAAGCGGTCTCATCGAGGAAGAGCATCTTCACTCTTGGCACTCGACAAACGTTCGTCAGGAGAGAAACTCAGACGCTCTAGTGCTGCTGAACTTGATAATTTCGTCGGTTTGAATGGCGAACTCTCACGAGATCGACGAATTTCTGATGCGGCAGAGAGCGTTGGCTCTCAACAAACGCGATCAGCAAAATCACTTGCTCAATCAGAAGAGCGCGTCCGTGCGGCTGTTTCAAAGATCGAGACTCTCTTTCGCTTTTTAGAGGGTATGTTCGATAGGATCCAATGCCATGGTTGTACGCAATTGCGGGGAGGCTCAGAGGGGTCTGTTAGCGCTTGGGCTCCGCTTCTTAAGGTGCACTGCAAGAAAGGAACAGACTTGTCGTTTTCGACGCCTAATATAACGTGGTGTCCTGTTCATTATTACACTATGATAGAGAGAAACAGAGATGGCTCCTTCTCTCTCAGTTTCGCATACCCAGTGGATTCAGAGAATGCGGAAGAGATGATCTATCAGGATGAACGAAACATTGCTGTTGAGACATTCGTCCGCTTACAATGCTCCTTAGTAAGAACTTCTTTGATGCTGGATGCAAAAGCTCTTCGTGACATTTCCGAATGTGAAACAAGGGAGATTAATACCCCTGTTGTGAGTACTACTTTATCTGGAGGTGAGCATGGGTTAACTTCATTTTCATGGGCTGAGTTCATTGTACCCGTAGTAGAAATTCACGGAGGGTGCATCTTTGCTACCTTAGTAAAATTGGTTGAACATCTCCCGACGTTTGTCTCGGAAATGATAAAAGTCGTATCTTATAAATCTGGCCAGGGAGCACTTAGTGATCTATATTCAAACAGTGACAGCACTGGTGGAACGACAACTCCGGGCCCGCTTTCCCGAGAGGGAAATGATCGCTCTGAGCGCGTCCGTGACAAAGTACAAGAGTATATCAATCGGTATGATGTAAATTTATGGTTTGGTGGAGATACTGAAATATCTGTTTTATCCAACAGCGAAGGCGATCCCAACAAGCTCTATTTCGTCGAGCAAGAAATTTCTCTTGAGTTTGTCAGCAGTGACTCTGAGGAACTGACGTATAACAAGAAGTTTGATAGATTTTCTCGTAATTCTCCCAGGGGAAATGCTGAGAGGCAGCGGTCGATACAGGGCACAAGAAGACAGTTCCTGAAGTGCTCCACGGAGATATGGTTGAGGGATTTCTTTGAAGATTTGACTACGTTGTCACAGGATCCCTCATAGATGCCGACATATTCCCAACAGCTTTCAAGACTTGAGCTTGGTATGAAGACAAGGCGCTGTAGACAGCCTGTAGTACACGACTTTGGGCGGTCTTTTACATGATCCACGAGCGTCCGTCCTAGTCTAGTTATACGTGAGTAACATGCCCGCGGTATACATTGTTGTACATTTTTACACGTTATGAAGCTATGTGCTTATCGCGACTCACGGAGTAACAGCCGTAATACTTTGCAGACATCTGAATACATATCGCTCATGGTTAACTTGATAGTACTACTTAGCCGGCAGACCATAATAATACACACTACTTCTACTACTGGAAGAAGACAAGCAAATATGCCGCTAGGTCGTAGTCATTGTTGACATGGACATCCTCTCAGTGAGGAGTAGGAAAAAGTCTGGTGTATAGTTGCAGTGTTAAGTATCCGGGAGTCTTCGACAGCTTACATTTGATTTATTGTCGGGTCTTTTCTTTTTTTCTTTTTCTGACACTGGTATACTTCTTCAACGCTTGTACATATGTTATTCACACTTTCCCTACCACAGCGCTGGATAGCATGGCAGCTTCAGTCAGCACGAACACTGCACGAAGACTTGACGAAGTACAGCGCGAAGCGAAGCAAAGCTTCTAAACCTTTCAGAAATCTGAGCTTCTCAATACTCCCATTTTTGTCTCGCTTACGTAGCAGAGTCCATGATTGGGAGGTTGTTTGTGTCCTCTTGCACTTATAAGTCAATTCGTGTAGCTTCGGCTGTTTTCGTATCTGGTTTCCACCTAAGATATTCTATCCGTCTCAGTTCGCCTCGCCCTGGCTCTCTTTCACTCTCCACTACAGTATGTTTCTCCCCAGTCTCAGTGCACCAGCTAGCAGTGCGAGGAGATACGAACAAAGCCCGGTTCATTGAATTAGCGCAAACGTTCTCAGCACCGGTGCATTTTACCAGTGCTCGTCGGAGAAAGCACAAGAGAAAAAGAAGGACGAGAACAATTCCTTGGTGAATCCGAAGAGTGAAACCAAGGTTCTGTCATTTTTGTGTCCCACTCCAACCCATCTCAACACATCGAGATACCGAGTAATGTGTATCATACACAGTGTATGTGCCAGATGTAGCAATCTTTTCTGCTACCTGTTCCAGAAGATATCAACTCGAGCAGTCATAGCCAACGTGCGAGAACAACAGCCTCACTTATATGTTTGTGATAATTTGTTTTAGAGTACGGACGTGTTGATAGTCTCTAGAGTTGTGTGCTTATGAGGTTAAACAAAAGCCTAGAAAAAACAAGATGCTGCAGTCTCTGTTCATTTTAGGCGCCGAAACGGGGTAAGTAGATCTCCTCCAATATCGTCATACCTTTTTTCATAAACCATATACGTAGTTACAAGGGTCAGATGTCCCTTCTTCCCATCAATGGTCCTGTAAGAGCAGCTTGATGCTCCACAGGGGAGCTCCATTCCCCTATGATTTCTTTTTTGTTATTTCATGCGGACGACGGTGTATACAGCCTACCACATGAGATACCATAGTTTTTCCGCTGGATATTAAACATTCTGGATACTTTTTTCTTATCTACAGGGATCTCGTCATGGAGAAGCACTGGCGCGATAAAACCCCGCGGACGTACCTGGACGCCTTCTGGGAGGAAGTAGCAAAACATCCCCGACGCGAGGTATGTTAAGCACATGCAAGTCTATGAAACTGCTTCCTGTTGCGGGTGTCTTCGCGTGTGAGCAGTACTGTAGATTCTTCTTAACGAAATTAGCATTTTGTCCTCTCTGCTGTGCAGGATGTACCTCCTGTCCTTCCCGCAACGAGGCACTTCTTGGTCAACGTGTACAGATACAACATGTTCTTTGTCGGAGTACTTGTAGGAGATGTAAGCGTCAAAAAGGTTTACCGTGTCATCCTGGTAGTGGAGAGCAATGCGACCTTTTGTTATGCTTACCACAGATGTCCAGTCTCTTCGTCGTTGAACTATTACACAGAATTGTTGATACTCTTGAACACTACCTGGATTTCAACGTTTCCGAGAAGACCATTCGTCGCCAGTTTTCGGTGGTTTACCAAGTACGTAGGTTTCAGTTCAACTGATTGCACATTTTGTTGCGCATTACCGTCGTGATTTATTTGCAGCTCTTAGAAGAAATGGTGGACAACGGGTATCCTATGATCACAGAGCCTAATGCTCTTCGCACCATGATAAAACCGCCAACGTTTTCGAATCGCGTAGCTGCATTTGTAACAGTGAGTTTCAGTCCACTAAACTTGTCTGCTGCTGTTGAGTTGATGGCTATTCTTTGTTTTTAATTGGTATTTTACCAGGGAAAATCATCAACCACCGATACTATAGGATCTAGCGCTTTGGGCGTAATACCTTGGCGCAAGACAGATGTAAAATATGCCAATAATGAAATCTTCTTTGACATCTTAGAGGGTAAGCCGGCATTTCTCGCGTTTGTTTTCTCCTACCGTTGCTGAC
Source organism: Halocafeteria seosinensis (assembly GCA_001687465.1). NCBI lineage: Eukaryota > Bigyra > Bicosoecida > Halocafeteria > Halocafeteria seosinensis. The sequence continues at coordinate 322,866 of LVLI01000202.1, read as the reverse complement.
GGTTATATCTTTCCGCAGATGTCGACTGTATCTTGGATTCTAATGGCTCAGTTGTTTCTCACACTACTCGTGGGACCATTGAGTGCAATTGCCATCTTACTGGAACTCCTGATCTAGTGCTATTTGTAAACGACGCTAAAATCTTGGATGATGCAGCATTTCATCCCTGTGTTCGATTGTCTAAATTTGAAAGAGAGCATGCGATCTCTTTCATTCCACCCGACGGTCGTTTCCGGTTGGCTACCTACCGTGTTCCTTCCCGCTCGCCGACAATCCCTTTGTACTGCCGCCCCGAGATTCACCTTCGTGACGGCAGTGCTCGAGTGCGATTTGTACTCGGCAAGAAACCAGTACCCTCCAGGTCCACGATCAATTCCGGAATGGGAACGGCCATAAATTCCAATGAGGTACATGATGTTGTTCTTATTGTGCGTGGTACCTGAACTAAGTGTTGCCTCCTGTTTGCTACAGACTGTAGTGGAGAATATTGCCTTGGTCGTTCGGTTCCCAAAAGCAGTGACGGATGTTGATATTGCAACCGAGAACGAAGGCAAGGTTCTCTTTGATAAGACCACCAATGTAGGTTCTCAAATTAGGTTAGATGCGTTCTAGATATATGACTTTTGTTTCCTTTGATACTCAGACGTTGACTTGGAATTTGGAAAAGTTTCCCAAGGAGGGAATCCCGTCGATTGTGGGCAATGTTACATTTGAACCAGGCCAGAAGAAGGCGCCGATGGAGAATTTATCCGCCACTTTGCACTTTGTAGTACCCAATACAACGGAATCAGGACTCGCCGTCCGTGATGTTAAAATGCTACAGGAGCTATATCGTTTCCAAAGTGCCTCGCGATGCGCTTTGCGATCCGGTACATTCCAGATCCGTTGCCAATGGCACTAACGTTTTCCTGTGAGCGTCTGCGTGTTGAATAAATACATACGGACAACTCACACACCACAGTACTCGGTTAAACTCGTAGTGCATTCAAGAGGACGTATGAGCCGCTTTTTTGTGTGGGTTCTCTGCGGAGATTCAGACTGTTCATTCAACAGTGACTGTTGTGTCAAGTTCAACATACGATAAGCGTTAAGACGGAAAACAAGCCGGCTGCTCTCACAGACACATACACATTGCCATGCAATTGTCTTCCGGGTTCGGTGATGGCTTAAATTCAGTATGTGGTATTGTACCACTTATTTCCTCTTGTAAGGGTCACTAGCATTGCTATTAGCCGCCGCGGTGCTTATTGCCACGGAGCAACTGGCTACAATTTTGCTTGAGAAGGATATCGGGGGCTCTAAACGATAAAATGGAGGACAGCAATATTTCTACATCATACAGGGTGAGAGTATTAGCTCGTGTCAGGCCTCTATTGGCGGGAAGAAGGGAAGAACGCAATGAGACACTGGTCATTGACCAAGATAAGTGCCTAATTAAATGCGGGGACTCCTCTTATACGTATGATGGAATATTGTACGTCGATTGTTTTCACTCAATTGTTTTGATTTTGCTATGCTTACTTCTCTCCTACTGCTGATGGAGTGACAGTCTTCAGAAAGCTGAGCAGCAACAAATATTCGATTCCGTAGGACATCCTGTAAGTGCGACAGCAGTTACTGCCTGAGGACTTCTTCCTTTACCATTCCAAATTGTGTACAGGCCATTGAGGATCTGTTAAAGGGATACAATAGTATGTCTCTCAAGGTCATGTGTGGTACGACTGCCAGCCAGTTGGACTTCTTGTTTTTCCTGCAGCCACGATCTTCGCATACGGACAAACTGGATCCGGGAAGACACATACTATGTTTGGGGAGCTCGACTCTGCTGAGATTTCCTCTCTTTCAGGATTAACACCTCGAATAACGAATGCGCTATTTGCATCGATTAAGAGGAGAGAAAAAGAGCAGTTCACGACTGCTAATGCTTCTACCGATGAGCAGACCGGCGCGGAAGCCACCGGCAACATGGAGAGTGAATACTCCGTAAAATGCAGTTATCTCGAGCTCTACAATGAAGTGGCTCAGGATCTACTAACAGGTACAAGAAGGCAGCTCAAAATAAGGGAAAACAGTAGGAAAGGAGTCACCGTCGAAGGTCTGACGAAGAAGACGGTGTCCTCCGCGGAAGACGTTCTACGTTTGCTTGAGACGGGGTTTCAGCGCCGTAAAACCACATTTACAGACATGAATGAGCAAAGTTCACGTTCGCATGCAATTTTCATGCTTACACTGACACAAATTTCCACGGATGGGTCAAGTACCGTTGCAACTCTAAATCTGGTTGATTTAGCAGGTTCGGAAAGAGTAGGACGGTCGAATGTGACTGGCAATTCCCTCAAGGAGGCTCGTTCAATAAACCAGTCTCTTTCAGCTCTAGGAAACTGCATCCACGCGTTGACAGATGCACAAAGGAGCCATATACCTTACAGAGACTCTAAGCTCACGCATGTGCTCAAGGAATCTCTAGGTGGTAACACGAAAACAACGTTGCTCATTAACGTGTCACCGGCGAAGGTACGTACACCGTCCAAGATGGGAATGATGCGTCACATATTTTAAGAATGAAGCTTACGTTTGCACAGAATGATTCGGACGAGTCATTATCTACCTTGCGATTTGGCGCTTGTGCTAAGACTATCCAGAACACTGTTAAGATAAATCGCGAGCTATCACCGGAAGAGCTGGAAGGAAAAATCGAATCACTTCTCAAAGTAGGTTGACAAACGTCCGATACTGTATCCTTAAACCGAAATCTCATGCCATGTAGCGTTGCAGTATATCTCCATGATCGAACGAAACAATAGATCTCTGAAGGAACAGCTTGGAAAAGGTAGTTATAAGAGAAATGGAACCAGTGAAAGAGTGGGAAGTACAGCCGAAGACTCTCTGACGAAGAGCGCATGGGAAACAAGCGAAACCCAAGGCTACTCGAACTGGTCAACTGAGTCTATCCACCTAAGAGCTGACAATAAGGAACTGCAACATAGGGTATCGAAATTGGAAGAAGAGCTAGACAGCGAACGCAAACGGCATGAGCAAGAAAAGGAGCAATACGAACAGAAATTCAATTCCGTTCTAGAAATATCAGAAGAAGCAGCTGCAGAAATTGAAACTCTACGAACGCGCTGCTCAAGTCTTAAGAAACAGCTTGCGAGTGCCATGACCAATGCATCTGAAGCAGAAGTAGACGCAGCCAACCAAGGCATGGAAACCCAAGAATTAAAGAAGCAGGTTAGTATTATGTCTTAACGTGAATATATTTCGACTTGTGCTTCATTTTAACCGTTGTGCAGCTGGAGGACGCGCGCAAAGAGATCGACCATCTGAAGAAGTACAGTAACAATGCATCTTCCGAAACATCAGCAGACGACATCTCACCTCGAAATTCCCTCGCGGACAAAGAAACGTCGGGGATGAAAAGGCAGACTCGGAGTAATGAGGAATGTACTGAAACAGGTTCCCTCACTAGGTCCGCTTGGACGTCTCCCAGGGAAACTCCTGATGCTGGTATAAGCAGAAAGGTTCCCCGCATTTCGATGGGAGGAAGTTTATTTCGTATACCCAAAGTGGAAAATATTAAGCAGCTTTCGCAAGCATTAAGAGAAAGGCGAACGTTCTGGGAGGTCGGCGAAGGTGCAGACTCTAGCGGCTTAGAAGATGAGCGACATCAAAGCACTAATTGCCCGGCGACTCATGCCGACAATGAAAGCCAGTTGCTCTCCCCTGATGACTTCCAGGCCAAAAGAAGAGCGCGACGGGAGTCTGTAAGGAACAAAATTTTACAGCGTCGCCAAGAGCGACAACAGGGGTGTAGTTTTGCCAGCACTCCCAACAGTGAGCTACAGATCCAGAATACAAACGAAAGTCAAACCACGAGCTATGCTGATTTGACAGGAAGATTACAGCGAACGGTTCAGCAATTGACCCTGCAAGCTAATCGAATTCGGACCCTCGAAGGCCAGCTGTTTGCTGACTCCCACCAGTCCCCGGCAAATAGTGATGGCTGCAGATCGGCACGATCAACCGCCAGTGCCTCACCCAACTTACAAGAAAAGCCGACGAGGAAAGCCAGTTCTCCAGACCTCTCTCGGCCTTCAAGCGTGGCGGATGCTCCAACTCAGCGAAATTCTTCTCGCGAATCTGCTCGTTCAAGCGATCACGACTCCAGTTTCCTATCTCGTTTGAAGAGGACCATTCATTCGCGAGAATCAGTGTCTGAAGATCCATCGAAGCCTCAAAGTGCGCAAGCCCACAAGAAGGGGAGTCTATCTCATCCAGATGCTAGCCTCGATGATACAAGTTCTTCATCACAGCCAACGAACACGCCTCGACTGTTGACCGACACAAAACCTTTGGGGAGTTCCACCGAACAGGGACGCAATTATGGAAAAAGCAAGGCCCCCGGTGGCTTACTCCGCAAGTTGAAGTATCCTACAAATGGAAAGGAATAAAAACCGTAGAGTAGAATGCTACTATGGATTAACTTGTAGAGTAAGAATCGGGTAGCTCTCGGAAACAAACGTCTGAAATGCCGTATCGATTCTGTAACAGAGAACAATTCAGGACGTAATACCCATTGCGTTACCGAGCAAGATGACTTCGACAACTTACGGGGCGAATGGCGCAACGAGTTTTTGCAGATTCTTGTTTTCACTCTCTTCATCCGAATTCGGAAGTGGAGTCCTCATTGATAGAAAATTTTGTATCCCCTGTGTGCAGCATACGGGTGGTATGAAGAATACTCGTTACTCCAGACTACTCCATGGTCAGCACCTACCTCCGGAGTGAACGCTTCACAGCCAGTGATATCAAGGCATTCTAATTTGACCGCATTCCTCCCAAGCGTCAAAAGTGCGTTATCACTGCTACAGCAGACTTTATGAAGCAAGACACTAGAAAGCATCGAGATACGCATTCAAACATACGTTATGGAATTGCTCCAGTGTACTTGCAGATACTTCAGTCTCCCAAGCTGCTTGCTCAATATATCAATCCCCTTATCGGAGCCCTGAGGAGAACTAAGGTACTCATTACAGTTACCACATCGATTTAACCAAGTACAACACATACTTCAAAGTATCCAAGTCGCAAAGTCTCAAGGTTAGCCATTTTCTCCGTTATCAACTCTGCCAGTTCATCGTTAGAAGCGGCAGCTCCAGACACCCCAAGCTCCGTAAAATGTTGGCGATTAGGATGGTGCGAGATCAAGTGGCGGATTATATCTCCACTGATGTTGTAGCATCCACCAATATCTATCCCTTCTAGGTGCTCGTGGTTACATAAACTATTCACTGCAGTATTGCTCAATTTTCGGCATCCCTGTATTCCGATGTATTTCAGTTTTTGGCACTGTTGCAGAATGTTATCGAGACCATTATTATCCAAATAGAAGCATCCACGGAGATCGAGCCGAATAAGATTACGACAGTGACGAGCAATCTGGCACGTTTCCATTGAAATGAGGCAGAAAAGTATTCATGCTCCATCAACAGTACTGTTCCGTAGCATTGGCCATAGAATACATACATGATTTAGTTTGGTGCTGGTCAATCTCGCGCCGCCGGCCAGGCATAACTCTTCTAATGAGGAATCGAAAAACGACGAAGGGATTGCTTCTGCAGGAAAGGTGGCAAGGATACGTATGTACCCACGGAGGGAATAGTTCCCTTCTTTTTATCATACAAGGTCTTGACTGCACGTACCATCCGACATATTCCTGGCTTTCAAGACAGCCTCGATGATGTCATGTTTCATTCCTTTCAGGTTCCTTCGTTTCATGGGAAGGTGGTTATAGCGGTGCCAAGTCACATCCCAATGCTTCAAGCTTCGCCTCGGAAAACGCGAAATCATGTCAATACAGGTTCTATAAAGTGAGAAGTCATTTCCAATGGCACGTCTCCAATGTGGCAACGAGGATAAGTCGACTTGCTGCTCGTCTTCCTCCACAGGTTGCTCAAGTTGGTGGTGGCTCTGGCTCTGTACTCCATCCCCATTGAGTCGAGCACGCTTGGCTGCATGCTGAGGCTCTGTATCGGGGGTATTAGTGGCCATTGTAGTCCTCATCGTGTCGGAGGCAGGTGCTGAGGAGGAGGAGGATGCGCCATTACTACCGACTCCTTCCATATTTTTCACCACTCGCCGGACCAATAAAGAGATATGAGGCTAAATATATCTATATAACGATACTATTCATCTAACAACGCATTATGTAAGGGGTTTCAATGATTGCATGAGATAAGTAGACGGAAAGATTGCTGCGTTCGCGATACCATCCATTAAACGCCTCGAGTTGATGGATATTTGATGTGTTGTATGACTCTATTAACATTTTACAGAAGGATATAATGAGTTCCACGGCCCGCGATGACCAAAAGGAGGAAAGGAGGAGCAGCTACCAAGGTATAAAGGCGAAATCTAAGGAGGAGCAGGCGGAAGAAGAGCGCAATCGAGCGAGTTTATTCTCCCATAGTGGCTCTTCAGGAGACCATCGAGCCACATCAGCTTCTGCAGAAGATCAAGCTCCCAGTAGACCACCGGTTGGTGGATCTGATCACTCTCATAACTCAACTGGGGCGAAGCATTCCCAAGGAGGAGGCGCCGCAGCAGCTGCATCGGCGGAAGAAGATCCAGTTGATGCCAATGTATGTAATGTCTTGGTGATTGTGGTGTTGGTTGACCAATTTATCATTGCCAAAATTTTGGCTTCTGTTGGTCGGGTGCAGTTCCATTTCGATTTCAGCGACCTGGATATCACAACGGAAGATGTCGATTTTAGTGAAATTGACCGTGAGTTGTCTTCGGTTCTTACTGGTTATTTACTTGAGGATGCATACGTATTTCGTTTGGTTTTACAGAAGACCTGGAAAAGTTTCAGAAGGTCGATATCGTCAAAGAAGCTCTGGAAAAGGTACTGAAAATTGAACAAAGTGGTATCAACTCCATCTTGATGTATGTTTTCTGTTTCTGTGTTACGTTTGTTTGGACAGGGTGTCGACCTAAGGCAGTATGCCCGACAGATCGACGGAGAATTAGAGGATGTAGAGGTAGACACAATAAGCGATTGTAAGTGTCAATACAGGCAGTTTGTTTTTAACAGATGATAGCAGATTGGTCACACTCTTTTTGTACACTACAGACATCGACAACGCTGACGGCGTGGCCGGATTGTATCAAGAACTAAACCAGTGTGAATCTATCCTGCAACATATGCAGGATATGCTTGGAAAATTCCAGTCTAACCTTGGTGGTATCAGTGATGAAATCAAGACACTCCAAAACGAGTCGCTCAACATGAATGTCAAATTGAAGAATCGGAGGGAAGTTGCCGACCGACTACGAGCGTTTCTAGACAAGGTAGCGGTCTCGGAAGAACTCATTCATTCCATTTGCGATGAACAAATAGACACTACCTGGGTAGAAAATTTAAAGGCGCTCTCGAAGAAAATCCGCTATAATCGACGTCCCCATGGAGATCGTCCAACGCATCATCATTATAAAGAAAGCTCGCCTGAAGGAAGCCAGGACGAAGAGGCCGATGTTGAGGAAGCAAACCCCTACGCTGAATTAGGTGTCGATCCCGCGGATACTCTAGCTGGTCAAGATGCACTACCTACTCTTGAAAAACTCCGTGTGAAGGCGGTCACAAGGGTACGTAGCTACATTCAGATTTCCGTCGGCTTTTTGTGTGTAAAGCTCACCAATGTGATGCCAGATTCGGGAGTATCTTCTACACAAAATTGCGGAATTACGGAAGCCAAAATTGAATATTCAAAAACAGCAAGAATATGTTCTGCTCAAAATGAAATACGTAAGTTCGTTTGCTGACATATGAGCTTCTATGCGTTCGTGTATCAGAATTAAAAAGTGCAGCTGTACGAGTTCTTGGAGCATCATGCTCCGGACATCGCTCTTGAGATTCGCGTGGCCTATGTTGAATGTATGGGGCGCACGTTGCATGCAACTTTCAGGAGCTATCAAAATGCTCTGCATAAGCTACAAATTCCGGTGGCAACGAAATATGACCTCATTGCTGTAGAACAAACTGTTACTCGTGGACTGTTTGGTGGTCGTGTTGAGTCCAGCAAGCGCACTGATGCGTTTGTAATTGGTGAGAGGAAGTCCGTACTGGATGATGCTGATGCTGCACCAGTGGCGGCGCACATAGCCCAAGCTCAAAAAAAGCGGTTTCCTTTCGAAGTGCTTTTTCGCAATGTCCAGAGACATCTAATGGACGCTGCCAGTGCTGAATTCTCGTTCGATATATCGTTCTTTGGCAACAAGCATGGCAATGATATATTTACACAGGTATTCTCAAAGACAATTTCTCATATCTTGGAAAACTTAGAAGATTTTCTATTCAATTCCTATGATGGGGTAGGGTTGCTGATTCTGATCCACATGACTCAACAGCACCGTTCAACTATGGAAGAGCGCGGCATGCGGTGCCTTGACAATTACTTTGATCGTGTGAACATGCTCCTCTGGCCGCGTTTTAAATTCGTTTTTGATGCCAACTTGAATTCTGTCCGTAATGCGGATCCTTCTAAACTAGGGAGAATCGATTTGGCTCCTCACTATGTCACTCAGCGCTATGCAGAGTTTTGTGCGTCCATACTGTGGCTGCATCGTTCTTTGCAATCCATCGGACTAAGTGACGAGATGATGATGCATAATCTGTAAGGCTTTTGCTCTGCTTAGCACCACTAATACAGTTCTCATCATTTATGCGTGTATACAGGACAATTCTACGACGGGAAATGGAACAGTTGTGGAATCGTATGGGGCACAAATTTGAATCTTCGGAAAAGAAACTAGCGTTTACTATTAATAATTTACAGCATTGTGTCAATGTTGCCAAGGAGAGGCAGGTTTCGCAGCAAGATGTTGCTGCCTTCCAAGAGCTTTTAGACGTCCGTATCAAACACTTTGTTGAGGAAGAACTACGGAAGCACTTCGGAAAAATGATAGACTTTGTCTCCCGCGTCGAACGCCATATGCGGGAAAAAGCATCAGAGGGAGAGGCGCCCGATAGCGGCGCCGGCAACACAGGTGTGGATTCCTCTGGCCAGTTTCATGCAGAATCTACGGCGGGCGTGGCCGCCCAAAGTATCCCTGACGTTAATCCGGATATTACTAGAGATGAGGCAAGAGATGTAGCCAATGATTTCATCAGCAATTGGCAGCAAAGGATATCCCATTTGGATCATAATGTTAAGGCTTTCTATGGCAATTCATCAAACGGATCCGATATTTTCAAGAAGACCTTAGCCCAGTTCTTGCTTTACTACACGCGTTTTCAGGCCATCTTGAAAAAGGCGTTTCCTGAAAATCCAGATTTTCGACGTAATTTAGTTACAGTCAGCACCATTTACACCGAAATAGGCAAGCATAGGGGGAACTAATCTATCAGTTCCATCAATGGCATGTCGGACAATACACAAGGGATTCTTGTCTCATTTGCTCTTCTTCTGTTTTTTTCCTTTCTTGGGTGTCTTCCGACTTTCCTTCTCTAGGTCAGACATGGAGGGTAACGAGCTTATGAAGTCTTTGTTTGGAGAAGGAGAGTTCTTGAGCACTCCTTTAGTGGCGGTAGGTTCTCTTTCACTGTACTTAGGCAATTTCCGTCTCAAGGATTTGGCTGATTTTGAAAAACTCACTTCGCTATTTTTGTCTGGAGCCAATCGGACATGTCTCTTACTCGGGGTGAAATCACTCGGAGCCGACTCCTCTCGCTCTCGCTTTTTTACGGTAGACCGTGACTGCTTGTTTTTCTTCTTTCCTTTCGTCTTCGGCGTCACAAGGGTAGATTCGACTTGGTCTTGCTCAGATATCCCTTCCATGTCATCACCTGCCCCATGTCTATCAGTCAATTGTTCTTCAGCACTTGCAATGCTTCTAGCGACAAGATCCGACATGCCTGTATCAGATACATGCGACTTCGTTCCTTTCGATTGTTTCTTCTTTTCCGAGCTCGGGGTGGTTGTAGCTGAAGCTCCTTCCATTTGTTGTGACTTAGGTTTTCGGGCCATTCTCGATTCTTTCGCGGAGCCACGTTGTATTAATTCATCGGGACCTATAATGAACGAATTTCCATTCATGTCTGTATCAGAATGTTGGTTTGTATCCGCATTCGACTTCGGGGTGCGCTGTTTCTTCTTAGAACCACGAGTGACCACAGGAGAGTCTGTTCTTGCAAACGAGACTTCATCAGTAGGTGCATCTGTTTCGTCGTCATAATCCTGTTTCTGTGTCCCGTTATGACCGTTAGCACTCTTCTTTCGCTGCTGCTTCTTTTTCTCGGACCGGGAAGCAAACACATCTTTCTTGGAATTGGTGGGGTGATGCCCTTTCTTAGAGGAGTCGGACGATTCATGCACCGGACTCTGGTTGGACGAAGAAGGTGTCGCACTTTCAGACACCAAGCTACCAGAGGCGAACGTCTGGTTGTACTTGCCAGCGAGTCGTTCCAAAGACCCATGCATACTATAAAGGGTCTTTCGTCTGCCTTGCGGAGTTTTTGGATCGGACGCAATTTTAAACACAGAATTTGCGAGCTGCGAAGGATCAAGTTCCCCTAACGGCAATAACCCTTCCTGACGGATTTCAGAAGCCCTGTTCTGCATTGTCATCAGTGATGCGTCTGTAGTCGCTGTCTCTTTTTCTACTTGACCGCTAATATCTTTTAAGTTATCCTTTAAAACACCAGTAAGAGGGTGAAAAAACTCCAAGCAGACCTTTTTAAACACGCTATGGTCTCCAACACCAGCAAGCACTCGATAGAATGGACGTGCCACCTCTGTAAACTCATGCGTCGTGATCCGCGGCGCCACATCAACAAGTTGGTCAAGACTGACATCAGCAACATGGAAACGAATGCCATCTGGTTGGTTCGAGAGAACGAGGTCACCAAGTACTTTATCAACGATAACAATTGATTCTTGTGACCACTTCGCCTCCTTGCAGTATGCGAACATTTCCTTGACAAAGAATTCGATCAGCATCAGAAACTTATCAAGCCGGTGTTTATCCAGCCCTAACCATTCCTTTTGCATGGTTTTGAAAAACGCGCTAACAAACTGCTCACACTGTGCAGGCGTCTTACAGCGATGTATCTGCAAAGTATCGTATGAGTCATTCAGTTCCACTCCCCGCACGCGAGTTTCACAAACCCAACTCTTACCAATTTCGAGAGGAAAGTGGCCAGCTGCTGTTGCACTTCCATTTTATCCGACATCCAAAAGCCTGAAATAATGACGTCAACACGTTCAAGGGACACTATAAACCTAGCAAATGACACACAATCTGCCAACTTCAACCACCTACAATAAAAGAGCGCTTTCCACAACTTCAAGTATTCCATCTCACCCTCTTTATCCATCCCTTGCAGTAAAACAGCCACTCGTTCGACCGCCTGCGATAAATATAACATCAATTAGAATACAAACATGCGAATCCGTGTTCCAAATTGCAGCAGATAGAGCAGGAAGTGCCTTGGATCACGTGAGGGGGGAGTCAGAGGTCTTCACATTCAGATCCCCTTGGGTTCTCCCTAACGGGTGCATCCACAGGCTTTTTGTAATTTCTTACCTTATCGCGGAGCTCCTTTTCTGCATTCACAAATGGCGTGTGAGGGTATTAGTGTCCATACGAGTTCTACGTAGCGTCAAATACAGTGCATGTTATGGGAAGTACATACCATTTCCGGCAAGAGCTCGAGCGAGGAGCACTCGCTCCTCATTGGACTGAATACCGAACTTATCACGGTCCATTCTGATTGAAACTAGTGGTACAGACCGCAAATAATGTCACTGTATAGTATATGTACAGCGCTACTGTAAACGAAATGAAAAACAAAACTATAACACAAATTCTCCGAAGCTCTTCTGCTTAACGGAACGGAACGATGAAGCAGTGTTGCCGCTGGTGCTCCGGCTTTGTCAAACTTCAACCACAGACTGGAGTCGCTGCTGAGTCTCACAACACTGTCCATAATCCTGCTTCGCTCTTGGCTAGTTGGATCAACGCAGTCGAAACCAAAGAAGTTTATCAAACTCGCTGGATGTAATGTGGATTCTCAGATGGCATATGCAAAGAAGAGTCAAGCAAACGTCCCGACACCTGGTTTTGTTTCCAGAATTTTCTTCCAAGCTTCCTTGACTGAGTTCCCTTCATTGCCCACTCTATATGCACGGCACTAGCTAGACACATATTCCATCTTGCCTTCTAGTTTGTAGTGTACTGCTCCGATTGCAGTACCGTTGCAACACTCACTGGTTGTTCAGGTGTAGTAATCTAGAAGCTCTCTTGCTACAAGACTCCAGTAAGTATTTACTAAATGGGATAGGAAAAAAACTGACCCTTACGACCAAGTCCGTCGGAAGTTGTATATTCATTAATGGGCATGAGGCCTGCGGCACTTTTGCTGAAATAACAAACGCGTTCAAGCGATTCTACGTTACCTGGTCATTACGAGAAACGCGCTCCAGCAAACATACGCGCTGTGTCACCATATGCAGCTCTGCATTCGAAAGGTGTCTTTTCTTTCAACCTTCAAGGGCACGTTCCAGACGGCACGCAGTAGGGCTCGCATAGACTCAAGTTTTGCATGAGGGGTTTTGCATGATAGTAGAGCATCCTTAACACTGTTCTCAACATTCAATGCACCTTGTAGACGGGTACGGTTGATAGAGAAGCGACGGGAACAAAATATGTGCTCCTCAAGTTCGTCTCTGATCAGCAGCACCCGCGTCGAATTCTCCCGCATCACTATATACAGACTCAACTTCAGAATCGGATTCGGAATGTTCGCTTTCTTCCGCATGCTTTGAGTAAACGTCTGCCCCCAGCATATTCCGAAAGTCTTGAAGGCTAATTTTCCCGTCTCCATCAGTATCAGCAGTCTCTATCTGAAAGAAGGACCAGTCAAGCTACAGTTCGAATTACGTATCATATTCCCAAGAAGCTTACCAATGTCTCAATGTCATCGTCCCCTAGGTCCTCGAACCCTAGCTTAAAAAATATATTTTTTACAACTTCTATATCTGCGTAACCCGTACCATCTGGATCGTAAACCTGTAGGGCGTGGGCAAAGAAGTGAATAACAGAGGCACTCTGGGTCACCGAAGCTGCATGTACCTTGAACGCTTCCTCCACTGGATCGAAACCGGTGATTTCATTATCATCGAGTAAATCATGCAAGTCCTCCAAGGTTAAACTTTTACGGCCTCCCATAAGGAACTCGAATTCAGCGTGGGGCATATCTTTGTAAAATGGTTTTAACCGTTTCTGCAACGACGAACATACATGCTATGTTGCTACGTATTTACGACTGGCAGAGTGATCTCCACTTTCTCGATACAGTACCTTGAGATCCTTTAATGTGATGTGACCCTTATCGTTCGTATCAAAGAACTTAAATGCCTTTTCTAGTTCACTTGGTTCCACTAAAATACCTCCTTTGCTCTGCACGACGCTTCTATGGAACTGATTGAACGAGATCACGAAACAAGCGGATGACGACTCACATTGCGCGGTAAGCGAGAATCTGCCTTAGGATTAAGACTGTGGATACGCCTCAACACTGAAGTATTGTCCTTAGAACGCGTTTGACTCCGCCCACGCCCCTGACTCGACGTTGATTCTGTGTTCGCCATTGTCTTGCGGTCTGTGTGTGTGTGCGTGTGGGGCTATCTATAATCAATTGAACAGTATCATTCGAATTATAATTAAGAAAACATCATGTTGGGTAACAATTGTCTCCTCAACCTTGCTCTGTTGCTCATTACCCTGCCGAATGTTTCATTGGGACATTGAAGTTGCAGCCCTACTTGGCGCGCGTTGCGCGGAAGTTTATTTACTGTCGTTGTGGAATCTAAATATCAACTTAGGATAGAAATCTTCATGCATACGAAAACAGTAAGTTAGTAATACTATCGTCGTCCCTACCTCTACAGTAGAGGCTCGGAAGTCTGGCCGGCGCCGACTGAATTGTTCCACCCTAGGATCGTTGACCCCCAGTGGGGGCCCCCAGCCCTTATTTCACTTGAACGCAGCGATTTGTTTCCCTCCCAAGAAATACCAAAGGCAATACACCACGTGGAATACGTTTTGTGTTGGAATCTTTCTGAAGGTGAGGTTTTCATTTCTTATGCGTCTTGCCGGGGTTTGTAAGCGTACATGGTATTCTGTATCCTGTGGCGATTGTGCAGCACGTGTATCTACACAATGACTGAGACGACTCTGAAAATCACTGGCCCTGGATCCGATGAATTCGGAGAGCAGCCCGCTCTGGAACTACATACCGGGGCAGTGATGCCTATGTTCGGTCTAGGGTAAGTGCTGAGCGTTCTTCTACGGAACCGGAGGATACGGACTCCGAGTGAAGTGCAGTACATGGAAGAGCGATCCTTCCGATGTTCGGGAGGCAGTGGTAGCAGCCGTTCGGAAAGGGTATCGGTAAGTATCTCTGTCAGACTTTTGAGCAAATGTCTATTGAAATTGGCGTCCACATCAGGCACATTGATCTTGCTCGTCTCTACGGAAATGAGCACGCCGTCGGAGAAGCATTGGCGATCCTGTTCGCTAAGGGAGAAGTACAGCGAGAGGATTTGTTTATTACAAGCAAGCTGTGGATGACCCACTGCTGGCCTGAGCACTATGAAGAAATGCTCAACGCTACCTTGACTGACACGGGGTTGACCTACTTGGATATGTATTTGGCAAGTTTGGTTCAAGCAGTTACCATCTAACATATACTGTTCATATCATTATAATTTCCTTCCAGATCCACTACCCGTTTTTCCTCAAGAAAGACTCAAGCATGCCTCCTTCTTCGTCCGACTGTATGGGCTACTCCAGGGAGAACTATGCTGCCATTTGGAAAATGTTGGAAGAGGAAGTGGATAAGGGACGTGTGCGACATATCGGAACGAGCAACATGAGCGTCCCTAAATTGAAAAATCTTTTGGAGGATTGCAGAATCAAACCAGCAAACAATCAAGTGGAACTCCATCCGTATTTGCAGCAGAAAGAACTGGTGAAATTCTGCCAAGACAATGGAATCGCCGTAACTGCCTACTCTCCTCTTGGGTCTCCAGATCGTCCGGATTTTTGTGTGAAAGAGGATCACAAACCCTTGATGGAGAACAAGGTCGTTAGTGAAGTCGCTCAGAAACACAACTGTTCCAATGCTCAGGTGTTGATTCGATGGGGAATCGAGCGGAAAACGTGCGTTATTCCGAAGAGTGTCACTCCAGCTCGGATCCAACAAAACATCGAGTCCCTCAATATCAAGTTGGATAATGAAGATCTGAAAAAGATAGGAGACATAGATGAGCATATTCGTTATGTGAAAGGAGACATTTTCATTCCTGAGGGTCAGCACTGGAAGGATCTCTGGGATGAAAAGTAATATACCAAGTATGTAGTGTCTGCTGATGACATCAATCTTCCTGCCAAAGGAAAATAGACACTTCAGTGTGGTTCATTTATGTGCAAGATGGTGCTGAAAATAGTAGGAGTACCTAAGACCCTTTTGTTGTTGTAGTCGCCAGCATGCCTGAGAGTGAGGAGTTGCCTTTATAGAGCTAGATGTAGCTCTGTGAATTGAAAGAAACGCCACAGTTGCCATGGCGAGACCTGAATCGTAAGACATATATGCGGTGAGTACAAGAAGGAATTGTACAGCACCACAGCGCTAGCAAGTTTATTCTCCTTTACTATTATTGGAAATTCCTTCTAGTATCTCTTTGAGCTCTCCAGATTGGTGCAAATTGATAACAATGTCACAGCCTCCAATGAATTCTCCGTTAACATAGAGCTGAGGAATGGTCGGCCAGTCACTGTATTTCTTAACACCTTCTCGTATTTCCGGATGGTCCAGGACGTTTACGCTATGGAAGTCAAGGCCTTCGTCATGTAAAGCCTTAACTACTTGGGCACTGAAGCCACACATAGGTTGCTCTGGTGTTCCCTTCATAAACAAGAAAGCTGGATAGGACTTCACAAGCTGCATCCGAGCATTGAAGAGAGGGGTATCACAACTACATTCAATACCCAGCAGTTGGATACAAATTCCAACGTACCGAATCCAATATTTCGTGAACTTTTTCAGGGTCAGACAAATCCGGTTTTCGCTTGGGCTTGAAATCGTCGTGCGTCTCTTGTTCCTCCTCTTCATCCTCCGGTTTGGAAGCAAACTCCCGAATTGACGTTGTCTTCGAATGAGAACGAAGGCACTCTGTTTCCACTCGCGTCACTGTATTGTTGAAGAGGCTTAGATAAGCTCCTAAAGGTTGTGCACCACTCAATGTCCGGAGTCTGCTCATTCGCTGAAGGAGCACGCGTCCACTTCTCGCCATCGCCGCCATTTCTATCTCTCTCTCTTCCCAGTACTTGTAACTCTTTCACAATCACTTATTAGAGGAATCAACCTAATGCTCTGCAGAAACTTCCTCACAAACTCGTTTTCTTCACTGCTAAGTTCTTGTAGCCACAGCACTGCCTAATGCCATCATGCCAGGCTGATGGTTGAAGGAGCAAGACGTCAATGTTTCTGTCGACTTGGCAAGTTGAAGTTCGACACGGAAGAGATCTTCGAGTGTTGTTGGATGGATGCATGCACTATACAGAGGACGTGAACGCCTCATTATAGTGAACTATTGCGGATTTCATAGCGATGGGGAGGATTTGAACCTGCCCCTTGACCATGAGTGAAAGGACAATGCCGCCGAACTCCGAACGACAGGAAAAGGACACCGCGTCTCCCAGCCCGGATACACACGCCTCCCATGGCAAAATGAGCCATTCAGGACGCGCAGCGACCGCTTCCTCTGATGAAGAAAAGAAACAATTGGAGGTGTACCAAGAAAGTGGGGATGTCGAAGATAACAATGGGCGCCACAGGGGAGAAACTGAGGATGAAGGGGGAGAGACGACGGCAACCTCAGAAGACCCGGTAGCTGCCCACACACATAGTTCGACGGCTCGCCCTTCGCCAGACAGCGCTCCCAATGCACTGGCGGCGAGTTCGCAGGAAGTGTCATCAATCTCAGAGTACTCGGGGCCCTCTGCTGAACAGTCGACCAAGGTGGTGTTCTTGTATAATTTACCCGAACGTTCCAGCTACCACGAAATTAGCTTGCTTGCGGAACCGTTTGGGCCAGCGCAAAAGGTCCACTTGCTCAGAATGAAACGACAGGCCTTCGTGCAGTTTCCTAATGAGCAATGTGCGGAGTTTTTCATCGACCATCTTTCCGAGACCCGAGTGGCCGTTCGCGGTTCTGTGATCCGCGCTGCTCCCTCCAGAAGGAAAGAAGTTGTGTTACCGGACGAATCACAAAGAAGAACTATGGAAGCGGATGAAAATCCCCCTAGTTGCGTTCTTCTAGTAACAGTGTTACATTGCATGTATCCGGTGAATGTAGACGTCCTACAACAGGTACGATTACACTTCTAGTTCTCTACATCGCCATGTATCACGGAGCTTGATGTGGTGTTTCGTGCAGGTGTTTGGCCGATTCGGGGGTCTACTTAAGATAATCATTTTCTCTAGGAATGAAAATATTTCTGCTTTAGTAGAATTCGACTCTGTAGAAACGGCAACGGCGGCCAAAGTTTCTCTAGATGGGCAGTGTATCTATACCGATTGTAACACGCTTCGCGTACAATTTTCGCGAATGGAATCCATTACTGTAAAGTACAACAATGAGAAGTCCCGCGATTTCACTGACCCAACCTTGCCCTCGATGCCGGAACAATCCATGCAACAGTCTCCGAACGCTGGGTTTCCATTTCCTTCCAACGAAGCGCTACATATGGGGTATTCGCCCACATCCCACGCCGCAATGGATTCTACTGCCGTTGCTGATGGGCATTCATTGCACGAAACAACATCAGTCGTGCAGGTGAGCGGTTTTAGGCGAAACGAAAGAGTGCTTGACCACCTGTTTATACTCTTTGGTGTTTACGGGGACGTGGTAAGTGTTCTTCTCAATAGGTGTGACGCACATCACCGTAGGGCCCGCTCCCGGACCTGTTGCAATGATGGATGATCGCGGGTCGCTAATTGTACTCGTGCCAGAGTGAAGGTGCCTCGACGTTAGAGCTTTTATGTCCGATTCATCATACTGATGCTTTGGGTCGAGGGTACATTTTATTTCGTACGGTCTTTTTCGCATGCGCAGTTGAGGATTAAGATACAAGCCAAGAGACGAAACTCCGCGTTAATTCAGGTAAGCTAAAACCAACACATATAAACATTAAACAGGGTGGTCCTAACTGTATCATTATCATATTTATTCTTCGAGCAGTATGCTCATCCGATGCAAGCGGAGCTCGCCCAGCAATACTTGAACGGAGCTCCACTCTTCGGGAACACCTTACGTGTTGAACCCAGCAAGTTCACATTTGTGATGATGCCGAGAGATGGTGATACTGAGTCGACTTCACTGGCCAAGTACGTTGAAGCATGCATGAGTGACTACCTGATACATCCACCTGTTGATATTTTTATTCCTCCCATTTACAGGGACTTCACGGACTGCCGCCGCCATCGTTTTCTCTCGTTGGATGCCCAGCTATACCAATTTCTTGCACCACCAAACCCCGTAAGTTGCATGTCTGTCTTCATCGTTTTTGGCACTTGCAACCCTGACACGGGAGTCTTCTCATATTCCCTGTCCGGCAATACCGAGTGCTAAAAAACAGCCGGAGTTAATTCGGTTGACGAAATCCTTCAGTATTTTGTCGATTCTACGTATCTCCGTACACCCATGTCGTTTCCGTTCTTTGATGCAGGTATTGCGAATTGCAAATATCAATGAAGGGACATCCGAGCAAGATCTAGCAAACCTGATTTCTCCCTTCGGAGCTGCATCTCATGTGAACATGGTGAACAACCGCAACAAATACGCTAAAGTGCATATGCAAAGCACGGATGACGCTATCATGGTCTTGACCGGGATTCATGGTTACCATTTTGAAGGACGAGCGTTATCCGTCACCTTCTGGTTCACGCGATAGACAGAACCATCATTCTTCTTGTATCATTCCTCTGAACCTTATCCTGTATCGTTACTGGTTCTCATCTTGTATCCGCATCTTAGCTTGTATCGCTTCTATTGTATTTTCACTTCCATGTCTTCTCTATATGATTTAATGAAATGCTGATCAATCATTCCACAGGTTTACAGAGAATGCGTAGGTATCTCTCAAAATAACGATCTACAAACCGCTGGCAGTCTTCTTCTTGCTGATTCATTGTCGACAAAGCACCGGGGTCTGCTTGATTTTGATTTGCTTTGGTATCCCGTGAACGCCCTTTTCGGTTCAGAAGAGTAGTCCATATGCCTCCTTTCGGTTTCTTAGAAAATGCATTAACCTCGCCGCTATCTCCATCCAATGTCCCTTCGCGGGAAAGAGGAATATCGTGGGAAGAGCGGGGAGCCATTAGAGTGTTCCGTTTCTTTTTGCCCCTGCTGAGAAATAGCTTGGATAACTTGCCCCCTTCCTGCCCTTGGGAACACTCCTGGGAGTGTGGGGTAGCTTCTGCTTCACGGAGAGGATGAATTGTTATCGTTTCTGTACTAACTGCACGCAGCAAGCCACACAATGGCGTTGCGTCTTCATCTTCAGCCGGAAACGTCTCTTCGTGCCTATGTCGGGACCATAGTAAACGATACATATTCTCGCTTTGTATCTGGATATACCCTTCTTGGATAACAATGTCCGTAGGCGAAGAAGAAGATGAATCACTTGTAAGGTTTATATGCGGGTTATTACCAAGCAGCTTTAAGCAATGTGCATAACTTGCCCCGCCTGCTTCAGTCCGGCATGCAGATACTATAACGGTGTTCGTCAGGTTCTCAAGGATACTCTGAATCACCTGTTCACCGTCCGAAAACACACCTACGCGAGCAAAGTTCTCGACATTCACTATAGAAGATAGCTTTTGGGAGAGAGTCTCCTTGAGTGCTGCAAAAAAAGAATTTAGGCGCTCTTGACTCCCTAGCTTGAAACTGCACCCATTTAGCAACACCGATTCTTCCCGAATGAGATCTGTATTGGCCTGAACAAAGCACAAAACAACCCAAGTAAATCATGTGCTAAATCCGAATAATATAACTCAAAAATGAGACTACACGTACTTGCTGCAGCTGGTAATAGAATGCGACAGTATCATCTTTCTTGCTCTTGCTTAAGGGAATGGCGCGAGCGGTAGAGCTGTGTCGCCGAAGAACCGACTGGAGTGTCTTGAATTCTCTAGCGTTTTGAAGCTCTGTTTGCATGCTGCTGATCATTTGTTGTTGCTGTGGATTCGTCTTCAGATTAGCTTCTTCAACCATGTCAGACATCCTCCTTGCATTTGCAAACCACTGTGGAACGAAGTCTAAGAAGATAGTGGAAGTGTCGCTACAAGGCTATAAGAGCAGTACATACCTCAAGAACCTGTGTCAATACACCAGACGGAAGAAGCAAACAGGAACTTTCTCCCCTAGCTATGGCCTGACCATCCTGAATCTCTTCGCCAAGGAAATAGTCCCCCTCTGTGAAGCGTCGAGTTTGGCTCATGTCCTGCTCGGAAAACGTGTCCCTAGATAGGCCCGGTAGGGCGGTTACGCAGCCTGAAACGAGCCTAAAATGAGTACACAAGTATAAAACGATGTGTCGAGGAACATAACGTACCTTCAACCACAACGAAAAAGTTGCCAGCGGGATCGTCGGCACAGTGGACACAGTCTTGATCAGAATACCGTCGCATCTCAAACCTATTCGCCAGAATTGTTTGCTCGGTCCTGTTGCAAGTACACGCGTGCAATGCCCTGCAGACTTTGGTGGTACTTTCAAAAGGACGAACTTACCTATCCAAGCTATTGAAAAGGGGAATGTTCCTAAAAATGGGATCCAAAGCCTTGCCGTGCTTCCTAGAATGATATCGTTGACCCATCGGTGAGAATTGGAACTCACTGCTCTTGCTTGGAGAACCCTCAATATCTGTTGAAGGGTTGCTAGCTGAGCCCTCAGGCCCTAAGCTAGCCTCCTCCGCAATCTGCTCTAAAGAATCGCACACTCCTCCATTTAGACTGAGGTTCCACCCACCTGACTGTTGACGATATACCATGTCTGATCGCACCCGACGATGATTGCCCTTGGAAGGAGCAGGTGGCTTGACACTGAGCTTTTGAGGTTCCGCTGAGACCGAAACTGCACCGTTGCCAACAGCTTGCGACGTTTCAGCAGTCTTGGCCGCGGCGTCAAAGGTTTGCTCTTTGGGGCACACAGTAGACGCCGAACTAAACTCTGCCCACTCATCAAGAGAAAAATCAAGTGATTCCCTCCCGTCGAACGACGGGCGGTACGTGTCCTGTTCCGCGAACGAGGATATTGGGGACGTCGACAAGTCCAGCTGGGCTTGCGCTGGTACATTACCACTTCGTACATCAATTTCTTTCCCACTGCATGAGTCGATGTCTGACGATGTCGAACATGTTGACGATCTCCGTGTAGCCACGTTACTGCTGTTCTCCGCTGAGCGTTCTTGCTGGAGTGCTGCATCCTCCCCAAGCTCGTTCTTTAACGTGTGCACAAATTGGGGTCTGGCGGAGTCCATTGATGATCTTCTTTCCTTTTCTCTTTCTAATTGAGGCAAAGAAAAATACTGTTGCTTGGGGTGGGCTGACTGTTCCGTGCTTGACGCACGATTTCGCATAGATCCAATTGTTCCTGGCATTTCGCGTGTAGCGGCACTACGTCTGGAGCTGGAGCGAACAACTTTAGTCCTCAGATAGTTATTATCCGCCCTCAGCGCTGAGTTTTGGATTTGCAATGTATTTACAGTTTTCTGTATCAAATCAATCCCAACAGTAAATGATTGGCAGTTTCACCGTGAAAATAAAACTGTTCTTGGCTGAGACAATAAACCAGCATCAACTTACTCGGAGCGAATCAATTGTTTCCTGATTGTTGCATAATCGAGTCTCGAGGTCACTTATGGAAGCCCGGCATTGATCCAATCGTAGTTGCACCGTTCGCAGATCTTCCGGCTTCAACACCATAGTCAGTCGAGGTTCTTGATCATGCGCGTTGGATTGCTGGCATATCAGGTGACCGGCTTCTTGTCTCCATTGGTCCAATTCGCCCTTCATGTCCGCCAGGAGAGTCCCTGTTCCATTCTCCTCGGAGGCAGTCTTAAGCAGACGGACGGCATCATCTCGGGCGGCTGAAGTGCTCTCCAGCGCTTTGATGAGGTCCTCTCGGGTCATTTCTTTCGTGTTGAAACCTAGAGTATGCGAAGGGGAATACGGTTCCTGGGGCTCCTCCTCCTCCTCCATATTCTCCCGGGAGACCACCGCCTCCTGCTCTGTTGTACCGCTGTATACGGCTGTAGTTGTAGTTGTAGTCCCATCTCCTCTGTGGTGTTGAGGCTGCTGGTGCTGTCGATTAAACAGGTTTCTGAATTTTCGAGACGCCATCCAGGTTGATTATATTTCGTTTTCTCATACATGGATTGGTATATATATATGTGTATATATTAGCATTAACAGGAGGAAACTAACAATGAGTGCATATCCGCAACAATACAACCCTTTCAGCCAACACTATTCAACTCGACAGCACCAGCCGTCGTCGTATAATGGCTCTGCAGGCGCCCACAGTGATTCAGAGGACGATGAGGAGGAGACACCGCGTGAATACTCGTTTCAGCAGGAATACAAGGATGAGACAGAGTTCACCGCCAGCCAGGAAATGATCCAGGAACTGAATCGGGCCATCAACAATGGAGCTGATGTTCGAATTGCTATCCCTTCCTATCAGAAACTGAAGGAATACGTGGTCTATACGATAACTGTGGCTCGAGGGAGCATCAATTGGACTCTACAGCGCCGCTACAAGGAATTCTTGGGGCTACATAAAACCCTCTTGAAAAAGTATAAGAAGTCGGAATTGCCTCAGCTGCCGTCACGCAAGGTAAGCAAATGAACCATCATTGTCTCGCCTCATATGAGTGGTTCAATTGCTTCCGGACGCAGTTTCCCTTTGGAGGTAGCAAATATGATGATGATATCCTGAAAGAACGGAGGTGCGTACCCAGTTTCGATGTTGGGCACGGTGGGTGGATTTTTTATTTTTTTTTTGATGCCCGATCCACATCAGGAGAATGCTGGAGGAATACATGCAGCAACTCATGCTAATAGCTGACCCAGAGATCGTAAGTATTGGCCACCGTTTGCTGTGATTGCGTTTGATACAATCTTGGCAAAGAGTTTGTTCGTCTGTCACCAACTTGCAGGATGCAAATACCGACGAATTCTTGCAGTTTTCTAAGAACTTCGTTCTAAGTATAGGCCCTGCTCTATGTAAAATTGAAAGGGTTGGTCCGAGCCTCAGTCGAGTGATTGAAACACTTGAAGACCCAGACCGAGACACCCGAGGATCTTCTGACACTAACAGGAAACTATCAGTTGATAGTGTTGATAGTGTACGTTAGATGAAACTTCGAGGTAGCCTTTCCATTGGGTTTTACAAGTGAAGTGTATTTTTCCCTATCAGGACGATACTGCAGATGATGAACCGGAACCTGGGAGTCGCTCTCCTCGCCATAGGAACGAGCCAAAGACTATGCCAACTCAGAGAGGTGTACTTCGCGAGGCATTTTGCCAGTTGCGCGACGTTACACTAGATCTTCAGTCAAAACTAGAGAACATGATTGCACGGTAAGCGATATTACGTCAGCTTCTGTATGTTTAGCATAGTGGTCTTTGAATGAGTTCTATGGAGCTGTCCCAGGTACGAAAGTTATGAGAAGGTATGCATAAATTTAGAAACACAAATTAGCGAGGCGGAGATAGAGCGAGGACGTATCCAAAGTGTGGTTGATGTAAGATGATTTAAAAAAGGAAACACCACAACTTCCTCAGGGACTGAATGTGTTGAATCTTTCCGTTGCAGAACGAGCGCCGTCAGAAGGGCAGTGAGTGTCAGTATCAGGTATGTTTTGGTTGTCTAGCATATGAAAAGACAATTTTATTACTCTTGGTCTCGGAGTGCAGTCAAAACAAACACAAGAATTGCGCACCCAATACGGTGTTGCTCGGTCAAAGGTGGAGCAACTTAAGTCGCGATTAGACTTTATCAAGAGACAGAAAACATACTACTACCGCAATTTTAAGCGCATAAGTGATACTCTGCGGCACTCCCGGAAGCAGCGCGATGAATTCATCCTTTCCAGTTTTGGAGTGAACTCTTCTGAAGCCTCGGCCACCGAACAAAGCGATGATGACGATGCCACCGTAGATACTGAAGCTGCTCCTGACACTGGCACCCAGGCCTCGTCTTTGAGCAGCTTTGACGAGAGCAGCATACCTGCACTGAAGAACAGGGGCATTGGATACGCTGGTGAGCTTGATGATGTAAGACATGTGTTTGACCGTATCGGCGTTTTCGTTGAAGCAGTTGAAAAGTCTACCCTGGAAGGCGACGAAACCTCTTCGAACACCGCAGAGAAGATGGATGAATTGCGTCAAGAGTCCTTCCGAATATTCAAGAATAACTGCACCGATTACAGTTCTGACAGCATAAGTTTGATCAAACAGTGCTGTGACGATCATGATTACGTCGTAGGTCTGTCGAAACAGTGAGGGGCAGTCTAGTTAACCCGGACTCACGGTGCATTGCCTTTATTAAAGCGTATCCGAAGAGTCATCGCCTGCGAGAATGACTTTGAGGAGCATACATCTAGAACATTGATGACGGAGCGGTGATTGTTAGCGATAACTGGTACCTGTGGCCGATTTATGGGGCTCATTGTCCCAGAAGATTTATTGTACCACCAAGAAAGTGATTCAATCCGATAGAATATTTCTTTTGCCTCTCCCGGAAAGTGAAGCATCGCAGGCTTTGTGGCGCTGCCATGTTCTCGAGGGATGTGTATCCAGTTATTCTCGCTACGGTCGAAGAGAACCTCTCTTAAGGGTTGACACTGCTGCCAACTGTTCATGCTTTGGAACATCTCTGTCTCGTAGTCAAGACCCACGAAGTCTGGCATTTCTCCCTCAACGAACATTTTTGCTATTATTATCTGGTCATTCGTGACACCATAATGGGTACCCGGTTCAACGTCGAGCAGTTTTAAGATGACCCTATCGAGTACGTTGCGGGCGGCCCAAACTCTGCCAATCCAGCCACCACTATTCAAGAACTTATACAGGCTGCGCATTCCAGTTGGAACATTAGGATAGTCTTCGTGGCACCACTGATGGCCAGCAGCTCCCCGCCATGGAGGGAAGCATGCGCATTCTGCGCTGAAAATCATGCTTTTCTTGGTTCTCTTTTCGACTCTTTCAAAAGTTTCTTTAAGAAATTCGCTCGAACGCGTCCATAGCACATCGTAACCGTCAGCGAATGACACGATATCATCCGTAGAGGAAAGCATATGTACTTCATACCAAATCGCCAGTATCTGCGGAGCCAGGAATTAACGACGCTAAGAACGAAACGAGGGTGAGAGCGGAGAACTCATACCTTTTGGGTCATACCGTTTACTCTACTCCACGGCATTCCCCACCCAAGTACTGCAATGCTCACGTTGTTTACCAACGCTGACCGTAGCATTCGACAGAAAGCTTCGGGGACTGGACTCTCGGCGGATGTCGCATAGGTGTAGACATGTATGGTAGAGTTTTCGTCCGCGGCGACACGTTCAACGTTATCGAGCGAGCGGTAGTGTAGCAGATCTTTCATTCGCTTTATCCCTTCGGAGGGTATCATCGCACTAAATGGGAGGCGTCTATGTATCGTTGCTTCAGAATAGCCAAGCACAGTAAGTGCAAGTGCCACAATGCACGAAGTATACTCCATGCGTCTCCGTACCCTCATGGCTGTGGCCGTCAAAATAGTGACTCTCCCAAGCGATTGAATTGCCACCGCTTCGTCCAATGACGGCTTTTTCCCTCTGATTCAGTCACGTCATGACCGTAATTCGTACATACGGGACACATGTGTATGTGTTGCACCATGTTTTGCGAGTCTACCCCAGCACTCCGTGTCTCCCACGAGAATTATCAAAGTTATAAACTCTGCACGGTACTGCTGCCATCTCGTAAGCACAAAGCTTATACACTATGTATATGTGATTTGTAGCAACTTCCATATAAGGCGTCAAACATTTCGTTGCCCTCCGAACTTCAACTTTGGAGGGCTCCTCCAATAGGCAGTCTATTGCAAGAGGAACATGAATGTGATGCTGGCGTTGGGGTGGTAGCACGTTGGATAACGAGCATTGGATACATTGTGACGGGAATTGAACTGTGGAAGGTCTTGAAATCGAGTGCACGGCAGTGACACCGACTTCCCAAGTTCAACAAGACAGCCTCTGGAAGGACTAAAACCCTTTATAGCTTGCATAAGGACGATGGAAGCTACCAAGGACCAGTCTAATAAGCCCCACCGCACCCCGAAGAGCGGTGCGAAAGCATCGAAACGCGATGCGCACAAGAAAAAGAAGCAAAATAAGGACGTATCGACCAAGGAATCACGTAAAAACCCCAAAGTATGAGGAGCTTCATTATACTTCATTTTATTGCTTTTCGAATGGAGTATATGTATCGAAACCGTTTCATTCCTTTAACTACAGGCTTTTGGAGTGGCCAAATTCGGACGAGCGCATCGTCAGATACAGCGGAATTTGGACATCAGCCACCGCAAGGAGCATGTACCCATAGTCAACAGAACCGACCCTGATACTGCACCTCCGATGGTGGTGACAGTAATGGGACCTCCAAAAGTCGGCAAGAGCACACTGATAAAGGTTAGTGTATTGGAACTGAACTCTTGTTTATGTCACGTGTTGCTTCTCTCTGCTCCGTCGTCTATTTGGAATATGCTGACACTATTTATTTTTATTTAATACATGGTGGTTTGTGGTGCAGGCTTTAGTAAAGAAATTTACAAGGTATCCACTGAACGATGTCAAGGGGCCAATAACTGTGGTTTGTGGAAAGAAGCGCAGAATCACTTTCTTCGAATGTCCGAACGATCTTAACGCCATGATCGTACGTACATATTTTTGGCAGCATGGTGGGCTTGTTTTCGTTTTGTTTGTTTACTTACTGGGACCTTGCAGGACATAGCAAAAGTAACAGATTTGGCATTGCTTATGATAGACGCGAGCTTCGGCTTTGAAATGGAAACATTCGAGTTCCTGAATATTTTGCAAGTGCATGGGTTTCCGAAAGTCATGGGAGTGCTAACTCATGTAGACAAATTTAAGAACGTTACAACAATGCGAAGAACTAAAAAGGATTTGAAGAATCGATTCAATGCTGAGGTGACACAGGGTGCAAAGCTTTTTTATTTCTCTGGCTTAATCCACGGACAATATCCGAAGAACGAGGTGCATAATTTGTCCTTGTTCCTGTCCCGCATGAAGGTCAGACCATTGTCATGGAGAAGCACGCATCCCCATGTGCTAGTAGACCGGTTTGAGGTAAGATTTGTGTAGTTCGGTCAAATGCATAACGTTTCGATACCCTATGACTCGTTTGTGTTGTCACAGGATATGACAAACCCAGGAGAAGTCCAAGAAGACCCCACAACGAATCGGAAGATTGCCTTCTACGGCTTTGTTCGCGGTACTCACCTAAAATTTGGCCAGCGCGTCCATTTAGCTGGTGCCGGAGACTTCGATGTCGAAGATGTATCTGCTCTCGACGATCCGGTTCCGCTTCCAGAAAAAGACCCACAGAAAGGCCAGATCAGACGCAGCCTAAACGCCAAAGAGACGTTGTTGTTCGCACCACAGGCAAATGTAGGGCGTGTCATGTATGATAATGATGCAGTATATATCAATATCGCCGACTCGCAATTGAGTGATGCGAATTCGCTTGTTAGGAAGGATGACGAGGACCAATTACAATACAGCTCCAATGAATCACAGCAACAAGGTGAAGGTATAGAAATGGTGAAATCACTTCAAGGTCTGCATAAGGGCATCGACGACAATATGCAGCAGGCCCCGCTTTCGTTATTCAAGAATACGAAGCCAATTTCGGAAGAGGAGGCAGCTTCCTACATAAAACATAAGGGAAATGAAAGCTCGAGTGGTCCGAACGAGGTCTTGAAAGAAGATGAGAATGGACGCACCAGGAGGCGTGCGGTGTTTCCTGGCGGTGATCGCAATAACGGAGACGAAGTGGATGCTGCTGGAACTGATGACTCAGATGAGGAGGATGCCAAGCTTCAAAGCAACTCAGGTTATAATGACGAAGAAAACGGGCCGCAACTATCCGAAGACTCGGAAGAGGCATCTGACGAGGGAAGCGAAGATGATGAGGACGATCATGTCAATTTTAATGACGGTGAAGGCTATGGCAATACAGACAATAAAGGCACAAACAGTTCCGAATCTAGCGAAGAGGAGAGTGAGGGTGAAAGCGGAGAAAGCAGTGGTAGAGAAACAGGAAAAAGCTCCTTGTGGCGACAAGCCGTCAAGGACTTCCGTCAGCGTCAGAAAGAAAACATAAACCTCGCTGATTTAGCGTACGATACTTCGGCTCTAACGGAGCAAACTACCAAAGTTCTGAATGGGGATGATCTATCTCAGCTAGAAGAAGACAGCGATGAAGATGAGCTGTTCCGGATAAAGCGGCAAGACCCCTCAGTCGTACAGCGGAAACAAAAGGAGAAACCCCCGTCCCAATCGTCGTCGCAAATAACTGACTCTTCCAGTGTAATGACCATCTTGCGTGACTTCGCTGTGTACAAGGGAATCGGTGTCATCGACAAAACCGAAATAGCAAAAGCTGTGGCAGTGTCTACACGTTACAAGTCCCCTGGTGATTCTCCAGCGTTCGATGTTGATTACAGCACGATAAACTCGCTAGACACTTGCGTCTGCCGACCTCGTGCAAACCTCCGGGACTGGGAAGACGAGGACATTCGTGAATCTATAAGAAACCGTTTTGTCACGGGTTCTTGGAATAAAGAACTACTAAATCAAACTAATGGAGATGATTCGGATGATGCCATGGGTGATTTTGAAGACCTAGAGATGCAGCAAACTCCGGCTAACGGCAGCCACGACGATGAGGCATCACGAGCTCGAGCGGAGAAAGCCCAGCTGAAGCAGAAATTTGATGCCGCGTACGATTCAAAGAAGCAAAGTGGCAAGAGCTTGGACAGTGGAAGCGAATCCGAGGAGAATGAAGACAAGGGAGAAGAAGAAGATGAGGGTGAAGAAGAAGATGAAGGTAGGAAGTTGGAAAGCCAGTGGACGAAGCAACAGGATCTGAACAAGGCGGAAACAGAGAACCTCGGTGATCACACTCGCTCGAAGTTCCAGGGATTCTCACCAGGGGCCTACATCCGAATTGAGATCCATGAAGTTCCCTGTGAATTTGTCCATCATTTCCGGCCCTCGACCCCAATTCTGCTGGGGGCTCTGCTACCACAGGAAGATCAACAAGCTTTTATGCGGCTTCGCCTTAAGCGGCATAGATGGCATCCGAAGATTTTGAAAACAAACGACCCGGTTGTATTTAGCATTGGCTGGAGGCGCTTTCAAAGCTTACCTGTCTACTTTACCCAAGACCAGAATGAGAGGCAGCGGTATTTGAAGTATACACCGGAGCACTTGCATTGCCAAGCAGCGATATACGGGCCAGTTGCTCCACCAAACACTCCACTGATGGCGTTTCAGAATCTGAGCAACAAAGCTTCGCAATTCAGGATAGCTGCCACAGGTATTTTGTTGGAACTAGATCAGTCTTTCAAGATCATGAAGAAGCTTAAGTTGGTGGGGTATCCATTCAAAATATTTCGGAACACTGCATTGATTAAAGGAATGTTTAACAGTCCATTGGAAGTTGCCAAGTTCGAAGGAGGTTCTGTGAGGACGGTTTCGGGTATCCGAGGACAAATAAAGAAAGCCGCAAAAGAGGGGCCCCCAGGTACATTTCGAGGAACTTTTGAAGACAAAATTTTGACTTCAGGTACGGAAGCAAACCATTTTGCATTTGCTCTTTGGAGTCAGCTCATGCTTGCCTTGCTTAATGAATACAGATATCGTATTTTGTCGGACTTGGGTTCCCGTTACTCCGAAGAAGTTTTCCAACCCTGTCACGACGCTCTACGCTCCCCCCGACCGAGCGCAACGACGGAAGGCTGAACTCCAAGCGGAGGCAGCCGCAGCAAAACAACAACAGACAAACGAAGGTACAGGGAAGAAAAACGGTAAAGAACAGCAGCATGGTACGGTGGAGGAAAACGGCAGAGCAGAAATTCTAGACCCTGAGTCTATCGAACAGCGTAACAAAACAGCTGGTGCTAGTGCCGGCTACCAACAAGACGGGCTTGCTCTCATGAAGCCCCAAAGAGTTTTGCGCAAAGTATATGCTCAGCCCGTTGAGCAAAATCCCGATAGCCAATATCGTCCTATAGAGCGGCCCGTCCGACGATTTAATACTCTGAAAATTCCAAAGAACCTTCAAGCGAGCCTTCCATTCAAGAGTAAGCCTAAACAAGAGAAGAAGCAACAGAAACAAACGTATGCCCAGAAGAGGTATGTTTGGAAGATTCTGTTCGTCCAGTGATGCTGTTAACATGCTCAGACAATTCCTCTTCACCTATCCTTTACAGGGCCGTCGTGCGTGAGCCAGAAGAACGAAAAGCAGCTGCGTTCATGCAGCAGATACAAACTCTAAAGAATGTCAAGTCCCAGAAAGAAAAGGAGGCGGCTAAACTGAAGCATGAAAAGCATATGCAAAAGCTTCAGAAGGAGCAGGAGAAGTTCGAGCCTCAGAAGCGCTTGGAACGCAAACGGAAATATAAAATGCAAGACTTGAAAGAGCGAGCGAAGTCGAGGAAGAAGTCCTCTCAAGAAGAATAAACGCCGATATAATTCGCTCGTGTCACCAGGAACATATTATCCTCTACCAGCTCTCTCCTTAGTATCCATCCACGTGTTCTGTAGCGGCTCGGTTGAGTGTAATAGAGGGAAATGTCCACCATCAAGAGTTGCTCCGACTAGTCTGCCGTGGGGTACGGATTCCCGAATGACGTCGTTCGCTTTGTGACTTCTTGCCATCGTGGATACCATTTGGAGCAATTCATCGCTATTCGCGTTGCTCCAGTGCTTCCGGTTGTTGCGGCTTCGTTTCAGTCGCCTTCTTATCAAATCCATGCCTGTTGTAGAATTCCTTCTTTTGCCGTTCCCATAGTTCATCGACAGACGGTGGCGCTTTATCGGGTTTCCCGTACATTTGCCGCGTTTGTTTGTGTGATTCTACTTGCTGTTTCCTGCATAATACCCATGTGGTGCAGGAAATGACAAACCATCCCCCAAAGCCCCAGTCCAGCACAGTGATTGCCCGTCCTGTTTCCTTCCACCTATGGAGTCCAATAAGGCACCCTAGCGAAATTCCCCACATGAGGGACGATCTGAAACAAGGCTGTCGAGGAGTGGTCTTGGCGGCCTGAGCAAAGGTCTCCTTATCCCCTTGGAGTCCGTATTTGAGCGATGCGTACCATGTTGCCAGACGGAAAGGCTTGTTTGTGCTCGCTTGCGTTTGGTCATTCTCGTTCGAAGAGCTCATACTACGCACCCAAAACCTTGTGCCTTTGCTTCGTACTTTGTTTCTGCTTCTCTATCTATCTATGTCTCATGTATACGCGTAATATGTACATTGTGAATACCAAGATCAAGGTTGAAGGCCTTTCCCACGACAGACTGACGTCAACACTAGACAGCTGACGACGACGACTCCTTAACACTTCAATGACGTCATGTCTGAACATGTACTACCCAAAAGAAGTACACTGTACTGTCGGGACAGGCATCTTGCGTCAGTCGCACGGCTCGGCCCTTCAACTTCACAAGATGGCAATTCGGAATAATTACATCGGAACGGGTTTTTCTCCCCCATGCGGGGAATGTCTCTAAAAAATTTCTACGCCGTCAACAAGAGCACTTTCTTTGGTAAGATCGCCGGCGAAACATGCGTGTAAGACTACGGCATGTGCAGGAAGTGATAACTACTACACGGACGTGCTACATTTGTGGCGCAGACGACCATTTAATCACTACTTTGTACCACGGTAACGTAAAAGTTACTGTTGGAGTACGCGATCCGGATCTGATTAATTTAAAGTAGTAGATTGCTCCCAAAACCGGTAGAGAAAAAGGGAAAACAAGATCCATCGATAGGCTCATATAGTCCGAGTGGTTTTGGATAACTAGACGAGCTTTGTAGATGTGCTTCCGCCTCCGACCAGCCATCCGCCACCGATTTGGGGGACACAATGGTGCGTCATAGTATCCATCCATTTTATGTGTGTTCGTGAATAATCTGGCGGTAATAGCAGTTCGCTGTCACTTAATGCTGGTGCCAAAGCCCGCCCCTTCAGTAGGATGTAAGCAAACGAGCGAGACGATTTCAAAGGCGAATCACCTAGTGTGTATATCAATATAAAACCAGCATCTCCGTTAACGATAGGAGATTCCCTCTGTCGAGAAGTTGCAAAGATTTTTGTGCGGGCTAAATAGAGGTGAACTTTAGACGAATGGCCAACCGCGCGGCCAACCGCATGCCCGGAGATGACCGAGTCTAGGGAAGAAGAGACTCCGCGGCGGTCCAGAATGAATACAACTTCACCTTGCCGCCGAATAAATGTCCACCGTACTATTGGAAACATATCCATTGTAGTCGAGTAGAATTTCCAAGTCGGCTAAGCTTTGGCCCCAACCCGAGCTCAAGGCAGCTTTAAGAGAAAGAAGGTTCATTCGCAAGGCGTTCTGAAACCGCTTACCATGGCTAATAACGGTATGGAATTCTCGGTTCATCTTAAGGAGAGCATCGTCGAGGTAATGGCGATATCGTTCAAAGTGCTCCGATGACATGGCATAGTGGTCAACCAGCGCAACCTGTTCTCTCCAGTAGCGCAACCGGGTACAGAACGAGCTCGCCCGCGCCAACAGCGCCTCGAGGTCTTTCCGGGGAACATCATACCTCCTGTAGCAACAAAAGCAATCTATGCATTCCAGAAACGATGGCATATCCAATATAGCTACACGTACGATGTCAAAAGACAAGAGTGCAAAATCCCCTGCAAATACTTGGAGTGTATGGTGCGCATTTCCGCAACGTCACCCGAACGAACCACGTGCTTCACCATCTGCTCCCATTCACCTGCGTTAATCTTCATCATAATATGGTCAAGGAAACCAGTTGAAAACTGTTGAACAACTCGGCGGTACTGATTAATCATGTAGCACTGTCTTGTTGCAGACTGTAACGCTTCTTGGCACTTAACAAAAATTCTAGAAGACTTGGACGACATCCGCTGCAATTTGTCCAGGCGCCTGGCGTCTTGTCTGAACTGATGATGCTGAAAATTACACAAACTCCACCGTGCGTAGTTCACTCTCAATAATAAGGCAAAGACCTGAACACCACATTTAAACATTATCAAAATACGCACACAACGAAGTCCTAGCAATCACTGACAAACTTGTCTGCCAACATACCCGATTGTACGCGTTCAGAGACTCTTCGTCTAGGACCAACGTTAGTGGTTTTGGAAGGTCGTAGGCCAATCGAATTCCGCTGCTCAGAATCGCGTCCGTAGATCTGTCAACGATCAACCTCATTTCTCAGACAGACGCTAGAATCAGTTACTAACGCAGGACTTACTTGTCATAGGAAGATAGCTGCACTTGAATGGCCTCCGTGTCCACATCGTGGGCACTAAACTGCTGACAACAATGCTGGTAGTGATACTGAAATTCATGCCGGAGAGAAACTGGGATATGCGCGAAATTTCGAGACTCCATGTTTTGCTCAGGCTCCGTAACGGACTGTAGCGGATAAGCATACTGGTGATATATGACGGCCGAGTGTAACCAAGAAGTGAGGTTATTTGAATCATGATAATCCGCCGCCTTCCCATCGGCTATAGCTTTGAACAAGTTTGCACACAACTCGCCAGTTATGTGCGATTCCGTCATGAAGGCAACTGCTTTTAATACTCGCAGATAACGAAGCAAGTCCAGATCTCCGAGTAGTAATATCGCTAGGTTGGCATTTGCAAAACGTGTGTGTTCAGCCAACAGAGGGACAAGGGAATGTTTGAAACATATATCAATAGGCTCTCCTTGCCGAATAATGGCATTAGCTAGCTGTTGTTCTTCGGACGGAGAACCCGTAGCTTCTATCGAATGGTCAAGATGGTACTTTCGCCTTGGGAGCTCTTCAGCAAAGTCCATCAAATCTTCCAAATAAGGATCGTTGGAATCAGAGTCCCTAGCAAGCCCATCGACGATATGCTGAGTCTGATCGCTATTATCCAACGAAAAAAATCGATTGATTCGACTATTCACTGCATGCCACAACGCCGACTTCCCACGCAGTTCAAAAGTAATATCACGTACGCTAGCCTTAGTTTCTTCTTTAGTACTCTCAAACTGGGAGGACGAGAAAGCAGGATTCCGCTTATAGACGAGATCGCTCCCAGTGCTCAGCTGCCGCAACATGCGGACAGTATGGCCGGCGGTCATGATGTGATGTAGTGAGGACTTTAGGACTTTCGGACACTCCGACATCAACCGTTCGGACTCTTCAGGATTATATAGAATATTGTACGAGCTCTGTGAAGTCATTAGCGAGATTACAGTTTCGCAAAAGGAGTCAATCTCTCTTCCCTCGTAAATCCAGTTGTCAATTACCCTCAAGTAAGGACGAAGCGCCGTTAACAGTAGAGAGGTTACCATTATAGCCGAGACAAGAGTGCCGTCATCCCCGTCATCTGCAGCTACACTCGTGCGATGATGTTTCAATTGATTGTAGAACTCTTCAAGATGCCGTAACTTCTCATCGTGCGTACTCCGCGTCCCTAAACAGCTTGGAGTCGTTCCTACGCCTACGTTGAGTGAGGTGTTCCTGAAGCAATAAGCCCTACTGAGATCCGACAGTGTGTCTATCATTGTTGCAGTGCGACGCCGACATCCTTTCTTCGTCATAGCAGGGATAGCACAACTGTTGGGTTCCCTCGCTGTTGCTTGCCAAAGCTCGGCATCAGCGCCAATAAGGAAAGACTCAAGAATGTCAAGGGTGTTGGACGCGCTCTCCACCCAATCGTGGACGTCGATAAGGGAGATCGCGGGTGGGGAACCTTGGAAGAGTTCCGCTATCTCCATGCTTCGATCATTTATCATGTCTCGTGGAGGTGCATCTCTAGCGGGTATCCCCGCTTGTTCTGAGGCTTTGCCATTGGCAGTGTGAATCTTAGCCAATTCTAGGCGCTTCTCGCGGATAATCCGTTCTATAGTTTCACAAACCTCCAAGAAACATTGACCGTAGGGGAATACACGCAATTTCCGGAAGCCGAATTGAAGGAGGCGCTTGAGACGCGATAGCCTAAGCATTTGATTCCCCGCTTGAACAGCTCGCTGCAGAACACATTTCAAGATTGAAGGAGAGAACGACGGTATGGCTACTTGTTCATCCTGAACATCATTGGCTAAACAAAACAGTTCTGGATTTCCTGTATCCTGAAACCGGAATAACCGACTCGGCAGCATTCCCAAGAGCATCGACAAAGTACAATCTACCACGTAACTTTCTGGATAAACGTCTAAACGCAGGGGCAATCCGGCAAATTGGTTCTGTTTGTGGGAAAACACGCTGCTGCTGTGGAAAGAGAATGTCGGTAGATTTACTTGGTAATGCCCGAACGAACTCCTCTCAAAATTGCGCAGAATTAAAGGTACTGTTTGCATACCTGTCACTCCCACCAAGACGTCAAAAATATTCAGGGAGGAGGCTCCGCTTCGTTCGATTAACGGGAGCCGCGAATCATTGTCTGTATAGCCGTAAATTTGATCATCATCTTCTGAACGTGTGATGGAATTCTTGCGCTCTACTGCGCCGGATTCTTCTTCCACTTCGTTTTCTGTTAGAAGAGAATCCTCGGAACATGTTTCAGAGTCCTCACTGGATTGCTGTTCCTCGCGCTCCAACTTCCACGCTTCCAATGCTTCGTCATCTTCTGCTTCTCTTCGAGCTTCCTGGACAGCAGCGGCTTCTTCTATGTGTTTTTGTTTCTGCCTCTTCTTTTCCTCTTGTCGTATTTCTTCATCGCTACCACCACCATTCATTTCTTCCCCGCGAAATTCGGAACCTATTGTATTTCTTGCTAAACAGCAAAGAGCCATAACATAGGCCCATGATGGAGAATTTATCTGGGGTGAGAGTAAACACAACAACAATGGACAAAATAAGATCCGGATGTTAAAACTTTTTGCGTATCCAATCATATCTTACAGTTGTACTTCCCTGGCATAGTCGATCAACGAGTGCACGAATGCGTTGTGCCTTGTATCCTTGGTTGTGAAATTCCAACTTTGAGCATATCCTGCACAGCAAAGGGGATGCATACATCAACTAGCGTCAAGCAGTGAAAAATTAGTCGTCGTCATGTCCCGTGGCCATTAAAACTCCAAATACAACAATTGGGAGCCCAAATTCAAATGAAATCACTTACCCACTCACTCTCTCTTGTACTGTATCTTCCCGTACATCCATGAACGTATGGAAATCGAGCACTTGAGAGCACATTCGCTTTAGTGCCTTCTTGTACTCTGGAGTGCCCCTGGGAAGCCCTATATCACGCTGTATCAACTCGGAGAGGAGCTCTCGTTCAGGCCCCGTCTGTTTACGACGCCCAATATACGACATTTTCGTCGCTTCTACCCTGTACTAACCCAAGCATCACATGTGCATCCTATCCACTAGAGGATCAGGATCAAGCGAAGGCCATGGATGCGTCAATATCTGCGTAATCCCGGCTGTATGCGCTAGACTATGGAGCTCAACCAACTTCACAACCAGAGAGGATTGAGCAGGGGCCCCGCAGGGCTCTTTGTTAGTGATCAGACCGGATGAGCGGAATGATTACCCGGTAGGCAGATCGTACACGAGGAACTTTTCCAAAATAACTGCGGGACACAATGCGGTGTACATTGGATAGGACTCTACCTGAACAAGCTCGATTTCGTGCTCGTACAAGTAGTTGTAGCCGTGAGTTACACGAAAGAAGAAAAAACAGCGCGAGACCCAATCTGCTGAATCGCTAGCTAAACCCTACAATGTTGTAGCGTCGTAGTGCTAAATACACATTCAGTAGTTTGCATGCATTCCATGCTTTAACGCATGTAATCGTCATACAGATTTAAGTCCGTCGTGCTCACGAGACGTCAAGTCAATTTCTGCAGAAGCCACCTACGCTTCGATACATTACAAAATTTGCGATTTGCCATCGATCCACTAGAGAACTACTCGTCGTTGTATTCTTCCCCTGTTTCAGCTTTCATAACCTCGTGCAATTGAACTCTGTAGATACCAAAAGGACATGGTTAAAGTCGCATCTATCTTTGGGATACCATGTGCCTCGATAACTCACTGGAAAGATGTTTGTGGGTCACCCTTTAATGCATCTTGTGAGACTTCGCATGATATCTTGTAATGTACCTGCAAAGCTCAGAGATGCTTCAATTACAGTTCCACACACAAACATGCAAGGCATGCCTACCATTTCAAGAGCCCCACGTATAGCACCACATATGATATTCGAGTAACGAAGATCAGCCATATTAGGAGGAAGCTCTACCCACTCTTCTAAAGGATTTTTTGGAAGAAATATTTCGCACTGATCTTCTTTACTATTCCATCCGCTCACCTTGCCAGATACTCCCAAGAACATTTGTAACCCATCCTGCACCATGGTTGTGACTAGCTTGGTAAGCGATTGATTCAGAGTAAAACACCGCCCGCATATGAACGTCTTACCGTCGCTGCTGTTTCGAGTGTTTGTACGAAATTTACACACTTGGGCCGCCTGACCTTGGCACAATATTCATCGACGAGCCTTGTGCCAATGCGGTATCCCCTGTAAGATGTACCTCTGTGCTGTGATTCGCCGTGATTGAAATCGTGAGTCTTGCAACTTACATTGCCTCTATCTGTTGGTTAATTTCATGAGGAGACTCATAATCCTTTACTATCTGTCGCAGCCCGTTGGAATATCTTAGTAAGCAACTTTGGAATTCAGTTCAGGAACCTAAGGCGTACCTGAGCAACCATAGATCCATATGTAAGCGCCAGTAGCTCAGCATTCTGCAACAGGCAACAATTATGCCGTCAAGATTGGCAATCATCGTGAGCTGAACATCGCCAGAGGAGCACGAAATAGACATACAACTGGATCGAATGACTCTGGAGCGCCAGGGCGCCGTCCCGACATTTCAACTTTAGCTGATCCCTTAATCCAGATCCAATAGTTTCAACCACTGTATCAGCGCATCAAACTCTTCAGGAATCGCGTAGTATTCGCTTCAAAGTAAAGGGGTCTGGCCTCCATCAGCAATGGGCCATGAAATATTTCGGTGATCGAGTCGACGAAAAATTTGACAGGAAGGGCCACAGGCTAAACTAGAGCTGCTAGTATAATATGAGTTTATGCGTGTTTTCATAGTAATTGATTGAATAAATTATGTTAAGTAGCGACTTATCTAGTTTGGACTGTTGGTACTATCTTGGTCTGGGGGGCGAATAAACGATGAATGTCCCTGAACGTGAGGATGCCGTAGTCCTCCCCGAAGACAAAGACGGCAATACATTGCCCAAGTAAGTGTTTGTTTCCCTACGGTCATACAATCTTACTAGTAGAGCATATATTTTGTTCACTTGATCACACGCAGGATTACGGCTCGTCAAGATCAGAAAGTTACAAATACAGTAGAATTTAGAATTCTCAGAGAGGACCACACAGCAGGGAATTTATTACGCTTGTATGTATACGCTGATGAGAGTAGCTTCCCAGCCCTCAAACGAGCGCGCCCTTGTCGTTGTGGGATTTACAGAGAGTTACTGAGAGATCCGAGTGTCAAATTTGCTGGATACCGCTTGCATCATCCTTTGGAAAATGATATATCGATAAAAGTTCAAACTAGCTCAAACAGGTACGAGACCCGCCTAGCATCGAATGTATCAGTCGGAAGGTAACGTTTCTGTCTTTCCATTTGGTTTGCTTGCAGTGATCCTTGGCAAGCAACAATACAAGCAGCAGCTCGATTAGATGATGAATTTCGTGCAATCGAAAACAAACTAAAGGTATGTGGTCTTCGCGAACCGCGTCGAGACTACGGTTCATTTCGACTGCTTGTATGCAGGAGACGTTCTCGAGAGAGGAGCATATGGAAGAAACTCAGTTCGACGAATAATATACTACGATTGTTGGCCATGGGTATATTATTCTACAAACGTTACGTTTGGTCTCTGTCTCGCATGCGTCGAAACACTTTTAGGCCTGTTGAACATACTCATAGTAGAGGAGTCTGTAATCCGCCCGGATGACGAACGCTCTGTTTGGGCTCGCAGTCCCTGCAGCGATGTCTATAA
This sequence comes from Halocafeteria seosinensis, assembly GCA_001687465.1. Classification (NCBI taxonomy): domain Eukaryota; class Bigyra; order Bicosoecida; genus Halocafeteria; species Halocafeteria seosinensis. The sequence continues at coordinate 283,420 of LVLI01000202.1, read as the reverse complement.
CGGCACGCACTGGCCCTTGTGCTCCGCCTTTGGGAGTTACTTGCGCGACAGCAGCAAATTCTGCTTGCAAACTTCTAATGATAAACGAACTATCGTAGTACCCACACGCTAAACACGGCCCATTGCTTGTGTTCATAAATCGAAGGCACGTCATTTGATCTCTCTGTGTGCATCGGCGCTGGGGAGTATGTCCCGTTATCACAGAAGGTGAATCAGGATTAGATATATCAAGAACCTGTAGCAATACGAAATATCTTGCTAAATTCAACCTCGTGGATGGTTTCGAGCTCTGATTTCCAAGCATACCTTGATGGATCCATCCGATGCACCACTCAATAAGAAAGAGCGGCCATCAGGAGTTGGTGCCACTTCTAAGCCAACCAATTCATAGGGATCGCCGTTTGGAAGGAAACCAAATAATTGCTGTGGGAGCAACAGGTTCGTGCAAACTGGTGGTTCGCCTGCTAGGTTCCATACTGTAGCATACAGAGGCAGGAACTCGTGGTTGCGTTGATTTTCCCCCGTGACAACTTCATTTACTTACTCGAAATAGTACCGTCACTACTGGCAGAAAAGAGCCGATCGTTTACAATCTTTATGCCCTTAATTCTTCGAGAACTAGCCTCGATTTCTTGAGCATACCACCCCGCACTACCAAGCCTCCACATTTTTACGGAACCATCAGTAGACCCACTTAGAAGAATTTTAGTAGCTCCAAAGTCACCACTCGATAGCACAGTCACTTCAGATTTATGGGAGAAACGGCCAAACGGATCTAGAAGGTGGGCCTCTAACGAGAGCTTGTTGGTTAAGTTCAGCAAGCTTATCCTTCCGACCTCAACCGGGGATTTTTCAGTCTTCGTCACTGCGGCGACGACAAGAATGTGTTGGACAATTGTCATTGCTGTGATTCTCCCTTCGACCTCTCCTTCTATTTGCTCCCGGCCTTCGATGTCGTATACCTGCTTGAGAAAAATATTCCATGTCACACAAGAGCCTTGACAGACTGACCTTCAGCGATGAACTACGCACCACTACTTTGTTGTTTTCTGCCACTATAACCAATGTAGTACCCTCCAGAGTGGTCGTCGTCATGGCAGAAATATGCTGATCCCTTCCTTTGCTATAAATTTTATGATGTCGTTTAATATTGTAAAGATCCTCGCTGCACATATCTCAGTGGTTTGGGGATCGACTTCTTCATAGCCTCACGAGCTCACTTACGGATCGCCTCCGCCCCGGCCAGGGCGGCCGCCGCGTTGAGGGCCTCTACCGCCTTTATTACCTCCAGAATCTGCATCCATCAATGCAAATATGAATGGCATAGTTGTCAACACGACAGATATCGCATACTCATGATGTTGCTGTGTGGTCTCCGCGTCTATTGCTCTCCACCTCCAAAGGGCTTCCAAAAGTGACCACGAGCACTATCTACGGTATTTTCCACCCTATACTCCTACAATTCGAGCCTCTAATAGAGTATTACTCGGCATACTAGGCTGGAAAATCTTCCCTCAGGGGGTCAGTGGCAGAAATGAATGACATGTCTTCCTGTGGCTCTATAAGTGTATAAGATGGTTCCCACAATATTGCTGAATAAACACCGTCCTATAGCACAGGGGTTAGTGCGCCGGACTTTGAATCCGTAGACCTGGGTTCAAATCCCAGTAGGACGACTTTTTTTTTGCCCCATTTCAGGATTTCATCTTCTGGTCAGGTTCATGCAGTGAGCTTATATATAAAAATTGTAACCATGCTGCGTCATGGTGCTCTTAAACTCAGGATAAGCCTGTGGAAGCTCGACGTTGTGGCCATCTTTTGCTTGTGAAGGTCGCGTGTGCTGCTTCACCCGTAATATCGTCGGGTGCTCAAAGAACCTTGGAAAGTGAGACATACCATATAGTGTTATCTATCGAATCTCAGAGCTTGCCCCTTTAAATCCGCTTCCCCAGGGTCCTTTGTTCCGGAAGGGGTCCAGAAAACATAAGCGTACAGGGCGACGTGCCGCCTGCGTCGAACATTCCTCCCACAACACTACAACACTGGAAGCAATATAGACAATGGGAGATCACAATCGCACAAGAAACACAGATTCAAAGCGGCTAGAAGATGATCTAGAACCAGAGGAGTTTGCCCGAGTTGCTGATGCCCGGAGAGAGATGTAGGTTGTACTGGACTGGCAGCTGACGTGTGTAGTTGAACATCTGCTTTCAATTGTGGTGTACAGATGGACAGGTGGGTTTCAAGGCCTTCTGATTGGATGCGGTTTGACTGCAATAGGGTGCATTGGCCTACGTAAGTACATTTTTGATTCCTGTGGTTGAAAACGTCGCTGTGGCCATTGGTTCACTACACCGGTTCTTGCTGCAGGCCAAATGCGACGCTATCGTAACATGATGGGCCGGAATGAAATCCTATTCTCTATTTTAGGTAAGCCTCGGGATATCATCCGAAGGATCTTACAGATAGCAATAAGTGCGTCCGTATTCAGCTGGTGGATCTCTGGGGGCCTTGGTCGGCAGCATGAGAACCGGAAAGGCTGCTATCGGTACCCTAGGCGACAGTACGTGCCCCATTCATCGTCATATGCCATCAATGCCTATTTTACTATTCATGACTCCTTCCTCTCAGTTTTTGAAAGCCACTCAAACGCTCCTCAAACCAACTACCAGAAGAAGCAAACCGAGGCCAGTAATCAAAAGACGCTGCTTGAGGAACGAAGGAAGCAAGAAGAAGTAGAGCAAATTCAAAAACAGTTCGTTGAAGATTTCCAACGTAAACGAGGCATTGAAACCGTCACCGAACCAGGCCACAAGAAGAGACGTCCACATCCTCCTGTTGAAGAAGAAGAACACGAGAAGGAGCCATCGGAGATGGAAGAGCGCACCCCGTAACTCCACACAACGGGACACATTTCCACGTGCTACTTAGGCTTTATTGACGTGGTCTTCAAATGCCTGTCGTTTGAGAGCTTGTTCCAATTGGGCTATGTTTTGTGTCAAAATTTGTTTCTCACCAAGTCGACACTGCACGATTGCGTACAACCTTTCATCCTGGAGAGACTGACCCTCCATATCGGACAGCATTCTCTTATCCTCCTCTAAACTGGTCGGATAGTTCTCCAGCAGCTCTTGCAACGCGTTTTTGACCATTCTATAAGCTTTCAACTCTACCCGCAATGGTACAATTACATGTCTGGTAGTAGCATCCCCAAAATCATGTATAAGCGACGGCGCGAGCATTTCATCAACTTGGATTACTCGCTTGCTGCCACCTAGATGTGCTTCCCGCAAACTGACATATTGTGATGCGTCGGCGTCGACTTCGATGCCTTCCCGTCCCGTTTCTGGAGTGTCTCTTAGATCACTCGAAAGTGATTCATGATAGCGAGTTGTATGTTCTATCCCGTATGCTTTTGCTGCCATTGGCGCTAGGCTATTCAGTAGGCGCAGTCTCTCCAGCCCTTCGTCAGTAAAATCCTCAGGACCTAGCGAGAGGATTCTGGCCACATTAAGTAAGCTTACATGTATTCCTCTCGAGCAGAGATGCTGTACGTTGGATAATGATAAATCCGCTAGCAACTGTTCTCTATAGCCCTTCGCCTTGTGCGACATCTCTAGTAATGCTCGTGCCCTACGCCTCCGTGCAGGCACTGAATCGATTGGAGCCGGATTTTCGGGATCATTGATAGTTAACCGTATCTCGTTATCGGGATTCGACGGCAAAGTAAACCCAAAGTATGTAAGCAATTTTTCGTTCCCGAAATTCTGTGCGGAAAAATGAAGACGTCCCACAGTGGCTGAAAGGTTCCGCAATGAGTACTTACTTGGTAATGATTGAAGACTTCCTCGCCAGCACGATTGTAAGTGTTCAACGAAAGAACTTGAAACACATCTGAAGCTTCTTGCTTGTTGCCGATTGACCAGCCTACCTCAGCAGAGGGATTATGATTCAAGAAGTCAGCTACAGGCGCCAGAAATGGCTTTTCATGCAGCAAGTGGCTAGTATTGGACGGCTTCGATATCGTAAATGCCCGGCTTTCCACTATAGTAAGAGCCCACTTTAAGTCTGCTTCGCACCATCTAAAGATCTCTCCATTCTGGGATAACTTTTCCAAAAACTCATGAAATACTCTTCGGGCCTTGTTCACAATCGTCAATGTGTATGTGTGATCCAATTCGGCTAGTTCCTGCTGAGTAAAGTATCTGTATGCATTTGAACAACAACCCACGATAAGCATACGGAGAGCCAGCTAGCTAAGATATATCCACTCACAAGGCTGTGTTCATGGGCGCTTCTGGTAAGAACTCAAAGTACAAATCCCAGTAACTATTATCCCTTTTCACTTCCTCTAGAAGGTGTATGGCCAGCCTTTCATTAGCAGTTAATTCGGGGAGTCGACTATCAAGCTCCGGTGGTGAGTATAACAATAACTTCGTAGGAACTTTGACTACCGCCTGAAAATAGTGTAGGACAGAATTAAAGCAAGAAACGTAACTTCAAAAACTCAAGACTTACTTGATAAGGTGAAACACGAGCTTTGTTGATCAGACGTATACTTCGCCTTCCGTTTTCCTCGACACTAGCCTTGATGCGCACATTTCTATGAAGAAGTCCTCCTTCGTTCTTAAACCATGATCGGAAAGCTGCTATTTGTGTTTGAGCTCCTTTACTGCTTAATGGCTTTTTGTTCGATGCAAAACACTCTCTTGGGGGCAGGGAGTTAAGCGTATCCTTTTCATCATAGTTTCCAGAGCTTCTGTCACTTTGTGTTGTGGACCGCCGCTGGTCGTCAAGTTTGGAAGACGATGATGACGCTATATTCGCTTCATAAAATGAAACATTATGGTTTTCAGGTTTTTCTTCCTTCTGTATGGTTGCATTGAGACTCTTATCTCTCTCCTTCCCTCGCAAAGAGGCCTCCTGGTCTTGGGTAATGCTGGAGGCGGCGTACACGGAGTAGATGCCTGAGCTAGTACTTCCAGAGACATGCACAAGCGTACTAAATGTGAAGAGCTCGGCGAATATGAGAAAAAACGTCGCTGAAGCCCTCATTATCTACTGTGTGCTGTCCCTCGAGTATCAAACTGTAGTAGCCCGTTGCTTCCAGACAATTCCATTACATGAGGACAGTGCATAATACTATCTGCTCTGTGCCCATTATGGAAATTCTAGTTGTTCATCTAACATTACACACATGCTCCTACCAAGCGAACAAGCTGAGGCAATGTCAAGGTAGCGCGTTGCCAGAATTCAAACAAAAGATGTCGAAACGCATGAGAAGGACACAAGTTCAATTTTCATAAAAGTGAACCTCGAGAAACCTTATGATGTGTACGTATTCAAACGAAAATAATAGGCAAAAAACACTGTCCATAAGGGAGGGTAGACTGTTCTTCATGTAGTATTGTGGGTGCTGAATACTCCGTGTCTAGCCGCAAGTTGGCCCCGGTAGCTTTCGCAAAACACGGTATGGGATGTATCTTGATTGCTTGCTGCCTCATCAACCAGGCGTCTTTGAAGCATTCCTATGTTGTGCGCATCAACGGAATATCCAGTTCGGTCACATCATCTCGCAGCGCCTTTCTATCAACCTTGGCACTGCGGCGCCAAACAAAAAGGGCCTTATACTGCTATCTACCTTCTATTCTAGTCATTCACCTTCTCTCCAAAGAATAACCTGTATTTTGAAGCGAGTTGCACGAGGGATTGACAGAAAAATCTTAGGAATGCTACAGTGCAGGAGGCCAGGGATGCTGGTTGACTAGTTCGGCCAATTCATCATAAAGCCTTTTCCTTTCCTTATGCCACCCACTTGCTCGCCCACTAGAGCTAATAAGCACGAAAACCTCGGTGCTTTTAGGAAAAGGCCATCGCTTGGGAAGGATATTATGTGGGACACGTCCCGCTAGCTTGCTGGGTCTGCGTGGTCACTTGCGGAGTGCCGCGTCAAAAAGACAATTGATAACGTATGCTTTCTGAGCAACTTACGGCTTGGGATCTTCGGGTCCGTACATGGAATAAAACTGTGATTTACCTGTAAATGCTACTACTCTTGGACCGCATTGGTCTTTCGGTATCAATCTTTCGATACAATTGCTCTCCCCTTGGTGATAATGTTCTTCCACCGGTTGAAATTTCCCTTTGTCATACGTTGCCGTAGTGCTTTTCTCAGTAAGGAACCGAGACTGAAAATCTTGAATAAAGGATATAGAGTTCTGGAGATAATTCGGATTGTTCACATTGGCGTAAACTCTGTCGGCGTGCGCTTGGAGCCGCTGCAACAGATCCTCTCTCCACTCTGCTAATGTATTTTTCCGAAACGACGCTGAATCATTTCCAGGAGATGTTCCCATGTCAGTGAGACCGACGCCGAATACGGCGGGCCAGGAATCTTGCGATTCTAGGGGCCAGTGGGATGGAATAACCCGGGGAGAATCATGCTCATCAGCGTCCGCATCGTTGCGCATCAATTTCATGAAAGCGTTCCCTGGATTCGCATAGTAATACCCTTTTTCCCAGGCTTTTTCAGAGGGATTATGACCTGTAACATATTTTCAAACAGCAGTTTCCAGACAAAGGACATACTGAAGTTGCAAACAGCCTCTTACCAACAAGAATCAGACGCAAGGGAATTTCCGGATAGTGGTCACAGTGTATCTTCCGAGTAAAGCAATCATGGCATACCTGATGCAAAGAAATAGATCCACAGTGAGCCACAAGGATCGTTACCTCGGTAAACGATTGGAACCCTTACAGAGGAGAAGCGCTCTCGAAACCAACCTCCTTGTTTGTGTGTGATATAGGGCTTTCGAAGCGCTGCGCATAACGGGAAGTGGAGCTTCCCATCCCGACTTCCTATCCTTGGTGATGCTACGCGAGCAACGTCATTCAAGGTATTGGACTTTCTTTGATCCTCTATCTTCCGATCTGTGGTTCGAGATGTCTTTGAACGCCCCTCCTGTGGCTCATTGCCATACTCAAATCCTTGGAAGATGTTCTCCTGGCTTATTGGTGCTTTTCTCTTCCTGGACATCACCTTCCCATTTCCACACTGCCGATTAACGAGATAAAAATGAATAACGAATCATCGTATTGAAAAGCTACCAAGGTTTTGCTACATCATGCATTCCCTTACAAGCTAGCCAAGTCTACCCGCGGGTACACACCACTGCTTCACAAAACCTGTCAACGATAAGAGAAGGATTATTTCCTCCACGCTGCAGACAATAGCGGGACTACATTGCATTATAGACTAACTGATATAACATTGGATTGCTACGCGTTTCCGTTCCAGGGAGCTGTGCATTCAGTAGCACCAGTGCGTCCTACAAACCAATTGATTACCACTCGGTTCGCGAGCGCTGGGATTGCGTCAAGAGACATAAAATGGCTGAATCTGCCACCGTATGCGTCACAGGGGCAAGTGGGTACATTGCCTCTGAACTTGTGAGGCGTAAGTACCCTTCTGTGTGTATACCATGTTGCTTTGGTAATTGGTTGTCTGGCGCTCTGCAGAACTTCTGGAGAAGGGATATACAGTGAAGGCAACTGTGCGCGACGTCAATAATCCAAACAAGACAGATCATTTAAAGAAGCTGGAAGGGGCACAGGAGCGTTTGACGTTAAAGGCAGCTAACTTGTTAGAACCAGGATCGTTTAAGGAGGCTGTTGCAGGATGCTCTATTGTGTTCCACACAGCGTAAGTCAAAGGGCGCCAGACCTATGAAGCATGGTGTGCAGCGTGATTTATTAGAAGAACTTGCAGCTCTCCGTTTTTCTGGGACACCAATGATCCGGAAAAAGAGTTGCTCCAACCAGCCGTAGACGGCACAAAGAACGTGTTGGAGACGTGCGCTGCGGAGAAGTCGGTCAAAAGAGTTGTTTTAACCTCTTCAGTTGCTTCAGCAATATTTGCGGACAAAGATCAGACTCACTTGTACTCTGACGTACGTCCCCTGGGTTTTTTCGAATGCTATCAGCTTCTGTGTACTGTACTGATAAATGGTGAATGCAGAAAGATTTCTCTGACGAGACACTCATGCGAGAACGGGGAATGTACTATCCCCTCTCTAAAACACTCGCCGAAAAGTTAGTAGATGCTCTTTCCAACTAATTTTGTCTTTGGCTAGTATTTTGCATGAGCGACCGATGCTTCTCCCCCAGGGCTGCATGGAAGTTTGTTGAGACCAGGCAGCCTCAGTTCGATCTCGTTTCGATTAATCCGGCACTTGTTATTGGTCCTATGCTGCAACCATCTGTAAGTGGTTTTGTGGTTGCTCACCGACTATGTGTAGGAATATTTGGACGTGCAAACCGATGCAGCTCAATACCTCGAGTCATCGTCTACTACAATACCTCGATGGTTCGAAGGAAAAGATCGCAAACTCATACATTCCAATAGTGGACGTCAGAGATGTGTCACGAGCTCACATTGCTGTAGCTGAAAAACCAGAATCTGCGGGGAGATATCTGCTTGCACCATACTCTGAGCATTGGGCCAAGATTATCAATATCCTAAAGGAAGGCGACCATCCCGGTGTACAAAAATCGAAAATTCCCTCAACAACTGAAGAGTCAGGTACGCTCCTAACATTCGCCTCATAAGTATATTCAAATTTCCACCTCTACCTCTTTTGGTTGCTATGAACAGATAAGAAGCCTTTCCCAACGCTCCTTGACAACTCCAAAGCCGAAGAGGAGCTCGGAATTACATGGACTCCTTTAGAAACAAGCCTCAAGGACCACATGGCAAGCCTTCATGCACACGGCTACCTAAGGGAATAGCCTCCGTTTAAGAATGCCTTTTCTTTTTCCACGTTGCTCTCGTAAATTCGTAGCCATTGTGCGCCGTCTGGGGATACCGGGTACAATGATTGCAATCCTCGGGAGGACGTTGAAGTTGACAGCAAGATCGCACACCATGTTTATCCCTGCAGCCAGCAGGTGTCATCATCGTTGTTCACTTGTGTTTGTTCTGCAAGCGTAGAAATCGTTCGGCAAGGGGTTGTTTGTGTTTCAGCAAAAATATACCTTGATATAGCTTCTCCAGCAGGGTAAGCTTCAACCGACACATATACTGCAAGAATGTCGTCCCCCGAGCGAACTGTCTGCGTCACTGGAGGCAGCGGCTACATCGCCTCCGAATTAGTGCGCCGTAAGTTTGCGTCTATCAAGGGAAGCGTATAAATATCAATGCTTGCTTTAGTTGGAGGAATGTGTGTCCTCGTTCTGGCGCCGCAGAGCTGTTGGAGAAAGGATACCATGTCAAGGCCACCGTACGCGACGTCAACAACACCAAGAAGACAAAACACTTGACCAGTCTGGACGGTGCTAAGGATCGGCTGACTCTTGTACCGGCAAATCTCCTGGAAACAGGCTCTTTCAAAGATGCAGTGGCGGGGTGTTCCTGCGTATTCCATACCGCGTAAGTGGACTACAGTAGTCGCCAAAATGAAGACTTGGAGCACATGCAGAACACGCTTCGACACTATCCGATGCAGATCACCGTTTTTCACTGAGTCTGACGATCCCGAAAATGAGCTGCTGCAGCCTGCTATCGATGGAACTAGGAATGTATTGGGGACGTGCGCCGCAGAGCCGTCTATCCAGCGCGTCGTGTTGACATCTTCAATGGCTGCAGTTATGGTGTCTGAAAAAGATCAGAACCACGTTTTCTCGGATGTAAGCGCCATAAGAAGCTTAAAAATTAATTGTACGTTTCCAAAAATGTCATAGCACATTGCTCATTTTGAGCTTGCAGAAAGACTTTTCTGATGAAGATTTTATGCGACGGATTGGCAAGTACTACCCTCTTTCAAAGACTCTGGCTGAGAAGTAAGTTGTTTGATTGAGCAGTTTCCATTCATTTACCAACATGCGTTGACGGGGGATGGTCCTGGTTGGCTGACGATGCAGAGCTGCTTGGGAGTTTGTCAAGGAAAAAACTCCCCGGTTCGACCTCCTTGTGTTAAACCCATCTCTCGTGATCGGTCCTATGATCCAACCTTCCGTAAGTTTTGCCGAAATGAAGGTGATGGTAAGAAGATAATTACCGTACCATCTTGGTTGTATGCAGCTCAACACCTCCAGCCAGCAACTTCTACAGTACTTGGACGGCTCGAAAGAGAAGATCTCAAACGCGTATATGCCGTTTGTTGACGTCAGGGATGTTGTAAAGGCTCATATTGCTGCAGCGGAGAAACCTGACGCTTCAGGCCGATATCTACTTGCCCCATTCCCTGAACACTGGGCCAAAATTGTGAACATCCTAAAGGGGTTGGATATAAGCGGTGTTGACAAGTCGAAGATACCCTCGGAGACAGAAGAGTCAGGTACGAGGAGGTGGTTGCTTGCATTCTTGCTATACATATAGACTTACAAAAAATGTTTTGGCATTGACAGATTCCAAGCCTTACCCCAAACATGTGGATAACTCCAGAGCGGAAAGGGAGCTTGGAGTGACGTGGACACCTCTGGAAAAGAGCATTATGGACCACATTGTGAGCTTGAAAGAACATGGGTATCTGTAAGGAGTTATTCGTTCTCTTGGCGGTTGCTCTGTCGCGTTATCGGGTCGGACAATGCCTAACATTTCATGACCTACCATTAGAGGAAGCATTGTTTGATGAATGAACCACGTGATCAGAGGCTACACAGCACGGTAAAAACCTGTCGGTTACATTGATTTTAGACCTAGTGTATGTGATGCGAGCAATCCCGGCCGGTGGGCTATCTGTCACATTTGTGTGTGTATCCCTATGTTCTTCGTAAGCCTTTACGAGCTCTCAACAATCACACACTGTCCTGATCAACAGTTTGTTCGGCAGGAGCACTTCCATTGGCATCGTCGCGATAGATTTAGTCCGGCATGTACACAAACTCAACAATAAGAAAGTAAAATTACCCATGGCAAAATCCTGACGACCAAGTAGAAATGTTACAGCTTGCTCCCGATGCAGACTGCGGCGAATGGTTTTACTTACGGAAGCCCCGTTGTCTACAGTATATTGGAAAGAGATGGCGACACTACAACTAGCGGCGCTTCGTCCCTTATGGTAGAAGATATTTCAGCTCTATAAACCAAATGACTTATTATCTGCAGAACACCACGGGCTCTGGAATTACAATAACACACTGTGACACACAGCAACGGACCCGCGTACCCTTGTTCTCTTCGAGCATCGGCTACACTTCCTCTATTACATGTATGAGTCATCCCTTAAACCCCCAAGCGGCTGACATTCCCTCATAGAAGTCTCCAGCAAACAAGCTCCCTCTCGTTTCGAACACGTACATGTATGCGCTTTAAGTACAAGTTACGTCCCTCTTGTTTTACGCACTTGACCTTTTTTGCTCCCTTTGAACTCCCCCTTACGAGTGACTGTATCCATACCGCCTAACTGTCTCCCAAACCAAATATAGAGACACGAAAGACTTTTACCAACCTACGCCGACAATGCAAATACTTGTTCTCGCGCTAAGCTATGCGAAAATGCCAGACGAGCCGCAGGTCGTGACTCACCCGTGAGTCGAGTCACCGGCGGTGACGCTTGGAAGGCTCACGTGAGTGAAAGCAAAGTTTTTACAGTTTGGTACCTTCGTGGATTTGTTGCGTCGGAACAGTTCCGATTCCCGAAACGAGAGCCGTGACAACGTAAAGATTAAAAATTGGACCTTCTAACTCTGTCAAAACCACCAACCCAATCAAACGAGAGCGCTGTTGGCAGGGTAAGACTGTTTGTTTTGTTATGTATGTATTTTTGGGCAGTTTTTCCCCGTACAATTCTCCGCGTGCAGGATCAGGATCTTCATCTTCCTTCACGCCCTCTATCTTTCAATTTTCGGCAATATGAACGCCTCTGAGCCTAAGGAATGTCAGGCCATAGGACCTTTCTACGACTTTGAAGAGGATGGAGACACTGCGCATGCCTACGGTGAAGTCGACGGTCTGGTCAGTGGTTTCTGAGTGCTTGTGAGGTACACACGTCAACGGAAATTTGGCTTTCCCATTGTTTCTTTGGGCAGCTAACCAATCCGGACGGTCCGGCTTTCGATGCTGACCTTTTACCTGGTACGTCCATAGTAGCATTTGACGAGAGCTGGGTCTCTGCCATTGACATCCCCTGGTTTTTGCTCATAACAGGCGAAAAAATCCTTCGCGAATTTCGAGTGTTTACTGTAGCGGAACCTCTCCAAACATGGAATCTTGTGGTGTTCGGAATCATGACCTTGGGCCTGTAAGGAACTAACCCTACGATCCTGACTTATCTGCGCTATCGATGATAGGCATTTCCCGAACGAAAAGTACAGCTATCCTCTGTATATACTATACTGCACATGCGGACTGTTACCGATATCAAACACGCGGAATATGATTGCTGTAACCAACAAAGTGAGTGCAGTGCTCCCTCAGTTGGTACAAACATGTTTTTCCAAATATGAATGCATGCTTTCTACAGGGACGGTTGGCAATGTGGAGTGTGACGATGACGGGTAAGAAGGGATCTAAGAAGGTGTCTTTCGGGGCCACAACCACGTATGGTTGGTTCCATATGAGAGATATCACTGCCTTCCGGGTGAGGACACACACACACTCACTGATCTATGTAATAAGACAGAGTTTCATTTGTGATGCCCATGTGCCGGCAGATTCATCAAACAAAGAAGAACCGGTTTGGTCCCTTCTCTATGTGCGGGCGAAGCAATGTATCTCGAATTCGCCTATTCATGGGCAATACGTACCCAAAACAGTCTTTACTAGAAGACGAACGTAAGCTGTCTTTTTGAATGCTGTCCTTGTTGCCTGTGGGTACTGGACCAACCCTTACACCTATCTGCGACCGCAACCTCCGTGCATAACAGAAACGAACGATAGTGGTTCGGTAATGGGACTGGAGATGCCGGGTATGTACAAACTTCGATTGTTTAGAGCATAAGGTCGGTAACATAACTAACGTTGCAATCAAGATACAGACTGGGACAGCGGAGATTTTTTCTCAGTTGCTTTGGAGACAACGAGCCTTGTCAAGAAATTTGAAGGACTCTATAAAGTCATAAAGTTAATCATGAACTTCTGCCATCAATGTGCGAAGCACGATTGCCTCAAAATGTGCACGGCTTGTTGTAGACTAGCGGCACAACAGACTCATTTGATAACCTGCGGACTCTTGTATAAGGGTGTACCCGATATATCTGAACGTGTCGCTCCCAAAGGAGAATTATCGTTCGATATAACATCTAGTAACGATGACAATTGGACGGATGGCTATCATCCAACGCCTGAAAATGCGTTGGCTGAGGGGATGCAATTGTTGAATTTTATCAATGAATATATCACTGAGAATTCAAAAGAACCACTTCTCCCTGCAATGGCTCGTAAGGACAAATTTGTTGTCTTGGAAGACGAGGCCTCTGACAGCATCCCAGATGGCCACCTTATTTCAAACGGTCACGTAAGAATTAGCAAGAAACAGCTTCCTCTAGCCTCCAAGGAAACAGTTTATGATGTGATGGAAGTAAGACCCGGTATTTCTTGGTGGGAAGTATTCAACGTTCCCACTCTGTCCATCCGAAACAAATACAATTCCCAAGCAGCTGTTATTGTATCGTCGAAGAAAATCACAAGCATTGCAGAGTACCGCAATCTGGATGACTATGAGCTTACAGTTACGGGCTTCTTCTTGGGGGACAAAGCCGGCTCTGGGGCGATATTGGAAGACCCTCTTGGATCGGTAGGGTATCTCATTGACGTGAGCACTATGTACGGAGCAATTCGGGTTCAACTCACTTTAAGTGAAAAATGGCCATGGAAACCTCTCGTTCCGGAGCACGTAAAGGGAGAATTTCATGAGTTTCTTCATCGATTGAGTGGGAACATGCCAACCCCTAAAGTATTGCCACCGCCAGATTCGAAGACGTTACCACGTCAGACGGAGGCTACTCAACTCATGCGATCGCTTAGCTTATGGTCAGAAGAAGAGATCTGTTCCCTGGTTTCCTCTCAACCACATTACCACATAAAACCATTCCTCGGGAATGTTTGCTTGAATGTGTGCAGTCTCGGAAATGTAGATATGCTTCGAGACGTCCTTAGCTGCTGCAGTTGTAAGTATCGACCTTGGTGGATAGAGCAACACCTCATCCTAACAACTCACAGACTGATTGTAACTCACTCCTTGGAAAACGGATGTTGCCACCGAAACTATTTTCTCATCTCTTGGGTCCCTATTGATGATCTTCAAGGGGTTCAATTGGAGGCTTCCTTCAATGGCTCCTTTCCCGGTACTGCAAAATCCAGCATCGAAGTCACTACCGCAATCAATGACTCGTACGCGAATCCCTTTGAGCTGCAACGTTATCCTGAGAAAGATGAACGAGGACCACTGGAATATGACTGTGATGATATCAATCATTTCAGATCTGTGATTTCCGTCCACGCACACAAGTGTCGCGGTAAGCAGGTTGAGTTTGACGCCCCTCACTTAGAGAAAGTACTGGGTAATCCTAAGTACGGCAAACGGCCCCTTCCGAGTCGACGTAATGCCTCCGAAGTAATTAATCCTCTACAAGAGGTTCAGGAAGATGAAGATGCGTCTCACGCAAACGAAGATAAAAAGGACTCGCAGTATGCTTACGATACCTCGGATGACTCTGCGCCTGTCCGACGAAGTAAAGCTTAGACTACATAGCCGAATTTTTGAATGTTCCGTGGAATACGACCTGAAAGTCAAACCGTTAAGTTTTGAGTATAACCGCAAAAGCCCTCACTGTTGAGTACAGCCCATAGTATGACGATCAGTATAGCACCACCGGTATAAGTGCATTCTCTAGTTCGCTGAGCTTACTAACATACACACTTAAATCACTCCCGGAAGGTGCTTCTTCCTGCATCATCAGCAAAAGAGTTCACCCACTTGGCTATACGCAGCTGCATAGAATGGATACACATTAACCAACATCCAGTACATTGTAGTCACTTGGCTATACAGCTTAACGGAAGCAATACCACAAATACCAAAATCTAGTATTAGCTATTAGCAACCTGAGTACCGGAAGGCCCAATCTTTCCTGTCAATTCTCTTGAGGAACTTGATTGCGTCTTCCCCCAAGACTCCCGTCACCTCAATCGCGAACGGGATAATAGCAAAGCAATGAGCCAACATTCGCATACACTGAAACCACAGAATTAGTAAACCATCATTCAAAGTAGGGTTCGTAGATTCCTGTCCTGCCCCATGCGCATGCTTCTAGAGAACTCAAGCGACACCCTACACCCTATGACGACGAAGATGTGACTGATGGCCCACCGGCAGCTGGATGTTAGCCCTATGACTGTACGACGTTTCATCACGCTTTGTACCCTCTGCTCTTTGCTGACACTGGACAAACTGGAAGTTCAGTGCAATGCACCAACCACATCCAGCATAGTACAGGTGGTAGTACCCTTTACACGGTGCAGCAACATCTAAACCGTGTACGCTGCAATACAAATTGTAATGCCGAGAGACTCAGCCCAGTATTACAGGCATGGTAGCTTGCGCAGCGAGATGCCTTCAATAGTTGACACGATTACAGAAGACTAACTGGTTACTGATTTCGAGGTGAAATGTTCGTTTTTAATACCTCGTTACCCGACCAAACGTTTACTGCGACTACGCTTCAAAACTGTGTAGGTCAGAGTTGTTCTTACCAGATTGTGATCTGAGCCTGAGCTTTATGATTCCGACTTCTCCACTTCAACAGTTTGCTGGTTAGCGGGTTGTCTAGGAGCAGCTGCTCCTTCGGAATCTTCCTTACCCACTTGTGGTATAGCTTCCGAAGGATCAACGTACCTGATGAAGCCGAGAACCGCAACGAACAGAGCACTCAGAAACATAAACGCCCAAGAAAATCCTCCATCGGAGTCATCTACATCCTGGTCAACAGCAATCCAGGTCATAAACGACAGGAAGAAACTTATAGCTCCCGCAACACAAACAACAGTGTAGTAGGCAGATTTGCGAAATTTTAGCAGATTGTTGATGAACTGGGAGAGCGAAGATGGCATGACACTCTTCAGGTCGCAAAGCAAGCAGATAACGACCACCGGTATCGTAATGAGTAAACCGATTATGGCAAACGCTTGAGTAGCTTTAACAGCATCACTGTCAATGCCGTTTACGTCTTCTGCACAAAAAAAGCAAGGTCCCGAACGAACTCGCATCGATGTAAATTCTACATATGTATAAGAGTCATACATACCCGTGTCCTCACATTCGGACGCTGACGACCGACAAGTCTCAAAAGCCCCAAAATTCTGCAGGGAGCATGTCCGTACCCGGAAGTAGTACGATGTGCTACCTACCGCTCTCAAAACTTACAGTAACAACATCTTGCCCGTAGCTTGTTCCATCGAGTACGGTCCATTCATCAGTCGCGACGGAGACAATGGGGAATACGAATGCGAGTGCGAGTAGGAGATATTCTGCAAAATTTGCAACAACATAAATCCAAGCTCAAGGATCAGGGGATATGAGATTCTCAAACAGAAGCCCATGGTTGCATCAACTGGCATGGCTGTACAGTACCGCCGCTAAGCACATTCTTAACGGTTGATGGCTAACGTAGGCTATGTTCTCGCTGGGGTGAAACAACGATAAGTAGTTGAACATCATCACTTAGCACGGCCATTGGACAGTTTTCTTCGTTAAACGTGTCGTCCGACGGTCGTCTTACCTCCTATCTTCATCACTTGGTTGTTCATCTTCCCGGTGTTCTTCGCAGGCGAGTGGTCGATGTCCAATGAAGTTCGCTAACAAGAGTCGGCTCTGAACAAAGAGAACTAGTAACCTTCCACAGGATGAAACGAGCATAATCAAGATATGCCAATGCTATCGAATCAGACGGTATTCCAGTCACTGGTGGGTGCTACACTGACTGGTAGGCCGTGTGCGCGTAGAATGCTAAACGCTTGAAGTCAAGTGGGCTGTTGGGACCAGGGCTGTTGGGACCGAAAAAAAAAAAACCAAAAACAGATCCCCAACTGGGAATGGGGAAGCCCCCGGGACCATCCCCAATCCCCATGGGGAAGGTTTAGGGAAGCCGAACATCGAAGACTTAATATGTTTTCTAAGAATAGAACGTATAATCCAAGTCGTGTGCGTACATGATTGACATTGAGGAGGGGTAGTGGAAGATTGAGGAGCGCTAGGCGTTTGGGAATGGGGACGAAAAGGTCGAGGAAGAGCACTGGCCGGTTGAGAAGCGGGTAGAGAAGATTGAGAGGGAACTGAAACGTAGCCCTGGAACTTCTGGTAGATTGGAAAGGCACACTGGGACTTCTGGAAGATTGAGAAGTACTCGAGGACTGGAAAATAGGTACGCTGTAACTCCTTGACGACTGGGGACTTACAGTACACACACACAAATGTTACGGTACTGTAGAAGGTTGAGATGGGACCCTGGAACTTCTGGAAGAGTGAGAACGTGTACTAGAAAATTGAGAAGGGACCGTGGAACTTTTGAAAGATTGGAAAGGGGGAATTTGATTTCTGAAAGGGCGAGAAGGAGCACTGGCCGATTGAGAAGGGGTAAGGAGATACATGTACACCACCACTGACTACTTCCAGAGGAGCACTGGAGATTGAGGTGGTTGCTGGCTCTCCACAACAACCTTCAGGAGCTGCCTCGATGTCTACCGTCTCTTCATGTGGTGGTAGCTCATCCTCAAAATCGTCTCTTCGAATGGCGGTAGCGAAGGAACTCGACAGAAATTGCCCTCCTCGAGCGGTGGAGGGTCGTTGCAAGTTGCAACGTCAACGCGCTCCATTTTCGACCCATTACGTCTACTGTAACGTTCTAGCTGTCACGGAAACACACGGCATAAGGATGCTTACGTTTAGGTCAAATGTTATGCCAGAGAGCAGTAGTGTATGTACTCAATAGGCAATGTATAAGCAGCTTGATCTTTGACAATCAGATTTGAAATCTGCGTGCGAACTTTAACGGCCATTATTTTTGTCAGTATAGATAATGGTGTATTTGATCATATTTGAGCTCGTCGACCTCGATAATTATACAATGGATATGCGCAATGACGTATCGCATAAAAGCACGAACGCCTACAATGCCCACGAAAACCCTTCATCGGAATCGGAAATGCAACCCAAATCACAGTGGTAGAACTCAGACTTGCGAAATTCCGGAAGCTTGTCGATACACTGGGTTCGTGGTTTTCATGTTGCCCGGCGGTTAGGCACTACAGTATAAGCACGGTACAACCGTCGTAGATAACCCTCGTAGTGGTGCAACCCTCGGCGAAGGAAAAGTTTTAGAAAACAAGTCCTCCACCGCTCTGCCCACAAGGGGCATGGCCAGTTTCATGCGGGAAGACTGATCCTCTGAACCCTTGTCATTTTTCATACAATCGTTGTTGCTCCATTCCGAAATCATACTCCTTAATCACTGCTAAAGACGGTAGTGTTTCGGCGCGGAATTTACCTATACATGTTCCTCACTACGTATATTACCAAATAGCACAAACTCCTTGTGATGAGAT
This sequence comes from Halocafeteria seosinensis, assembly GCA_001687465.1. Lineage (NCBI taxonomy): Eukaryota > Bigyra > Bicosoecida > Halocafeteria > Halocafeteria seosinensis. The sequence continues at coordinate 264,882 of LVLI01000202.1, read as the reverse complement.
ATACATTTTTGGTGGATAATATTTGGCTACGCTTCAAGCGGGGAAGGTTCCCCCTTCTCTAAATCCGGCTGCATCCGTCCAAACCCAGGATGGTGCAGGATCAACATACGTGATAAGACCGATCACAGCAGTAAACAGAGCACTCAAAAAAATGAATGCCCCAGAAAATCCTCCATCAGATTCCTCTATATCCTTGTCAACCTCAATCCAAGCCAGAAACGACATGAAGTAACATACCGCTGCAGCAATACCGGTACAAGCAATTGGCTTTCGAAAGTCGGTCGCAGGCGGCAGTTGTTATTCGCTCGCAAAGTGCCCTACTTGGTAGCATCCACCGGCAATCCACCCCAACCTGACCTAAAGTTGGCACTCAAAGAAAGACACCAACAACGTCGAATGCCGGTTCAAAAATTGCCAGCTGACCTACTACACGCGATGTTCCCTGCTGCGCTCAAACGAAGGATGATCATAGAAGAAGTGACTTTTAGAAGCAAGGAGAACAAACAAGATACATCCAACTGTATCCACTTGCATAGTACGGGCTTTGTATATTATACTTCCTTCACTGCAACGTGGTGTACAGTACTCTCAAGGAGTGGATGCATATTATATGGACCCCATACGTTACGTTCTTCTTCACTCAATATTAGATGATAGATCAATCTAGCGTCTCTACGAGCCTCAATTCGCTTTCGCGGGATCAATTCAGAGCAATACAGACATCAAAAATCATCATCGGATGGAATCGATTTGCTTCACAAGTGCGTTTGTCGCCTTCCTTTAGGGAGTGATATCTCGGGAAGCTGTGTCGTTAGATCATAGGTTGTTTCTTGATAGACATTATGTCATCATCATCGTCTGTTGCTGCTGCCGCCGCTGGCAGCAGTACTCCAGCGTCGCCTCCCCTCTCAGGACAGCAGCATACTCGAAAGCGCAAAGCTGACGATACTGGTGGTTTATACCCCTCTCCAGGGCTCTCTTCAGACAGTGGTAGCAATGATTTAGATGCTCAGGGTGGTTCAGTGGACTCATGGGAGTGTCGAGACTGCCCATGGATGAAAATGGGGCGTAAATTGGACAAGATCTTGGAAAGGAGATACCCTATTACTAAGCATGTAAACAGTGATAAGGAGAGTAGTCTCTATAGCCGGATGCACAAGTTTGTTGAAGAGACGTGGTCGGAGCCTTGGCACACAAAAGATGCTTTTGACAAACTGTATGGCATCATGAAGCAGTGCGATGAGGAGAAAGGAAGCGAACCTCAGGAACTTAGTCGGAAAGCAGTGTGTCGATGCATCGCTGCACTGTGCAAACTCAGGTTTCCTACCGCAGAAGACCCTTGGAATGAGGAAGGCGACACCATGGGTGCCAAAAATGGTGGTGATGCGGACGCAGAAGACGAGCTGGAAGGAACATGTGAGGATCGCGTCTTGGAAGTTGCTTCAGTAAGTCTACAAAAGGGTGTATTGTGCACCAACTGCCTCAATCGGTGCCGATTATTTCCGCAGACTGCCCTTCGGCAAACCAGCGATAAGTCGAGAAATTTAGACCCAATTTTAGGTGGCATTGAGTTCCAGTTGCGAATGCGCCATGTCAATGGTTTAGACGCATCGACATGGGCAGCCGAGACTGTGGAACCGCTTCTCCAAAAAAAACTTGAGAGTCATTCGCTGCAAGCGCTCTTAGGAATGAACGAGAACGACGAACACATAGGGGGCTCGTACAGCCGGTCCGTTGTGTTTTTGTTACTAAAACATGCTCTGAGGGTTGAACTACCGGAACCCCCTTCTCCAGACGGCAAACGTGTTGAGTTTTGCTGGAATCTGCTTAAGCATCTGTCGCTCAACCGTAAATTGGAACACTTCACTGAATCCATGTCGTTAGATCTGTTACTTGCACTTGCAAATCAAACATATCGATACACAGAAAACAAGCAGCGACAAGGAACTAACGGACAAGTGAATGATAACTCTAGGAAGCAGAGCAGCACGTCTTTTTCTCTGACAATGACTTCTGTCGCTTTTAGCACACTACCTGCAGTGATTGACAATATCATTTCCTTGTGCGATTCAGTCATAGAAGAAACTTCTGCGCTGTGGAGTGGACTACAGCAGGAAACTCAGCGTCGTCGAGCGGATTCCCTACGGGAGGCTCTGCTTGCCATGTTCAATCTAGGAAGAACAGGATTTAACCTCGGCGACCCCCAAGAACGTTCTCCCGGGTCTTTGCTACCATCAATCTGGGACGAGTTTCTTCAACATAAGCGAGAATACTTGCGGGAACCTGATGAGGGTTTTGGGAAGTATCATTCAAGAGTTTTCCATTGCAAACTATTGTTGGCTTTAGTTGATCTGCTCTTGGGATTATCCGCAGCCGAATGTCACGGGAAGGCTGGGAAAGCCGTAGGTGGCATGAGTACGGGCTCAGTACATAAACTGATCACAGTTTGTAGTAGAACCATGAAAAGAGCAACTACACTAACGACAAACTTCAGTTCAGCGTCACATATTGTACAGGGTGTTTTAGGGCGAATTAAATACAGTATGAGGTCTGTAAACCTGTCAGAGAAAGCGGCGACTGACCCCAAGCTACATCAATTAATGTCGAATGTTTGTGACATTGGCTCACATTATTTGGACTCAGTTGGAATCGTACTTGTATTCGCGAATAGCGTATCTTACTGTGGTAAACTCAACTTGGAAGACTGTAGCGACCCTGTGATCTGTTTCTGCTTTGACTTGGCGAACTCGATGCGTGGTAATGCACTAGGATCGGAATCTACACTTCCTGTTGGTTCCCCTGGGACTATTGCAACAGTGTTTCACCATATACAGCGACTAAACGATGTGCTATCGTTTTCCAGACTAATGAAGTACGTTGTAACTACGTTGTCTCACACCGGTACTTCGAAATGCCCGACCCTGAGGACGCTTACTCGAGGCTGTGGGTCTCCCGTATTACAAATCAAACCGCTTTTAGAGGAGTTCTTCTTTGGTGGAGCGTCAACGCCCCGCCTTTCAATAGAAGATATTTCTGTCGTGTTATTCTGCTGCACATTTGCAGACGTGCTATCCTGTCATAAGGATGAAAAATTCTTTTCCATCGATGAGAGTGCCTTTCAAAAGATTACAATTGTCGTCCCTGCTCTGCATGAAGAGGGCAGTTTGAACGTGCTTCTAGGACCAGGGTTCTACAACTCAGAACAACTGTTCCCGTTTCTTTCAGATCCGGATATTATCAACAGTGTTGCTGTTGATGATCTTGTCAAGTGGAGTTTGTTCTATGCAGTACTGGGAAATGTTATGGCAATGGTGGCACAGGTGTTGGTCGGGGTACCTTGGCTGTCAGCAGGGGAAGAGTATGTTACTGCGAAAATTGCAACTAACCCGATATTACGTCACTGCATCGCTAGCTGGTTGCGTAGTGTTAAGAGCTTTAAGACTTGCAAATCTATGGTTCTAACGAAGGTGACCGGGACGATGGAAAGTGCGTCTGTTCGGCATCCTCCTCCTACCACAACGCTGAACGACTACGGTCCTAGGGAAGAGGAAGAAGGTTTGGATAGCAGTATCACGGAGGTCAGCGAACGGCGGAGAAAGAGGCGAGTATCTAGCCGCTACAGAAATCTAGAGGGGGGAAGGGCAGCACTAGATGTCAGTTTGTCAGCAGAGTCTCGCTCCGTAGGCGAGACAGGAACCAACAGTACACATGCAGCCGCACGGCGCGAGGATGAGTCTTTTGATAGTAGTGTTGCTTCCGAGCAAAATGACAAAGAGAATTTCGCAGTGAAACAAACGCATTTGGGGGTTTGGATATCGTATCTTAACGTCGTAGAGCGGACTGTAGTGGGCGGTTTACCTTGCAGTATGTTGGTATCCAGTCTGTTCTGGCTGAGTTACGTAAGTCAAATGAGAGCAGACTCTTCAAACGACGACAGCTTTGTCGACGATATTTGGAGAGTTAGCCCCATCGCTAGCTGCTCTAATACTGGACGCACCGCCTCGATGAGGAGCTCTAGCCGGCTTCAGTCGATACTTGAAGAAATTCGGTACCGCGAGAACACCGCGAATAGTCAGTATGCGCTGTTATTACACTCTGCTTTCTTGAATAAAGTGGGTGACCTAACTCAAATTGAATTGGTTGACTGGTTGGTTTTGATATACTCGTTGCTACGAGCATTTGACGTTTCACCTGTAAACGTGGATTCGTGCGTCGCAGAAGCCAGTACTATCTGGAAATTTGTTTCTCGTCCACCCTTCATGGATGTCATGTGGCTTAGCCCTGGAGAGCTTGATTCTCTTGTACGGCACGTGAATAAGGCCCAATGCCTAGAGCACATTGGGCACCGGCAATCTTTATGGATGCAATATGTTTCTGCTTCAGAGCTCTCACACCAGTGTTTTTTGGTTCCATGGCTATGGGCGCAGATAGAGCCCCTCTTGGAGCAGTTACACTTCTCTCGCGAGGAAGAGGCATTGCGATCGTCCATGATTACGCGTGACACAGTATCAGCCCGAGAGCATAATCGAAAAGTCGAGGAGATGAAGCGAAGRAACCGCCGCAGCGAAATGATGGAAGATATAGAGCTGGCTAGAAAGCAAGGACAGGGTTATGCTTCAGACCACATTGTTCAGGATAATGGAACGACGTTTGGGTCTGCAGAAGAGAGACAGGAAAACGGTGGTACTTCCCCCCGGGTAATCGAGGCACTATTGCTTGCCCAATGCAAGATTATACAGCACTGCTTCCAATGCATTAGAATAACGGCGGCCACGAAGGCCGAACTAGTGGAGTACAGCCTAGATTCTCGAAGCTTGAGTGGAACTGAAGATTCTCATTGTCAGCCGCTGTTGCATTCGTTGGCTTCTATGACTGAAGCGATGCAAACGAAGACTGACTCTGCGCGAAAGTTATTCGAGAAGTACGTTATTGAATACCATAGAAATCCGGGAGGCAATTCTTTCACTAACGGTGAGCCGCCGAAGTCCACAGATGGAGACGTGATCACCAGCTCAACCTCGTTGTTCACAGATCCGGAGCGCTCACACGCGCGATGGTGCTTTGGGATGAACAGGGGCAGTTCGGCATCAAAGTCGCTTGACTCATGTACCTTGCTTGAAGCAAATAGTTTCAACGAGAGTAGACCCGTGGCGGCGGATGCTGAGGTAATCGGATTAAGCAGTGACTCATCAGTGGCGAATACTGAGGTTCCTCTAATCAAGCCGAAAACTACCTATGCTCAGGTAGGGAAATCGATGGAGCAGCAGATGAGAGAGGCATCGTCCAAACGTTGCGGTGATGAGGGATCCGAGAACAGGGATGAGCTCGTAATCAGTAGCATGAATCCTCTGTCGTTTTGGTGTGCGTTCCTTTTAGAAAATCCAAGCTACGTTTCTCAATTAGTAGAAAACTCAGCTAACACTGAAGCAAGCAGTGCTAGTGACAAGTTTGTGACAGTACTAGAGGATTTGCTTCGGGTCATAGCAACATTTCCCGTGAACCATAGCCACGCATGTTTGGCCGTAGTAGATGTGCTCTCAGCTCTTCGAATTACAGCGGAGGATTGTTTGCAGGACGCTCAAAAAGTGGATAAAATATTAGCATCCACACTGTTTCATTTAGCTGGTTCTCCCCTGGCTGTGTCCCTGGATAGACCGTTCAGAATCTCAGATAAACTGGAAAGAACTTATGACCTCCGCTTGGAGAACTTACCATTCCTACCCTGCGACGTTGGTGCCGCGGGCAGTTTCCGTTCACAGCAACGTTGTGTCGTTGAATCCGTCCTTCATTCTCCCTACCGCGAAGATTCTTTTGATCCTGCCACTGAGGACCAGCAGGTGGGAATATCCGGAAAATTGCCCTCTGTCGATCCGCTGTGGATTAACGCCATCCGGACCCCGACTTCGCGCTTCGTTTGGCAACACCGGGAAGTTTCTTGGCTTGGATTTTTTGTGCCTCCCGTTTTACCTGTTTCACTACAACACAAACTTAGCTTCCCTGGCGGTGATGTTTTACTACAGCCATGGGCAAACGGCTTTCTGACAAGAGCTACAGGTAATTTTATCACCACTGGCATATTGAGTACTTGTGACTCCACAGTTCCATCGCTACCTCGAAATACAGTTTCCACAGTTGCACCTCAATTCTTTTACAACGGCTGTGTTGGTAAGCAGCTAATTGGCCACGAAGAATGGCTTAGACGCCGGAATGTTCGTACCAGAGTATATACCGGGGATGTCGTACAGTGGAGCATTCGTAGCTCCTTTACTCCTGGGGATTTCGATTTATGGCCCGTGAAGTATGCTTTATACTCTTCGCTTTCTCTTGTGGGTACAAGTGCGCAATTGATATCAACCGTATCGGTTGCACATGCTTTGGCAGTGGCCCTGAACAGACGCATATGGCAAGAACGGTCTCCACTGCAACTTCCTCAGGAGGGTCAGGCCTCAACGTTTAGAAACGGTATCAGTGTGGCGACCTTGCAGGATGTGCATGCTATAAGTTCTTGTCTGGATCTTGGCGGCAGTGAAATCGCCCTCTTTCACTGGTGTTCCAGCTTAGAGTCATGGGAAACTCAAATGGAGATGCTGCTAAAAGTGGCGTGGACGATTCTGCTCAACGTAGATTTGTTTGTGCAACCGAATCAAACAGCCATAGATGAGATCATTCTCAACACTATTCTAGGAATCGGTACGGCGTCAAATTCCTGCCTGGGGTTGATGCTTAAACATGGATTGCACTCGCCTCTTGCCTCGGGCTCTACCGACAACAGTGACCAAGGATTGCTGCATGCTTTCCAAAATGAACGATTCGTGCAGGTGCGTCGAGCACTATCCCTGTTGCAACTGCTTTATTCGATGGCGTTCTCCCATGCTGTTTGCGAAGACTGCGCTGACTCTAAGTTTGGTGACACTGTTGTCCAACTCACTGAGAAGAACGTGGAAGTACTGGTTAGTATTTTCCAAGAGTTCAAGAATGCTCCCAAAGATACAGTTGTATCTGTGGAAGAAATGCAAAGGATGGTGATGCAGAACCTAGACTTAATAGACCTCATCGGCGATCTAAGCGAGGAAGGCGCTAAGGAACATTCAAAATGGCATTCTTTCGAACCGGACCGCCTTTCTTCTCTGGGGAACCACGCAGAGAAGATAGGGGATCAGATTATCAACATGGCTGGTAGCGAACAAATTATCGAGAACGCACCCACTGACTGTGAAGTGCCGTCTTGGCAAGAACTCTGTTGTATCCCGACGTATTACACTGAAGAGTCTGATCTTGCCGAAGTGTCCTCTACTTTACCAGCACTCTCTCAGGAAGCAATTCCTGAGCTTGGTGGGTCGCTCGCTGACAAAAATGACATCATTGGAAACCGTCTACACTGCCTTAAATGGCGTCGACTTCTGGCTTTTCCAAACATTTTTGATCCTTGGAAAGAAGGCGAAGCGATTCATCGGGAGATTGCCCACGCTCAAGTTAATCACTACGCGTTGTCGGTATGCGAAACGCCTCTTGGACGAATTCTGATTCCCCTGCTGTAGGGAATCCTTTGGCGATTTGTCGATGATTCATTGACTGCTTTGGAAAACGGGTACATGCATAGGTAGAGTTTCTTCCCGTTTTTTCCCTTTCGTAATGAACGATGAAGAAAACGGTTTGCCCTATAGTAGATGATCCAGTGGTTTATATCCGATTTCAGGGGGCGGTGGGCTAACATTTGGGTTTCGAACGGTCCTGATTTCAGGGAATGAACAGCTCGCTTGCGGCTGCTGCTGACTACGAATTCAGGAAAGTTCCGCGAATTGTGTCATTTATGCTGGGTTGACAACACCATGCGTGTTAGTATTCTCCCTAAACTGTTCCACAAGCCTTGATAATATCCAGCTCTTGCAATCGAGATTCATGGGAGAGTTGCGAGGCCCAACAGATGGCTGTGCGGTTACTAGACCTCTCGCCCTGTCGAATCGAATGACGATCTGCTCACTCGCACGTCGCAGCTAAAATTCCGAACGTAAATTTCGGAAGGTTTCCATCTCGTGCCATCTGCCCCACGCTTCTGCAATTCTTCGTGTACAATGTAATACTGGAACTAACTCCCGCTCATAACGCAACAAACCAGTACGTAGGAAAACCAGCAGCGCAAACTCATTTCAAGTTCAGCAATTATCGAGTAACACTGAAACAAAATTAGAACAAAGCTAAATCACGAGCTGTTCACACTTCATAATACTGTACACCACACACATTCCCATCCGGTCTACCAAAGGTACAAGAACCGGGTTCTAGCGCCTGAACCAAATGGACTCGACCTTTCTTGGGGTCGCCTAAGGTTGTAATTTTTGAAATCATCTGGTGCATCGCGGGCGAATTGGCCTGCTTCTGGATAGATGAATTGTCACAAGTTCAACTCGTTATACATACTGGTGTTAACTAGAACACAATAGTATTCCGCAACTCAGAAGTTCCAGGAATCCGCATAGGGTCCTCCCATTCGAGGTTCTCAACCTCCATTCATCGGCGAGTCGGGGGTAACCGAATTCGTCCACAGTATGATATGCCGCGTTCATTGATGTGTACAAGATACAGCGGAGTTAGCAAGTGTTTTTGTTCCATTTACAGTGTACAATTGTAGCGTTGTTGAAGTTGGACGACATTGACTAGTTTTTGCCAAGTATTGATACAAATAAGATCATTAAATTTTGATATCATTAAGACTAACCATGTCACAATACCCTGTACGACTTCGCTGTTATGACCTCAGCCAAGGCATGGCGGCGCAATTCGCCCCCATGTTCGGACTTCAACTGGAAGCCATATGGCATACAGGCATCGAATACCAAGGCATCGAGTACTTTTTCAGTGGCGGTATACAAGCTCGACCACCTCAGCAAGTAGAAGCGACCTTTGGCTTGCGCCCAGTCAAAGTCTTGGAGCTGGGGAACACAACGAAGAGCAAGCAAGAGCTGGAGAGCTTTCTGAATTCCATACGGCATCGATATACAGCGGCCACTTATGATTTATTCAATCACAACTGCAACCACTTCACAGGTACGTACCCGTGCTGTTGCGTTGCATGCCCCTGTTTGAATGGAGTCCTTTTGTTGATGCGCGCAGATGAAGTTTCCAGGTTTTTACTCGGCCATGGCATTCCTTCGGAAATTGTACAGCTTCCACAGACTGTGCTAAATAGCCAGTTAGGACAGGTAATTAAGGGCGGTTCCAGATTAGACAAAGACTTGTACTTAATTTTGAGTTTGCGTTGCAGATGTTGCGGCCAATGATCGACCAGATGGAAGGAAGATTTGGGGTGCAGAATGACCCGTTTGCAGCGATGCAACAGGGCGGTGCAGCCACGGGAGGTTCGATACAATCCCAACAGGGTCAAGGGACTCCACAGAATAATCAAGTAGTAGATCCCGGTGCTTCTTCGGGCTCACTAGCCCCTACTGAACGTCAGCATAGGAAGTACACTTCGTCGCAAATGCTACAAGAAGCGAAAAAGCCAATCACTTGGGTCAAACTGGAGAGGATAGATGACCTTCTTCGATCCCTTAGCCGCGACGGTGTCGATGAAAACTCGATTGCGAAGCTTCGTAAAGCTAAGGAAGCCTTATGCACTGCCGATTCTGTCTCGCTCAAGAATAACAGTGACTTCCCGGGAATTGAAGAACTGGCAGAAACGTTGGTGGAACTACACTCTAAGCTGGTAAACCAAGGAAGATGGTGCAGCGTTGCCGTTGTATTGATGTTCACCCGTAATTTAATCCTATACCCTTCAGGGGCTGACAGGCTGCTTCAAGAAGACCGGTTCTCTCAATTGTTTTTGGCACATCTACGCAGGCATCGAGAAAACAAGAGTGGCGAGCAAACGGTGTGCATTGCACTGGCCAATTTGGCCAACGCTCTAGTGTCTCACGCGGGTCAGAAGATTGTGCTAGAAAAGACCATCCTTTCAGAATTCGTTTCAAGTATACTGCACTTGCTCAACTGCGGAGAAGCCCTTTGCCGACGGATGGCATCCGCTGTACTTTTCAACCTGAGCATTTCGCTACGAGAGGCCCGTGAAACAGAGAGTGTCGCTCACATAACGGGGTCGCTCGAAGAAGCTGACACGAGTATATTCTGCGGGGCAATGGAAATGCTACCAAAAGAGACACAACCCATTGTCATATTCCGCTATTTATTGTCTATTCTATCGCTTATCCAAACTCGGGATGGTTCGCCAAAGGAGCTGTTTCATTCCCTAGGTATGCAAGAGGTCATCGATTCCGTCTTGGCGAATCTGGCGAGGGTTGCAACGAGCGATTCATCAGCTTCATGGGATCAACGAGACATTTCCGACCAAATTAGGGCAGCAGGAACCGCGATCAAAGAAACATCTGAGGCGAATAATTAAATCATTCTTGGCGGACCTGAGTAATATTAATAAGCCATTTCCATTAGCCTGGACCGTTAGTGGCTTGACGAATAGATTCGAGCAGTTCAGTACCGAATTGCTTTATCGTGGCGTCAAAAATACCGTTGACATTTCTCAATTCTTTTTCCGTGGTAGGTTGTTGGGAAGCTAGTTCTTCGAGGGTACCTTTACTGACCACCATAAACGGTTTTAGTCCGTGAGCTTTAGCTATCTGTTTCCGTGCACTATAGAGCTTATTCAAGATATCTACCTTCATTATTTGCCCTGGTTGTGGTCCGGGTTTCATCGATTTCAGAGGAGATGCTTGTTGCTCAGCACTGGTGCGTGGGCGTTTAGACGAAGATACGCCTGCACCGGACATCACGACGGTTCCAAAATTGCCGTTGCGCGATAAATCGACAGGGACGTGCACATCAGACGGAATAGTCCAACGGCCTTTCACGAGCTCGTGCCCACGTTGCGTGACCTTGTAAACGGTGAAGGAGAAGTTCCGTTTATGGTAGTTTCCTACTGATTTCGTGGAAGATTCTACAAAGCCTAGTCGGATACAGAAGCGAGCAAGTGCCTGCCAATACTCCTTTGATATACCAGATCCTTTTCCGTAAACGTCCATGTACGCGAGCTGTTTCTCACTAAAGAATTTAGAAAGCTTTTCCGACTTAGATCCCATCACTAGTTGTATTATCGTCCCTAGCCCTGCCCTGCAATTGATACTAATGATTGCTTGGCACAAGTATTGGCAATGCTTATTCAACCTCGTGACCTGTTTTTCCGTTAGCGTATCTTGGTTAACAGGGAGATGATAGCTCGTGGATCCCCCACTAGAATCAGCTGTGGTGCGACGAATTCTTTCGTCACAACCACTGCAACAAACTCCCAGCTGCGTGGCAGGCTCACGATCCTCGTCAAACTTTTTTAAGAGTTGTTGCCTCTTGCATGCGATGGGAGATGAAGTAACGATGTTGACCATTTCCCGGTACTTTTCAAGTTGAGCATTCTTATGCACATCCGAAGCGCTTCCATAGTGTATCAAATTCTCTTGCTGACTAAAATCACTTTGAGACCAGAACAAGAAGCAGCGTGATGGTTTACCGTCGCGTCCAGCTCGGCCGCAATGTTGGAGAAATGCCTCAGCACTACCAGGCAGTCCCCAGTGAACAATTACGCGAATATTCGGCTTATCAACACCCATCCCAAATGCTATAGTTGCACATACGACAATCGTTTCATCCTTCATAAAGCTGTCTTGTACTTGATGCTTTTTCTTTACGGGAAGACCGGCGTGAAATGGCTCAGAGGGTACTCTAAACTTCGACCGTATCAATGAAGCCAGTCTTTCAGTCTCCGCTTTTGTTCTACAATAAATAATTGAGGGCACTGCCTTTCCTTTGTGCTCCGAATCAACGTTGCAGAAAATGGCCTTGACCAGGTCAATTTCGTCTGAGGCCCGGCAATGAAAGGAATAGTAGACATTGTGACGGTCCACCGAGAACTTATGCAGCAGTGGGCTTGCAAGAGAGAGATTATGCGCGATATCACGGATAGTCACTGGCGTAGCTGTAGCAGTCAATGCCAGGATAGGAGTCGATAAGGAAGAAGTTTCAAGCAATCCCTTCAAAACTCCAAGTCCTCTATAAGAGGGACGAAAGTCATGACCCCATTCGGAAACACAGTGGCTCTCGTCAATGGCGACAAGACCAAGTTTCCCTTCTTTACTCAACTGTTGCAATTTATTGCACCAGCCCGAAACCGCTAACTCCGGAGTGACGTACACGATATTGTACTCTCCCCGGAGAGTGCGCTCAAATGTAGTCATATCTCGTTGTTCGCTACTAAGAAATGCGGCCTTTACATCTTTTCTTTTCAATGCATCTACTTGATCATACATGAGTGATAGCAGTGGACTGACCACTACAGTTGTTCCTCCAATAGCACGTTTTGCGTCGTTCTGTAGCAGTCAAAAAACATGCATAATGATACAGCGACTACTTCAGAGCCGTCGGGCTACCCTTGCCACTGAAGAATACTAGAAACGGTATTAATCGGAAGTGGAAACTTACATTCTTTACGATATCTACCCAACATTTTCCGGGACCCTTTGCACACAGTTTACTTAACGACCCTGAACCTACACTTCTCAAAAATACTGCGGGGAATTGATACGTTAATGACTTCCCTGAGCCCGTCGCCAAAACTGCAACCCCATCTTGACCCATCAGAACTGAGGCAATAATCTGCCACTGCATCGTCCGGAAGGAGTCATGATGGAACCATCTCGATAATACGCCATATACACATTGACATGGCTCTGTGAATTCTCCTGGGTCAGGAATTCTCAATTTCTTCCCATCCTGTTCTTCCTTCCCTTTCCGTGCAGCCCCTGTCCCGCTAATGGACACCGAAGCACCAGAATTGTCGCTATGTGCATTATTTGAGCTGGATACCTCATCTAACCCTTGCAATGATGCCAACATGATGTCATCAGAAAGACCCTGGTCTTCCTCCGAAGAAGCCGCCATTGCTGCTCTTCCTCCCTCTCATGCGTTCAAAATGAATAAATACTAAGGATACATTGATGATACTATAAGCATTCAATATCTATAATATGCGGTAAATGGCTCTACAATAGCTCGACCACGCTGTATGATACAGCCTGTATCTAACTTCAATTTGAATTGCAGACCTTTTTGTCCCCTATGGATCCCCCTTGGTGGTTGACCCTCCAAAGTCAAGGAGAGTCATTCACACTACGCATTGATGTACTTGTTTTCAATTTCATCCAGTACTGTGTATTTGTATTAGTTTATTATATGTTGTATGTTTGCACTCATGGTGGTTGAAAATGGCGCGTAATAAGAGAAAAAACAAAAGAGGACCTGCACCAGCTTCGAGGGATTGGTGGGAAGAGTCCCGAGGCGATTACGGCGACTATGACGGCTATTACGATGATTATGGCGATTATTCAACACAGTATCCTGAAGCGACAGGAGGAGCCGAAAGTGACTGGAATGGTTGGTATGACCATGGATACACCCCTGCGAAACAAACCAAGAGGCATCAAGGCCGAGGTAGAGGTAGAGGAAGAGGACGAGGTGGTGGACGAGGAGGGCGCGGTGCAGGTCAACGGAGATACTCACGAGATGACAGGGATCAATGGAGGGATGACTATTACGGGGAGTGGGACAGGCATAGAGACTATGCAGCGGAAGATTATCGCGATTACGGGTATGAAGAAGATACAAGAAGGGAACCCAGTGCCAGCAGGACTCGAAGCCGAAGCCGAGAGCGAGAAGACTACAGGGATGCTTCACGCGGACGAGAGCGGGAAATTTCGCCATCGAGGGATCGGTTTCGTAGCCGAAGCCGGGGGGGCAGAGATGAAGAACCATACACTAGCCCGGAGAGAGAAAGAGATAGTCGCCGGGATCGACAGGACAGCGGCAGCTGGAGTCGTCGTAGATCCCAAGGCGAACGCGTGGAAGAGGAGCGATACACCCGATATCAAGACTACGGGAGGATGGAACCTCCTGTGCCCCCATCGTCCGGAGCGCCCCCACCTCATCCAGGTATTGCTCGTAGCAGTAGCGCTTCGGGGTACCGACAGAGTGCTCAATCTCATGTTCCTCGTTACGGATCACACGGCGAGCCTCTTCAAGGCCCTTCACCTTTGTCTAGTATTCACTCTTCACCGGCTCCACTGATTGAACCCCCGGCTCCACCCCCTCCTCCCCCTCCTCCCCCACCAGTACAACCTGGTCCTGCTCACGCCTACCCAAATGAAGAGCTAGGGCATAACGGATCGAGATACTCAGGAAGTAATGGAAGCCTACGTAGCTACTCACGGATTGATTCCGAGGAAAGACCACCGCGTTATTCGCCTGGATCACCTTCTGCTACTCACGAATCAGCTGCAATCAATCGTGAGGGCTGTGCCCGCCGACGCGACTTCTCCCGCGATGCAGAAGATTCTCAGCCTTCTAAGCGACAGAGAGTAAGAGGTTCAGACGAGGCATCTCCTCGGGAAGCGAATGACGGCCCTGTGTCGAACGATCGCTCACAGTTGGAGTCAGAAACTGCTGCTCGAGGCGCTCGAGACCAGTTCGACGTGTCCCCGGGTTCCGTGATTTCTGGAACTGATTCTCTGGAGGGCAGCACGAGAACTATTACTTACACAAACGTTATTACCTTTAAGGTGGCGTTTAGGTTCGTCGGCAGGGCTGATGTTGAACCAGTAATGTAAGATTTGGTGGCTTGTTGCACACTAGCATAGTGTTAATGTTTCATGTACCACCATTGCAGGCCCGAGCCAGCACGCATAGAGAGTCGTGCAGACCTAGACAAAAAGAAGCGATGGTGGCCACCTCGTAAGACACGAGCGTATATGGCCTTGGAGCCAGCTGAAGACGAGGACCGCGAAGCCTACAAGAAGTGTGTTAAGGACCTCATGAAACGGAACCGAGTAAGCAGGTTTATCCGACATGGTTTCTCAAGAGCAATAAGTTAAAACTAAATGTTCCATCCAGGCCGGAGTGATATTTGCTGGGGACGACAAGAATGTATGGCATCTGCTGCCTCCTCTGCAGAAGCTCGTCGATGAAGGCATCATCCCGAAGCAAGCCAAAAGTATGCTGGCGCTTCCCTATGACTTAGCTATGGCCGCAATTTATATGGGCGTTTGTGCATTTTGCAGATAAACTTTTTGGTGTCTTTGGGAGGAAGGCAACCTCTGTGTAAACAGCGCGTTAGACCCCGTCTTCGCCGAACTGTGCTGTCCATTCTTCGAATTTTTCGAGCTCTTTGCTCGAAACACTAGCCTTAGCGGATTTCACTACCCTCATAAAGTCTTCCTGCAGTGTTTGCAAGGGCAAAAACGACAAATTGATATGGCACCATATAACAATACTCTGGGTACATCCTCTTACCAGTGAAACGTCAGGTACACTTAGTTTATCTCCATCTAGATCCCATAGATCTAGCCTCTCACACCCACAGTGCTTACAGGGCTTTCGCTTCGGAGCCGGTTTACTACGCAGATCCGGGGTGCATTTTGGGCAAGGAGGGCTAAGAGGACATGGGGTATACATGCCATTCCGTACCCTCTTAAAGTATCGGGCTGTTTCGCATTTTCTAAGGGGCTCCATCAACGCTTGTCGCACTGCAATGTCAATATCGGATCCCGAGAACCTGCAAGGCACGAGGAAAGGTCATTCAAATGAAGATAAAGATACCGATGTCAATAGACTTCACCATACCCCTCTGTCATGTCACCCAGATGGCGAAAATCGTCATCAGTGAGATTGTGCGGTGTATCACCGAGATGCAAGCTAAACATCTCCGACCTCGCAGCACTGCTAGGTAGTGGAATGTACACCCGCTTTTCAAACCGCCTTCGCATGGCTGCGTCGATTTCCCAAGGAGTGTTTGTGGCACCTAATACAAGCACTCCTTCGTCTCCCTTTCCCACTCCTTGCATCTGAACCAGGAATTCTGTTTTGATTCTTCTCGAAGCGTCGTTTTCTCCGTCGGAACGGGAAGAGCATAAGCTGTACCAGCGGACAACATTCATTTTATCCCACATTTTCATAAATGACAGTTCCTCAAGTACCTGTCTATTTCATCGATGAAAACTATGGATGGCTTTTTTTCCCGGGCCATATCGAACAAATTGCGCACCAGTCGTTCAGATTCACCTGATAAAATTAACACAAAGTGCGATAGGACCATAATCGATCCACAATCTGGCATACATTGATTGCTCTCAGTACACACCTTGCCATTTGGATACCAAGTCGGAGGATGAGACCGAGAAAAATGTAGAGTCCGCTTCAGTTGCAACTGCCTTGGCCAAGTAAGACTTCCCAGTACCGGGAGGCTGAAGTAAGCAAACGGGATGAAAGAGCGGTAAGCTTTTTCTTAGTTTGCAAAACAGCAACTAGATTTACATACCCCGTACATAAGTATACCTTTCCACGGTTTTCGTTTACCCGTGAATAGTTGGGGGAATTTGACAGGCATTATAACAGCTTCCTTAAGCGCACTTTTTGCTTTCTCTAAGCCAGCAACATCGTCCCATTTCACATTCGGTTTCTCTTCGAGTATGGCTCCTGTCCGAATATCACCGACCAAAATTTTGGTGAACAACCTAACCACCCCCCTCCAAAGAGGACAAGCCGAACTCACCTTGAAGTGCTCCTTGAAGTTTCTTCTTTTCTTGGTCTCCATCATCTTGTTTCCCTCCTTTAGCTACAGCTGAACCGCCACCGGCGTTGCCTGAATCGGGATCGCTTCCTTCATCCAAAGCCTTCTTGAGCTCTTCGGCGCGGCTCATGTACTCCTTCGCCTTGAGCTCATAGGTCTGCCGCAGCTGCTCATTCTTCTCATCTGCAAGCCATTTTCACCCTCTTTCTCCACTATACTGCCTTTTTTTTTTGGTCTCCATCAAAGTCCCAGGCATACGTACATCGGCACAAGTGGACAAAGTAATTGAGGGCCTTTTCATAGAGCTTAAGAGCTCGTTTATAGTCCTGTTGGTTATCGGCATCCACGGCCTCCTTGATGATATTGCACGCTGTTTTAAAGATCTCTTCCGTGTCCATCGTATTGGGTTGCTCTCTCAGAAACAGCTGATACAATTTAACAAAGACAAACAACCCAACCTCTGGTACAATTCATTAGTATGGCGTGCTATAGTCTACAGACTGGATACAAACAGCTTCAACAACAACATTGTGAAGCAATGCCCTGGGCAATGGCCAGTCTAGAGAAGCGAATCAAGAGGTTCGTTGTGTGTTATTAATGCGCTTTCTTTCTTTCAAGAGCAAATTCGTCTTCGCTTCGTTTCAGCCTCCTGCATCCTTGTTCGTACTTGATGCAAATAGCTTTCCACCCACTCGAGAATCTGAAGTAACAACTGGTGGTTGGGATACAGCAGTTGCGGATGCAACATATTTCCAGTCTTCGGAGAAGTATCGTGGTCCTTCAACCAGTTTTCGATTTCTTGCTTTTCATATGTATGACCATCAGCGGCAACAACTGGGTAAACCATCACCTCGGGCGACAGGTGACGGCGGTACACTGCCGGACAGTCGTTGATGACTGCCTCTGCACCCACGGTTTGGACAAGACTCATGAGTTTATCATTTAGATTCGCAGATGCTTTGTCTGCTTGCTCGAAAGCATGCGGACAAAGCTTTCGAGAGAACTCTCCACAATTAGAGCTCTGTGCGTCGTTGCCGTTCTGAGCACTATACGAGACCAAAGACGCACCGCTTCCATTTGTTTCCACACTTTTGCGGGCCTGCGACGTATTCGAAGATACTCCTTGAGGTTGGTGCTGAGCAGCCGTAGCTGGTTGATTCTCTTCATGAGAAGATGAGGGACGCCTGTCCGCTTCTGTCCTTTTCCTTCCCCTTGTTGGATTAATGGTGAATTGGAGTAGTTCCTTTATCCGTTTGTCTTGGGCTTCGTCATAGGCGATTTTGTTTTCCTGCGGTAGGGTCTAGGACCAAACGACTATATACACGGTAGCAGCGTGCACCCCCGCAACAAGTACCTACGTTGTTCTTCGTATAGGCGTCACATTTTCCCGTCCCCATAAGCATTTTGGCAATTGTCACGTAGCCACCGCGTGCAGCAATGTGCAGAGGGGTATCCCCATCGTCGTCCTTGCGGTCGACTTCTACACCTCGTCTCCGCAATAACAGTTCAACAATTTCGGGGAAATTGTTAGATGTTGCGATGTGAAGCGGCGTCCTCCCTTTCTGTAAATGCTCAACAATAGACCGAGTATACCAAGACGTAAAATAAGACAAACGCTGTGCAGTACTTTTCTGACCTACATTATCGGCCAAGTTCGGATCTGTCTTCGAGCTGCGAAGCAGCATTGCAACGGTATCCTTATGATTTCCCGCACACGCGACGGACAACGGCGTTCGACGTCCCCGCTGCAACATTCAGCGCCGATGATATGGGACGCTCTTGGACAGAATTGCACCGCCCGCAAAAGATCATACCTCCATTAGATTAACATCGCAAGCAGGAGCATTCATTATAACTCTCAATGTATCCAGTCTGCCTTTTGCTGCGGCTATGTGAATGGCGCCAAAGCCGGGCTGTTTTGGTCACGGAATACAAACACAAATACTCAGGAAATTCGGGATATGCAAAAAAACACTTACACCCTTGACGCGGTTGACATCTGCTTTTCCCACCGTCAGTAGAAACGCCGCGACGTCGTCTCGATTGTAGTCGGCGGCAAGCATCAATGGAGTTTCCTCGGCCTGAAAGATTTCCACAAGTACAGACTTGGTAGTTTCAGCACTTCCCTGTTCAATCTTACCTTGCTCTGAAAGTCTGCATCGACCTTGCAATGGGTTAATAAGAGAGTAACCGTGCTAAGAAATCCCTTTGCTGCTGCGATATGTAATGGCGTGTATCCCAGCTCGGTCTGTCCGAGAGTTGTATACTAGTGATGATTACTTATTGTAAATGAAGGGTCAAAGATCAACTCACCATTGGAATGTCCCCCCTTGCTCCCCATTTCACAAGCAACTCATTGGCTGTATCGGGCTGGTCAGCAATAAGGGCATCATGTATTGGCAATCGCCCTTTCTGCACCAATGACATTTGTGGGATTGGTTACGTAAGCACACTCCACCACAGATTCAATCACGAATACTTACTGAATTCCATATCTGGTTCACATCAATTTTTGAGTTGTGGGAGAGGATCTGTCTAATTTTGACCAGATCACCGGTATGGGCACTTAGTAACACCGCTTCCTCCTCTTCCTTCGTAAGCCCAGAACGCCTTTTGCCACGTCCTTTTGAGCTGGCACCTTTGGCGCCACTGGAAGCACCATTGGTTTCTGCTGTCTGTCTCTTCCGGCCACCGGAATTGATATTCTCAGGGACATTCGAAGCGTATGAAGGTGGACGAGTATTTCCGTGTGGCACTTGCTTAGACTGAGGTAAGGAGTTGCGGAGTTCTTTATCGCGGTGGACACTTCCTGCGAATGCAGGAACTTCATTCACTTTGGAACCTGCTCCATTGGTTCGGTGTTTGCTGCTACTCATTCCTTGGGGGCGTTTGGTTGTGGCCTCGTCAGTATCGTGCTTGGTTCGTCTCGACGCAGAGTTTTTCTCGCCAGTAGACGAGTTAGAAGAGGATGCCGCCGTTGCTTTCGGAGACGAAGGTGCATCTTGCACCTCATCAAACTCTTCATATTCCGAATCCGAATCACTATTATTACTTTCACTTCTTCCGACGCTGCTGGAGCTTGTGGAGCTCTCGGTATCATCGTTACCAGCGGCGTCTTTCGTCTGCGGGGTGGCTGAAGCCATAGGTGCAGCTGTCATCCCTTTGGTAAGCTGGCGCCAAGTCGTGTATGTATACATTGTCGTCTTTAAGACATAAATGTACACAAACGCGGCTTGCCGAGATTTACACGATGCCGCAAATCTGCCTCTTATGGAAAGAGATGAAGATCCCACGCAAGCACGACGACAACAGTGTATGAAAACATGCAACCGCACCTCGCTACAATGCCAATAGTACTCCCATGTATGCGGTATAGCCATGGAAAGCCAGGTGGCGTTGGACGCCTTCAAACAGGAGAACAATCTTTTCGTCGACTCTTGGAAAGCCTGGAAGCCAATCACATTGACTTCGATTGTACACGACGTTCTGACGAATTTTTTGGTTGATTGTTTGGTTGATACTGTCGTCTGTTTGCTTGTGGTGCTGCGGCGAACAACAAATAATGTCGTCGTCGTCGTCGTCCTTGCAGCAATACGTGTCTGATTCCTTGCATTCCTTGCTGGGGTACAGTGAAGATGTCACGGCCGAATATGTGGTCGTTTTGGCGTCCGAATGCGGTTCGGAGGCCGAGTTTAGAGAGAAATTAGAGGACAGTGGTGTTCCTATGCAATCTTCGCGAGCTCAATCATTCGCGTCTGAAGTGTTTAGAAGAGCGAAACGCCACCAGAAGAAGTCCCAAGCACCTTCCAGGAAGAAGACCCAGGCACCAAAGGAGCCTTCTGAGACGGAATTGAGGAAGAAGAGCGCACGGTACAGTTTGATCGAGGATGAGGATGATGCTGATGTTGACATGGGAAGGCGAAAGAAATCTGAACAGAGACAGACTAAAAGCTCCGAGGGTGGTTCAAAGTCTGGATCAAGCGACAAAAAGAAGCATAAGAAGCATTTACGAAGAGCTGGGAAAGACGAAGTAGAAGATGATGACGATACCGAGAGGAAGGAAGTGTCTGAGCGATTGAGGCATCTATACGAAGATGAAGGACCTCAGAAACATAGTAGGTTGTCAGCGAAGGAGGAAGACACACACGACAACCAAGCAGACACGAAGACGAGCAAACTGGGACGGTACGCTGATGAAGATACTGATAGCGAAGATGAGTACGAAAAAGCTGAAAGTGAAAGGGAAAAGGATAAGAAGGAAAAAGAAGAGTTTGAAGAGCGATTGCGACAAAAGGATTCGGAGAAGACAAAGAAAAAAGGGGCGGGGGCAAAGAGTGGTAAGCAGAGAGAAGAGGAAACGCTGGAGGGACTATGGGAACAAGCAGATGTCAGCAAGCTGCCGAAGCACATGCAAGAGAAAATAACTCCTATTCTCAGAAAGGAGGCGCGTCGAAAGTTCTTCGAACGTAGGGAGCCTCAACAGTTACAACTGCTCAAGGACTCTATTGAGTTCGAGGAAAAGATGCTGGCAAAGGAGAATTTGACTGAAGAAGAAAGAAAGACCCATGAAATCAACAAGAAAATATACGAACTTGCGTCCAGCAGGATTAGCAGTAGGGAAGTGGAGGATGACGAAGGATATCGTTTACCTGAAGAATATGAAGATGCTCGCAAAAAGAAGCGGAATCTGAAGAAAAAAGAGGAAGTGCTGCATGCCCGTTATAAAGATGACGAAAAATCAATGTCTGAGCATCAAAGGTGGGAGGAACACCAGTTAAAGAAAGCGAAAAAAGGAAAGGAACAACAGCTGACGAAAAGGGGTAAAGATGTTGATCCTAATGCTGGGTATGATTTCGTTGTGGACGACCAAATCGAATTTGTTTCTTCAAATGTTCTGGCTGGACTAAATGAAGCTTTGGGAGGGAGGCTGTTCAAAGAATATCCAGAACACTTAATAAAAGAAGCGGCCGCGGCATTTTCGTCAGAAGATGACAAGCAGATCGCCAACGTTACGCAAAAAATGAAGGATCACAAACGGGAACAGCAAAAGGAAAGGGGAGAAGACAACGGAGACATTGATCCAGAAGAGCTTGAGAATGTTGAACTGGATATGAATGAGCTTAAACGCAGGCTCGGATTAGAAGTAGAGGAGGATCTTGCGCAACAGCAAAAAGAGAAGAAGGAGGAGAAGAAAAAATCTTTGCAAGAAACGAGAGAATCTTTACCCATTTTTTCGTTTAGGGATGATTTGCTGGAGGCCATTGCTGCACATCAAGTTATGGTTGTAGTTGGAGAAACAGGTTCGGGAAAGACAACGCAAATCCCGCAGTATCTGCATGAAGTGGGATATACGCAACTCGGTAAAATAGGCTGCACACAACCCAGGCGCGTAGCGGCGATGAGCGTTGCTGCCCGAGTTGCTGAGGAGATGGATTCCAAGCTTGGTCACGAAGTTGGGTACTGTATTCGTTTTGAAGACTGTACTTCAGATAAAACTATTATGAAATACATGACTGATGGAATGTTGCTGAGAGAATTTCTAACGGAGCCTGACCTGCGGTCATACTCCGTGCTAATTATTGATGAGGCACATGAGAGAACGCTCCACACGGACGTATTGCTTGGACTCGTGAAGGATATTGCAAGGTACCGCAGCGATATTAAGATTATTATCTCCTCAGCTACGATGGATGCTGACAAATTCTCGGAATATTTTGATGACGCGCCCATATACAATATTCCCGGGAGAAGATACCCGGTGGACATAATGTACACTACAGCCCCTGAAGCGGATTTTATTGAAGCAGCGGTGGTAACCTGTATGCAAGTTCACATTACTCAGCCTCTTCCTGGAGATATCCTAGTGTTTGCTCCTGGGCAAGCTGAGATTGAAGACTGTTGCCAGAAACTCGAAGATCGGATCAAGAGGCTTGGAAGCAAGATCAACGAGCTGATTGTCCTTCCAGTATACAGTACTCTGCCTTCTGAGCAACAGGCAAAGATTTTCGAACCCACTCCCGAGAAAGCTAGGAAAGTCGTCGTCGCGACGAATATAGCGGAGACTTCACTAACTATAGATGGCATCAAGTATGTCGTTGATACGGGATTTTGCAAGCAGAAATCGTTTAATCCTCGGACGACAATGGAGAGCCTCCAAGTTGTACCCATCTCCAAGGCCTCCGCTTCCCAACGCGCTGGACGGGCAGGGCGAACATCCCCGGGTAAATGTTTTCGATTGTACACGAAGTGGAGTTTTGAGCATGAACTAAACGACGATAGTATTCCCGAGATATTGCGAACTAACCTTACGAATGTTGTACTTATGTTGAAATCTCTCGGTATCCATGATTTGCTTCATTTCGACTTTATGGATAAGCCTCCTTCGGAGACCCTGAAGCGAGCTTTGGAACAACTGTACGCTCTGGGAGCCTTGAATGATAAAGGGGAACTTACAAAGCTTGGAAGGCGGATGGCTGAATTTCCTTGTGATCCCATGATTAGCAAAATGATCATCGCTAGCGCTTCGTACGAGTGTGTAGATGAAGCTATTACTATTGCGGCGATGTTGGATGTGTCCAACAGTGTGTATTATAGACCTAAGGAAAACGCCGTACATGCGGACAACGCAAGGCTAGCCTTCGCACGTGGAGCACCGGGAGACCATGTGGCGTTAATGAAGGTGTTCAACCAGTGGAAGGATGCAGGGAAGAGTGACCAATGGTGCTACGAAAATTTTGTCCAAGCGAAGAGCCTTAAACGCGCCGAAGATATCCGCGAACAGCTAGCGGGTCTGTGCGAACGTGTTGAGATCCCTATAACGTCCAACGCTAATGATATGGACAGCATTGCTAAAGCAATTACAGCTGGGTTTTTCTTTCACACTGCGAAGCTGCAGAAAAGCGGTTCATACCGTACAATCAAGAACGCTCACACAGTGGATATCCACCCAAGTTCGTGTCTCTTCCGGAAGGAGGAGGATGCATCGCCGCCTCCAAAGTGGGTTGTTTTCCATGAGCTCGTACAAACAACAAAAGAGTTCATGCGGCAAATTATTGCGATCAGGCCTGAGTGGCTTGTAGAAATAGCGCCGCATTACTACAAAGAGAAAGACATCGAGGAGTCGAAAGACAAGAAACTTCCCAATGCCAAGGCCAGGCAAAAGGGAAAATAAGGTCCGGTCAAACCATTGTAATCGATAGCCTAAACTGATATTGTCGAGGCCTTCTCGCATCACCGGAACGTCCAGCAGTTAACA
The DNA here is from genome assembly GCA_001687465.1 of Halocafeteria seosinensis. Taxonomy (NCBI): domain Eukaryota; class Bigyra; order Bicosoecida; genus Halocafeteria; species Halocafeteria seosinensis. The sequence continues at coordinate 241,015 of LVLI01000202.1, read as the reverse complement.
AGTCACCTTCGTGTTCCGTCGAATTCAAAACCATGGGCGCCCTTGCAAGCATACTTGCTTGTCGGTACCTCTGTCCTGACGCGGTTGGACCTATACCGCGTTTCCTACCCACGGGACTCTGTGTGTGTCACTATTAAAAGGAACGGGCTCTCTTTCTCCCCGTGCTACATTTTTGCTCATTTTCAGCCCGTTGCCTTCGCTTCGCTTCTGCTAGTGTTTCTTCGACCCATTGCAATATTTGTAATCGAAGCTGGTGGTTGGGATACAATAATGTCTCTGACAGTAACTCTCCAGTGACTGGAGACGTCTCGTGGCTATCCAACCACTCGAGTATGTCATTTCGTTCGTAAGAATATCCATCACAGGCCACTACAGGATCAGTCATAACCTTGCGGCTATGAAAGCAGCGACAAAAACGTGGGCATTGTTTGTCAAGTTGTAACTCACCGATCACCTCCTTGAGCTCGGTAAGTTTATTCCTCAGTACATGAGCCGGGTTAGTAGTTGGAGCTATGCTGCGTCGGTCTGAGATAGCACCAGTTGTTGCTGCTTGACGTTGCTGTCGTGGATTGGCTGCGATCGGTGTGGTGTACCGATCGGTATCCAACGCTGGATCTACTATTGTCATTATTCCCCCTTCCCTGTGCTCATTGATCTGGCCGTTATCCGCTGCGGATAAACGCGAGGAAGTCTCTCGAGCTGATGACGATTCGCCGCCGTTAACTTGTGAGGTTGCTCTACTGGTATCGTCCGAACTACTGGTAGTAGAGCTATGGGCGGAAGCAACGGCGGTCGTCGTAGTGGACGACGTAGTTTGTCGAGCGTCGTCCCAAGCCAAGCAATTGTAGATCTCACGCGAAATCGTCGAAAGAGCGATGGAACCTCCATTTGTACTATTTTTCGGGACAGTCGCTGGGCGCGATTTTTCTAGAAATTGTAGAGTTTGCTTTTTCTTATTCACCCTGGCTTCGTCAATACACGTCCGCTTGGCCTGGAGGAGAGCAAACGAAACAATCATGCTGCTTCAGCCCCTGGACATGTTTCCATTGGTTGCGAAAAGAAAACGCACTTTGTTTTTTGCTTCTATGTCCGCTTTTCCAGTACCTACCAGCAGTTTGACCACTGCCAAATGTCCTTTACGGCTTGCAGAATGTAACGGCGTGTCACCATCCTGTAGCGCAAGATGCTAACGTGGCAATTAGAATCACATAAGACAAGTACCCCTGCGCTTACTTTATCCTTTTGGTTGACGTCTATATCAAAATTGGAAAGTAGATACTGGACAAGAGCAGCATGTCCTGCCTCCGCAGCGATGGCCAACGGCGTAGACCCATGCTGTTACACGTGAGAGGTAGCATGAGACCAAGGGTAGACATTCACTCTCACGATATACCCTTACCTTCGTTTGCCGAGTAGGATCCATTCCTTGCTTTTGTACCAAATACTTCACTTCGGAGAGTCCACCCTCATCGCATACTAAATGCAAAGCATTATCACCGTCCTGAAGTGCGCACGATCTCGTGTTCAATCGAGGAACCTCAAAGGGCACAAGGAGAATGCTACCTACACTATCTTCTTCCAACGGGTCCTGGTTGAAGTACTCTATGAGCAACTTCATCATAGAAAGCTTAAGTTCTGTTGCACAGAGCTGCAGTGGGGTATATCCATTCTGTAGCCACCAAACCCACAAAACTATGTGTTCCAACGGAGAAACTCAGGTATCCAAAGTGTACGTACATAAAGAGGCTCGGACGGGTCCAACTTTAGACGCTCGATGACAGATTTCACAGCCTCAGTATCAGCTTTAAGAAGCATATAGTGAAGGACGCATCTCGACTTCTGGGTATTATTCAAAAAGATCGAGGGGATACAAAACACACCACTCAGACGCGCTTTACATCGGGCTTACATTATCAGTTGCGCGAACGTCTGCCCCTGCGTCTTGAAGTTTCTCCGCCGCGTCATAAAATCCCAGTCGGCATGCTAAATGGAGAGGTGTTTCACCTTCCGCAGACTGCAAACCAAACAGATTCCCCCGGTCTCCACTTCGGTGTACGTCGACATACATAAAGAGAACGAACCATGCAATTTAAATTAGGATCAACATCCGCTTCCTTTATCAGTAAAACTGCTGTGTCGGGGCAGTTGCCAGCTATTGCACTGTGAATTGGTGAATATCCTTTCTGGAGAAAGCACCGACACAGTAAGGAGCATAGTTGACAGTGACTATGTCCGTTCTACGTACGCTGTCAAACTGAAGCGGTGTGCCGTTTCCTTCTTCGAGAAGCAGTCTCAAAATCGCGGAATCGCCCTTAAACGCAGCATAATGCAGCGGGGTAACCGATCGGTCCTGTGAATAGGGACCCCGGGGACGTGTTAAGTCACCATATGCCATATCCAATACAATCCCACGTACGTTTTTGCAGTCGTTCGCATTGGAGATTCCTCTCCGAATGAGCAGCCGAGTGATCTCCAAATCACCAGAATAGGCCGCAATATGAAGCGGGGTATAACCCTCCTGCAGTAGACAATGGAACCATTCTATCTGGAGGCGCCGCGCATAGGAATGTTTCCAGAGCACCTACATCATTTCTGATGTTGTTGACCGCCAGCTTCTTTCCCAAGGGTAGTTTATTAATCAACTGCTGGACAAACCCCGTGTCGCCCACCTCACAGGCATGGAAAAGCTTCCCCTCATCTTCTTCACTGAGAACGCCCTCAGCCGGCTCCTCCTCCTGCTCCTCCTCACTGCTCTTTCTTTTAGCCTTTTTCCTGGACGAACGACGGCCTCCCATCTCTCGTGCTCACGGGACACGTTTGCCACCTATTTGCAAGACAAAAATTTTGGGAAAAGAAAGCCGTCAAAGACACAAAACACTCGGGTATATCCAGGAACCTCCTCATGAAACATGGAAAATGCGTTGGGAATGCAACAATCAATTCGGCGACTTAGGAAACGCGAATCATAGCGTTGGCAACGCACGCAAGAAGACCAAACGTTGAACCTCGTCCTGAAACCACGCTAGACGAACGGCCAAGACTCTTATCCCGAGGAAACTCGAAAGTATTAGGTTATGAAAGGATAGCACACTTGAGTGACAACGTGTGATATTTATTGTCTTGGACGGACAAGGATTTGCTTGGAAGTTAACACCGAAAACTTCCACTGTTGTCAAGTCAATTATGCGAAACCCAAGTGAGGCCGGTTGTAGTTATCCCTCCAGTGAAAAGCTGGAATAAAAGGAAAGCAACCTCATTGTGGAGTGTGCTATCAGTCTACTGTTGGATAACGAACTGACGGGCGGAAAAGAATACGTTACGTCTGCTCCAATTCAGGATCAATTCGTCGAAGAAACGGCATATAGCTGACTTCATTCTTGCTGCAAGCAAACGCGTCTGCCGTCTTAGTGAGTTCGTGAGACTCTAAACGGAGACCGGGTTCAGTATCCAGCACCATCATGAACTTCGACCGGTGTATCACGTTGCGACGAAGCCGATCGAAATCACGGAAGCGAGGTTTGAAGTTGATTCGTTTGGAAACGACATTAGACTTGATGTAGTCCAGGATCTTTTCCACCTCAGTGTCCTCCTCTGCGGTCCTCTTGGTAGTCTTAGGAGAAAGCGTAGCGCTACGCGACGGAGACTGTGTATCTCTCCTCTTTCCTTGTGGATCCCGTTCTAAATGCTCGTCATGTTCATCGACATAGGCCACAATGTCATGCCAATACACCATGTTAGAATCTTCGTCAGCCTGGTAAGCATCCGCAAGGGTCTTAACGTCAGCATCGCTGAGATAAACACATGCCATCGAGAGGGCGGAGTAGAACTTTGCCTTTGTCATCCTTCCAAGACGAAGAGGATCGAAGTCCCGGCAGTGCTCCTTCAGCAATACTCCTTTCTCTCGACATAGACCCCGCAGTTGTTCCAAGACTTCCTTAGCATCTCGTTCAAACGTTTTGTTGGAGGCCTGGGTTGACTGTCTCGTTGGAACATTTTGCCTTCCTTTCGCGGCTGGCTTAGTGCGAGCACTAATTTTTTCCATCACTCGTGCACAGCTATCCATTGTAAGTGGTACACCTTGAGGGGTCTCGTTTAATTCGTCGCAAAACATTTCTGGGTCGCTCTCGCAAGCAGAAACGAACCACTCATAAGACATCTCGTCTCCGCCCTTCCCAGGTGTATGGAATGCCTTGTACAACAAATCATGGTCATGTGGACGCAGATCAAACTTCAGCATTGCACAAGCCCGAAAGAATCGGGACGGAACTACGGTCCCGTGACGGTGCTTGTCAAAGTCCTGAAAAAATGGGCGAATGATGGTGCCCTGGGACTTCACTTCGAAGCTCAGCCTTTGCATGAGCACTTTCAGTTGCTCCAGTTCACTCTCATTGAATCTTGTCTGCCCCTCTTGTCGGAGTGTGGATTCTATTTGGCGCCCAGACTGCAAAGACAGGGTTTGGATCGACGGTACTTCGTCACTGTCTTCAATAGGATCAATGTACTTCACCAAGTCACTCCACCGGATCAAGCAGTTCCCAGCGCTGTCATGAGCTGCTGTACTCTCGAAGGGACGACATAACGCTTCTACCTCTTCCTCCTTCAAAGACAAGCCCGTGAGTGAGAATGCAGAGCAAAGAGCTTGGCGAGATATGAGACCTTCATGCACCCGGTCGAAATCACCAATAAAGTCTTTGATGCGAAGCTGATTTTGTTGAACATGTCTCTTTACCTTGTGGAGTGCCTGCTCTGGGGAAATTCCACGTCTAGGAGTGATTCTCCCTTGCGACATGCTTGTACTGCTTCCTAATATGTTGGTAGAGGAGCTCTGCGGTACTTTATCAACATCGTTTGTGAACCTGCGCCAGTTAACATGATTGCCAATCTTGCTTCTCTGCCGATAAGTGTTGAGAAGTGCGTCTAGCTCCTCCTTTTCCGAAGGCAACAGACTCAGCTGAGACAACACGCGTTGAAATTGAGCCGAAGTAATGCAGTTCTCATTCGTGGTGTCAAAACACTGGAAATAGGGGACAAGCTCGATCCGCTCGGTTTGGACTTTACGGCGGATCCACTTGAGAACTTTTTCYGTAGTCTCGTCCGTACGAGAAGGCAGACCATCTCCCTGATGAAGCGCAGCGTTGATTCGCGTTTTCGCGCTGTCATCAAAAGAAACTGTTGGTGCTCTTTCTAAGCCCTGGGTGTGAAATACTGATTCCAACCAGTCACAAAAGTCCGCATACCGCACTTTGCCGGATGCTTCATCCAAGTACTCATCCGCCAGTAAAGATAGAGTTATATGAGGAGTCTCTCCAAGCTCTATTCCCGAAGCTTTTAATCCACGCTGGAATTGGGAGTGTTCGCATATCCCCTTGTTTAAAGGATCGAAGTCTATGAAGAAATCTCGAACGTTTACACGGCGTCTTATAAAGTCAGATAGCACCATCTGTTTAGCATCTTCTGCAGTACGAGGCTGTTTTGGGAATTTAGTAGATGTGTCACCATGTGCATCTTTCTTAGGTGAGAAGTTTCTCAAAGGGCTAGTTTCCGTTCTCTTGTCCCCCTGGAACTCTCGCTCTCGTTCGTGTAAGTCGCTTATAAAGGCTCTGTAATTAACATCCGTGCCTTCATCGCTCAGATACCTCTTTTCAATGAGCTTTCCTTGATGTTCTGTCATGGACCTGTATAGTCCGAGTAACTGGCGGAGGAATACTCTTCGGGGAACAAAGCCCCACCTATTCTTGTCGAAATCTTGGAATATTGGCTTCACCAGCAACTTCCGTTCGTGGGTTTCCCTTGCGCAGACCCGCATCGCCTTCTCGAGTTCCTCTTGTTCTTGCTCGCTAAATGAATGCGTGCCCCAAGCGTGGATACCCTTCTCGTACAGCGGCTGGGTGTAGTTATCTATTTCCTCGTCAGGAGCATCCAGAACTGCAGCAAGTCATCTATTATCTTGGCGAAGTGTAGGAAATTCCTAAGATCGGAATCACTCACCTTTGTTCATCTCGTCCGAAAAGATTTGATATTGGAACTCCCCATTAGCATCACAATACGCTTCTAGTTCCTTCATATCTTCGTCTGTCACGTTGACTCCAAGCATGTTCAAAGCCCGAGCTGCTTGAGATAGGCTCACTTTCTTCCGGTGAATCTCATCAAAAGCCTGTACCATGTAGAAAATCAGCAGATGATGGCATGCGTGAACATGTTTGACCGAGGCCTGCTGGTCGATGATGAGGACTCACCACAAAGAACGTCTCCAGTCTCGGCCGAGTCTCGATTAGTTTAGCTTGGACTTTGCGCTGCAATTTTGTCAGCGCGCCACTACGAGCAGCACTCCTATCGTCTGAGCCTGTCATCTTGAGGATGAAACACTCTTATGTATGTACGCACAACTAATTTCCGTTGGGAAGTTGAAGTTGCTGATGCTGCTATTCAGTGATGAATAACGGCGATGCTATCCACTTCTAGTGTGTATGGCTAAGCAGACACTCTCTCCTGTGGGTATTCATCGCCAATCTAGCAAAAAGCAACCATAATAGCTCTGTATACGGAAAGAATCCGACGCGCCAAAACGAGGCGGGCTTTGTGAAGTTCGCGACCAAGTGGTTCAGTGAGTCAAGCCGCTGGAAAGTCCTGCTACACAGACTATATTGTACAATTTGTAGCTTATAAGGCAATATGTAGCCGGTCACAGTGTAGGCTAATGAATGTGCAGTGTTGCAGGTGGTAGGCTTTGGTCCACAGGTTGAATCGCTCGACCATTGTGATCGTCGAGGGAAGTCTGTAAAGATGCAATGCAGTGGGATGATCTTAAACAAGGGTGGTAGTACATTGCATTTTACGTTATGGCACCTAAAATAATGCTTAAGTTTAACGAGAAGTAGACCTGCCTCATATGAGAAGAAAGGGTTCGTGGATATCTTCGTACGACGAGCAATGCCGGTATAGAGACTCTATATAATAGAGTGGACTGCCCATTCCGCTCTCTCGCCCTCGTACAACGGTACAAAGTCCAATAAAACACTCTTTATTCTTTCTCAAATACGAATATGCGATCGTCGTGCAAAGGGAATCAACAATGCAATTGCATACCTCGGTAGAGCAATTTACCATCCTAAGTTAGTTTACCTTCACAGTGTTAACGGCCATACCACAACTAGTCCTCTTCAAGCAAGTTGTACACACTTTTACCGATGTATAGGTTTGTGGCAGCGTACTGCAGAGCATGGCGTGGGTAGCTTGCAATGAGCAGTGCTCGGAGAAAGAAAGGCAGCTCTCGGCCTTCGGCTGAGGAGACTGTGGCGAGTGGAGGAACCCAGGATGAGAGCCCATATACCATACATCAAGAAAGTAATGCTGAAAATAGGGATACAAGCAATGCGGAAGGTGAAGCAGGAGCTCCCAGCGGAAGCGGTGAGGAAGGGAATGCCCAGGGAGAGGAGAAGAAAGGCGAGGAAGAGGTACACCTCAACGTTGGCGAAACTGGATATATTCTTGAAAATACCCTCTTCGGGAAGCAGCACCAAGAGGCGAAACATGCTGACTATTCTCCTGGTAAGGTTTCGCGTGTGGCCTATCTGTTGAGCTAGTATTTCGCAGACACTGAATTCGGCGTGGTTGATGCTGATGCAGAAACTGAGCAAGGAGGAAGTACGTCAGATGAGTCTACGCGACAACAGATTGAAGAGGTAAGACTACCGACGGGAAACCAATTAGGAAGCGAATGAATTAACTGTTTCACTGCGTCTACGTATGATCGAAGTTGATACAGATAGAACAGCAAGTATCAAGGTTCGACTTGACGGCTGACCAAATTGTTGCGTTCCTAGGCGAAGAGAAGGAGAAAGCCCGGAACGATGACATAAAGGAGTACATCGAATTGAGAAAACAAGGTCTCTTGCAAAATAATGAGGTTCCCATACAAGAAAGTACCCTGGGACAGGCTGTGACCACAGAGAAGTTAAGGGAGCGATTTCCTGAGCTGAGGGAGAACCTTCTGGTTGCACGCGATCTCGTAAATGAACATGAGCGTGAGCAGCTTATTCGCACCGGCAATCTGAAAGTAGGGAGCCGGCCCCCGCAGTTCAAACGGTCGGAGGGAGAACCACATTACTTCCAAGATACGTTTGCCAATAGTAAGAGATTCGAGGCAACACGGGAACGAAGCAAGAAGACGCTAGGTGGTTTGGGTCGCGATAGTACAATACACGCTTCCAAATCCAGCTTACGAAGCTCCAAGAAGGAGATTCTCAGAGCCGAAAAAGATAAAGATGACTTGGGATTAAAGGATGAAGATCCAGGGTTTGACGAAGAACTGGCTACGGATCTAGGAGTCCCGAAGAGGGAGTTTACACATACGGAAGAGCTGGCGGAAGAGCAGCAGTCTTCACAGAAGGAGAGCTCGTATCAGCGGAAACCACAACTGGGAATTGATCAGGAGTTAAAGGAGAAGGAAGTTGCCAAACGAATGAGCCATAAACTGAACTACTTAAGGAATCCCCGGTTTGCGCGATCAGCTCATCAGTGGCGGCTCAGGAAGGGCGACGAGGATCACGTAGACACCGAAGTTATGCAGATTTCCCAAGAACTAGATAAGACACGCCAACGAGATTCCCAGATAGAGGGCCTGGAACTGGATTCTTCTGGGGTGCAAATTGAACAAAATAGAATCATACGCAATGTAAAGCCTGTGAAACGTGTGGACGACGAAACAGGCGGTGCAGGGAGTTTCGTCGTTAGCCCTCCGGAAGCTTGGTTTCGAGACTACGTGGTGGGAGGCACTTACAGCCTGACGATTACAGCGACCAATGCAGATAGTGTTTCCCGCAGTATTCGTTTCTTACCCCCGAGTACCAAGTACTTTACTATGGAGTTTTCTAGGTCCAGCAATGTGAAACAAAACTCTGGAGCCTTGGCTCCTGGCATTACCGTGTCAATCGTGGTATATTTCAGACCAGATTCTTTGGCTGATTACATTGATGAGATAATCATTCTGACAGAAATTGGGAAATTTTCACTGCCACTGCATGCCAAGCGTACGCAACCAGAACTATCGCTTCCGCTCGAAATTAGTTGTGGTTCGTGCATGCTCAACGATAAAGTCGAGATGACACTTGATATCCAAAACCTCGGCGAAGGTGCTGGAACGTGGGTATTGGCGGATGAAGAAGAAGAAAATGACCAAATTCAGACAATAGCACATTCTCTTGAGATTGGGGACTATAACAGTATCGATCAAGAAGGTTCGCTGACTCTCGACTGTTTTTATTTGGCTCCCGCGAAATTTCATTTGGATGCTGGTGCCTCGCTTAGATTGCACCTGACATTTCGACCTGCTGAGTGTGGACATTTTGTAAAAACGTTTCTTGCCCTCTGTGACAATGGCCACAGTAGTGTTCACACTGTGATCGCCAGGTGCTCAACGTTAAATGTTGGTGTAACCTCAGTGAATAACTGCCCTCTTCGCCACCCGAACTATGACCCAGACAAGTGCAAGAAAGAAAGAGAAGCGCTTCAATCCCTTCGTTCAATGTCAATCGGACAGACGAATGCTGTTAAGGCTCTTTTAGACTCCACGTCCCTGACTTGGCGGGAAAGCAACTCCCCTTTAACAACTAAAATACTGAACAGCATAGGTCATCTTCCAACTCCCTTCTCGCTGTTGCGACCTGGAACGGCTAGGTCCAGAAAGGAAACAACTGAACCCATGAGTCTACATTTCGGATGTCCCACGATCGGCCAAAAGGTAGAGAAGCGAATAGAGTTCGAAAACAGTTCGGACGTGCCCGTTAACTACAGTTTTGTGGTAGTCCCATGCCTGCCAGCGCGTCCAGTTGTTAAAATACTTGAGCAGGATAGCAGCACGTCTAAGGGCTCGAGCTCTCAGCTCATCGAATCCCAGTCGTCAGTTCAACTGGGTAGCACTGTTGTTTCCACGACCACTGGTCAAGCAGAGCGTGTGAAACGGAAGCTGCAGGTGGGGGTATTTGTTCCTATTCCTTCCGATTCATTGAATCCCCAAAGTGATTTAGAATGGAAACTTCTTTACACTGTCTCAGGGAAGAAAATGAAGAATATTGTAAAATACTTGACCTATTCGTATATGCTGGAGCAACTAATAGAGAAAGAAGTGGAGCTCCAGTTAAAAGGCCGTCGCAACACCAACGCTTCGGAGGAAATAGAAGCCTATAGTTTGGAGAACCCATCTTGTTTTTGCATCCGCAGCGACAATCTTGGAACGTTGCCTCCGCATTCCCGAAAAGAGTTTTACGTGGACTTTGATGCACTTTTTATGGGACAACATCGGGGAACCGCCTGCTTCGTTGCGCGTGGTGTCCCGGTCGGCGAGAAACACGCGGATGAAGTGCAGAAGAAGAATATCTATTGTGAAACTATAGACCTCACGAGTTGCGTTCGAGCACCAGAAGTCCACTTGTCCACCAACGTGCTGCCTCCTGATGCTCCACTATTACCTTCGCAACAGCGCCGATGGTCGACTCGATTCTGCAATAATGGAGAAGCAGATGTGTACGTGTTTGCAATCTCACGGTCAATGTATCGGAAGGCAGTGAACGGGAATATGCCTGTCTCTCTCGCATCAACCCTGGAGCCTGTATCAGCTTTGACAGAGTCCTTTCCAACAGAAAAATGGATTCCCGTCGCTGATCCCGAAAGCTATATTCAGCTTTCCTCATTGCAGTTTACTGTGCCTGCAGATGGTTATGAAGACATGACAGTACAAGCAGCAGCACCGGAGGCGTTTGGCTGTTACGTCCTACGTATGAAATTCTTGTTCTATCTTGCTGCCGATCTACGGTCTAAGATAGATGTGAATACAATTGAAGCAGAGAAATTGGAAAGCGTTAAAGGCAGTCTGCTCGTGGAGCACATACAACCATTTGATGAAAAGGAGGTCACAGCGAGCTTCGCTGTGGCCCCACCTGAGATCGCTATCGTCCAGCCGGAAGTTGATTTCGGCCTACTACGTGTAGGAGGCTCGGCAGAAAGATCTGTAACAATCAAGAATATGTCAAGTGTACCAGCCTGCTTCTGCTGGACGTCTTGCGGTCTTACCCAAGTGCATAAGGAAACCACAGAATCCTCGCGAGAGGAACGAGATGCTGCTCTTTTTGATTTTGGCAATGATGAAAGGGGAGTCTTGGACCCTTACGAACAGCGATCGATGACGGTGAAGTGCACGGCCGGTCCGGTACCAACACAGCTACGGGGTTACCTTAATTGTTGTGTCCTGGACGCCGCCGGGACTCCATTTAATCACGTTTATGTCAAACTCAGAGGTGAGCTTCAAACCCCTAGCGTGAAGCTGGAAGATGATTCAATATCTCTTGGAACTACCTTCGTGGGCCAATCTGTCGAAAGAGTTATCCGACTAAGAAATATGTCTAACTTAACCACAACCTTTACTGTAGATGGATTTGTTGGCCTGCCCCCGTGTGTAGCTGACGAAGGTGGCCCGGTCAATGAGCAAGAAGATCTAAAAGCCGAGTTTAAGAAACAACATAGTTCAGAGGTTGAGTTCGAGTTTACGGAATCTGAGTACTCTGAATTGTCGATTCAAAGCGAAAAGAAAAAGACGCCCTCACTAATCTCGCTGCTAGTGAATCAATTGCGTGGAATGCTTACTCAGGCACTGCAGTTGCGATATCGAGTGGAGTTTAGCCCCCAGGAGGACTCCCTCGCCGAATTGGAAATGAAGCATATAAAGTGTCGGATTACTCCTTTAGTTACTGGGCCTATCAATGCGTTCTTTGGCTGTGACGTACAAGGGCTCGGCTATCCTCTACCAATCAATTTGAAAGCCAACGTCCTTGCTCTGACTGTGTCATACGCGGTACGAGACTTGGACACGGGATCATACGTGAGTATCGACGCCATGGAGCAGTACGAGCAACACATGCACTTCAAACGTGCTCTAAACGAAATTGACACTGCTCAAGCTGAGGACCCAGTTGTTCATCAGCTCACTACAATAAGCAGTGAAGCTGAAAAAGTTGGCGCATACGTAGGGAAAATACCGCGTCTTCATTTCGGTGACAACCTTTCACTCCTACGGCGGAAGACTCTTTGTGTTCGCATATTTAATTTGAGCGGCATTCCAACAGACTTTAGAACACAAGTGGCTAAATTTCCCGCTTGGGAGGGGGAAATCTCTAAGACCGTGGCCACAAACAACGAGTTTGCAAGGAAGCGCCTCAAGGTCTCTAGGAAAGAAGTTGACCCATCCTTAAAATCCCAAGTTGATATGAAGAAATTTCAGTCTCGACAGTCTTCAAGATCATCTGCTATGCCAGACTCTCCTGCTAAGTCCGGAAGAAGGTCCACCACGGGATCGACTAAGAGGTCTGCAACTGCCAAGAAAGAAGCTAAGCAAAATTTGGCGGCTCAGCTGTTGTCGAAAGGTCCCTACGAGTATGCAATGCGACTGCAAAGTGAAAGCGGACAAGAAGAGCTTTCTCGTAGAGACGAACTTAGCGTCATGCGGGAAGAGTTGTCCCTTCATAACGGAGTAGCATTTCGAGTTTCTCCGCCAGCAGCACATTTGCCGGCTTATGGGACCGCTGATGTATTCATCTCCTGTGTAGCCGACATGCCTGGTGAGTACAACGACTTGTTGCAAATCTATATGGATGGGGCGGACAAAGTAGAGCTCCCGTTGTCTGTTGTAATCTCAGGCCAGCCGTTGAAATTTGATACAAATATGGCTGGTTATCTAAAACCGGAAGACAAATCGGGACGTTTAGATCCCAAGGAAGATCCAAGGGCGCTTTCAATGTTAGATTTTGGTACAGTACCGGCCAATCCTGAAGACGAGATGATGAAGAATATGACCCTTAGGAACACTTCCCCAATGGACGCTTACATATACTGGAGGACTGAGCATGACCTGCCAGGTGAGATTCCCCTAGTCAGTTTGACTTTGGAGGCTACTGAGGACTCGTCGGAGCAGTTGATCAACACAAAAATTTGTCCCTACGATACAACCCGGCTCTCTTATGAACCTCCATTTACTGTTAAACCTCAAGACTGTGTCATCGAATCCGGGAGCTCGGCAACCTTCGCAGTGTCAGCAATTCCACGCTTACCTACGGAATCAGAGGCGAAAATTGAAGAAGCTTTGGGTTGGAAGCATGAAAAGCCGCGGAGGTGTGTATTTCGGGCAGATTGCCTTTGGACTGCTGCGGGCCAAAAGCCCTCCCAGACAGCAGTGGATACTCTTTTATCCTCCTCATTTGAGGGTGAGCTGACCGAGGACGGGGAATACGAGGATGAAGCTGCAAACGCAGAAGAAGGATTCGTGCAATCGCATACTCTTCGCAATTGCATTGAGAGATCTTCTACGGGCATTCGTCTTAGAGTCACTCCTGAAAAGCCAGAGTTATCCGTTGACAAGATCCCTAACGTGGGAGGCTATCCCTGTGTCAAGATCGGCGGCTGGATTACACATTCTGTAAAACATGAATCATATACTCGTCAGATCACGCTTAGCAATTCTTTCCCGAGCCCTCTAACATTTTCCCTGGACACAGTGGGCCCATTCGTGCTGCGGAAGGTACAAACAAATGCTAGAGGCTCTGCAAATACATCTAATATAAAGTCTAGAGTCATGGCTAAAGCGGCAGACACCATGCTCCGCACTGTCACTGCTCAACAGTCGAGACGCAAAGAAGGTCTTCAAGGCAATTTCCGAACAATCGTTAACAGAGACATTGACAGTGGTTTCAGAGAAACGCGAACTGAAATGTCTCAGCAAATAACATTACCTCCACAAGCAGCCATTATTGCTGACGTTTCCTTCATTCCTCCTCGACGTGGAACGCGGCAAATGCTGGATGACGACGAAGTTGCTACTGCTGCTGCAAATTTCTCCAGAACTCTCCCTGGAGATGCCACTGCTGCCGCCGGCGAAGACAGCACTATGTTGAGTGAGAGTCAGGTGTTGTCGTCCGAGAATCAAAGTTTGAAGTCTGGAGCATTTGGAGCTCTCCGTGTACATTTTCTTAATGGAACCACTCAAAAAATACTTGTTCGAGCTGAACTGCTTCGTCCTCTTGTGGCTGTTCAGCCAGCCTTTTATGATTTTGGTACCATACATAAGGACAGTTACGAGGAGGCTACACTGTTCGTCCTAAACCCAACCGTAGTCCCTGCGAATTGGGAAGTGAAGCATATCCCATGGCCGAAGCCGCGTGCCCGCGTTGATGTGGATATGTCTTCTTTGGGTGGTGCTGATGAAAATGTCCGAGAACTCCTGGAAGAGCAGAAATTCGCTGAGGAGGGGGAACAGTTCGAAGATATCCCGGAGGTCTTCCATTTCGAAAAGTCTACTGGTCAAGTCGAGGGACCGACACCACCTCCTGAAACTGCCTCTCTTGCTGAACTTCGTAACGCGCAACACCCACCAGAGAGCGTCAAGGTTACATTTCAAGGAAAAGCAAATGTTTCGTACAGGTGTCGTTTCCGTTTTACTGTGGATAAAGGAGAGGGATTTGAGGTGGTGCTTATTGGAAGGGGCTCTTACGATGAGCATCATGACAAAGTTTAGATCTTACAAAACGCGTTTCCTTCATGTCAGTTGATATTACGTTTCCTATGCTGCGTCTCACCTACACTATCCCTTTTTGTTCCGCTTCTTCGCCATCTTCCGCTCAAACGCTAGTTGTTGTTTTTTCTCCTTTTGCCAAGCCCTGTAAGCTTTTTGGATCTTTCTCACAGCTACTCTTTGTTTCTGTATGGACAAAGCAGTTTCAGATTTTATCTTTTAATATCATTCGCCGATGTAGACTTACGGCCATCCGTAATACGAAGTACTCTTTTCTCTTCCCGTCAAACTGTTCAGCCTCTTTTCGAGCGACACCACGCTCACCATCCATCTGGAATGAGAAGGAAATGATATGGATTATTTGTGCCTCAATATACCTAATGTTTTCCTAATACTTACCAAATCCAAATATGCACGGAGTTTTTCCTTCTGTATCTTTTCCACACGGTTTATCTCTATGGAAGCGTTGATTTTCCGCCTCAACTCAATCATCTCTTGGTCAGTCTCAGCGATTACTTCACTTAATTCTGTGGTAAGACGTTTATTCTTTCTTCTTAGTTGGGCGATTTCAGATTCTTGTTCTGCTTGCTGTGTCCGTTGCTGCTGCTTGACGCGCGCTATCTCTTTTTTCAGGAACTCAGTCGAATCGAGATGATCTTGCTCTTCAGCATTTTCAGTATCTTCTGCAGACATTTTTAAGTAGCTCATCAACTTTGCATGCCCAGATTGAACTGTATGAACATCTTCAAGTAAGCGGTTGAGGGCATCAGTTTCGGCTGTTAGTTCTTGTCGTCTATCCTGCCGCTGTCGATGCAACTCTTGTTTGGCGAGAATTGCCTGCTTCTTCGTCTTCTCAACGAATTGTTCCTTACGTTTTAGGCTGATTTCAACGTTCTTTAGTTCTTCTTTCGGAAGCAGCATCTGTGCCGTTATAATTTTATGTAGCTGTTCCAAATATGAAATTAACTCTTTGGGGTTCAATGGAGCAGCAGGCTTTTTCGGTTTACGGAGGGCGTCACGAAGTCTACCATCTTCGTCGTCAGAGTCTGTAGTACTTGCCGAGTCGTAGTCATCGGAATGTAAGCTACTACTGTCATCCGCGCTTGCTTTCGACAACCCAGCGACGCTCCGAGTTTCTCCATTTCCTGATGCAGCTGAACGGCTGTCTGTGTTGTCCCGTTGGCCTTCGGACCTGGCTGACATTCTTCTGGAAGAGGGGCGATCCAGGAGCTGGGCTACCGCTGGTTCTTGTCTACAACGCTTAACTACGGTAAAGCAATGATTTTTGTGCTCTTCCCGTTGTTCGGATGTACAACTTTGAGAGCTACCTAATAACGACTCCAAGAACCACATCTTCTCAATGGCCACAGCAAGTGCCCCTTCTCCGATTTGGTGCAACCTAGAGAGTAGCGGTCGACGAGGAACGCTAGGCAGCTTATGAATAAAATTAAGACCCTCAGTGAGGTCGTCCATGACCTTTGAGACTTGGGATGTTCGAAGTTCTAGGTGGTGATTCATGATGTCTAGACTGCGTAAAAAGCCGTTAAGTTGCTCCGCGTTCCTGAGTTTTGTCAGGAGAAGACTCCTTAGCACAGGAGCCAAAGTAAATTGCAAAACCTTAAAAAAACCCTGCCTATTTTGCTTAACACAGTATACGATTTCAGGTTTTGTCAAGACGCTCGTGCAGCGTTATGTGAAGTTGTTGTAGAACGTTGCCACTTCAACTTTTGCTGAGGAACCGAATGCAATCATACATTGTCACTTTACCACTTCGTGGAGGTTTCCTTTTCTCGATTAAACAAACAATTAAATGAACCAGAATGACCCATGGAAAAACAGTTTATTATTAGCTTGGAACGGCCTAAGGGAAATCGAAGTGGCCACCAGTATGGCTCTTAGCTGCGCTGCTACTCTTGGTATCTCCTTTGGTTCCTGGGGAGAGGCCTAAAGTTCGGGCAATAGAGTCTAAGTGGACATTTGCGGTTGGACTCTTATGCTCTTTATCTGACGGAGGAGACAGTTCTATGCTTCGAATATCTCCATGCCAATCTTGGAGGTACTCAGCCCTAGTTTTGACGGAGTTTCTGTAGTGAGCTGGGGGCGAGCGCTCGTATACAGAAGTCCGTTCAGACGTGGTTGGCATTGTCTTGCTCAGTAGGTGGGAACTACTCCCAGATAGGTTCGACTTCGGCTTTTTTTGAATGCGCTTGCGGATTCGATGATTTTCTTCTTTCAAATTGTTGCAGTACGCCAGCAGCTGTTGAGCCCACACGTAAAGTTCGATCGCAGCCTCCCGAATACTATCATGGTCACTAGACTGACCAGCGTGCTCGTGTCGCAGATGTTCTTCGTTCTGCACCTTCAATTCAGCTATTTGCTGCTCTTGATCAAGGATGATTTCCTTCTGTTCATCGTAGAGTTCTCTCCATGTGTCGCTGGCAGACCTACTGTCTTGAAAATTTCTTCGAATGCTTTGCAATTGTCCCTCTGAATTTTTTATTCGCGCTTGAGATATCGATTCTTTAATTTTGAACTCGTCAAGTTCTTTCCGCAAAGCATCTGTTTCCTCTTGGTGTGCACTTAACAGCTCACGATATTCATGGTCTATTTTTTGCTCTCGAGATTGCGATTTTGATAGTTTTTCTTTCAGTGTAAGCATTTCTTCAGAACGATTATGATCAAGTTCATTCAGGCGCGCAACCTCTTTTCTGCTTTTCTCAAGTTTCTTCTGTAATTCATCTACTTCTCGTCGAGATTGTGAGCTGGTACTGTATGTCAGCTCATTGTTTAGTCTTATTTCCTTGACTTCTTCTATGGCCTCATCCCTTTGTTGTGTTACCTCCTCCAGGAGCTTGCTCAAGCGTATGAGTTGCTGTGTTCGTATACGGTATTTCTCCGAAAATCGAACACGAGTACCGCTGCCATTGGTGCATTGTGCTTGCTCTTTTTCCGGGCTCCGCGTTTTAGAACTGAGTGAAAATGAAGGGGAAGGTAAGGAGTGTGTACTTTTTGGAGAGCGGGAAGGACTCCCACGTGATGCCTTAGGGTAGTTGTATGTAGGAGATGCACTGTCATTTCTCTTTCGTACAGACTCCAGTCCATTATGCAAGCTCGATTTCACCGAATAGATAGGCCTCACGCTGCTGTCGTGGAGGTCTAGCTCGTCACTTGAGGTGGATGACGTCTCATAATCCGGTTTGCGACTTCTAGAATTATTAAGATATTCTTCAGATGCAGCTTTGAGGAATCTATCCCGGGTAGATTCACTGCTGGATAAAGGAGATCTTCCGAGGCGCCGCAGTTTCCCCTGCATTCTTTGAGCGGATTTTTTCGATGCAAGTTGTTGTAAGTCTACGCGCAAATGTTGTGTCTACCACACACGGCTAGCGCCTGTTGTCAAATATAAAGAACTACGATATGTCATATATACTGCGTACACGTTTCGCGTTTGTACCCCGTTGCCCTTGACAACCAGTGTAGACGACATTCTTTCCTTGTACTTGAGTTGAATTGAACAACAAGAAATTACGCGGATCATACGCTGGGTGGGATGCAGTGGATAAGCACATTAGTGTTGATATTAGAAAGAATTAATCAACCGTCTAGTGAGTGGTATAGAAATGGGCGATAGTTTATAATACAAGCTGGGGTATTGTTTGGAGCATCAGGTTGAAGAACACCACCCGAAGCGCTTTGAGGAACCACAAGAATTCCTCTCATTTGTCCCATCTTAAAGGGCACACTCATACTTGCAACGTGAATGAGATTACGTGATTAGGTACGTTTTGATTCATCTGATCCACTTCTTTGAACATACCTTGTACATGTTGGAAGGAATGGGTGGGGATAAGGCGGTGTGTGTCAAGCACGAAGTTTGTGGTTTCTTCATTTGTTGTCCCTTGCTTGTTCGCCATAGAGGGCGATGCTACGTGATTTTCGATCACTCGTATACCTTAATCTTGTGTTTATCTAATTGGATATTGCAGAGGATGTCTACTCATTTGCCTAGTCCAACTAATAAAGGACCTGACACCGTCCCCTCTACGGATGGGTTTCCTAATCATAGGGAGGATGAAGCTGAAGATGACTCCTCTGTGAGTGATTCAGGTGGACTTGTGCCGTATTCCTGTGATGATGATTCATCTGAGGAGGGAGAAGACCAAAATGCTCAATCGAACACCACCTCAGCTCCGCTGCATGCGTCGGCCTCCAATGGGAGTAATGGGAGTGACTCTACTGGTGAAGATCGAGGAGGCCATGATGAGAATCAAGCAAATGGATCGGCTGCTATGGAGAACAATGAGTCGTCTGCCACAGTTATTCGGATGAACTCGTCACAAAACGGTAGAAAGCGTTTTACGGCAAAAAGAGGAATTTTACGAAACCAGACAGATCTTGAAGAAAGCATGCCCCGCCAACGTAAAGAAGGGAGAAGCGGGAAAAAGCGAAGCAGAATGCAAATTCATTGGGCAAATGATTTAGAACAGGTTCGGTGGGTACAAGCTCACCCGTACCCGGAAGGATACTTCGAAGCTTGCACACATGGCAATATTCTCCAAGCTCAACTGTCTTCCATCCTCGAAACAGACGAGGAGGCTCTTCAATTTGCAGAGTCTTTTGGTCTCAAGAGGGAGGAAATAGAAAGGTGCCACTCATCAAGAAGCGATGATATATCAATACGTGATTTGACTATTGAGTTCTTGTTACCGACTCTCAGTGGCTCTCGAATCAATAATACCGACAGTCAGAGTGTTGAGTTAGCTGAAGAAGAGACGTCGCTGGCGGAGCAACCTCCCAAACAGAAGAAAAGGAAACGAGCACGAAGTGAGCAGGTAACTGATGATTCCATTGATGACGTTGTGCAATTCCTGGAGGAAGCTGAACAAGAATACGGCTCTGATGGCACAGCAAACACCGACAATAGTAGTTCTTCAACAGACTCGTTACCTAGTGAAACTGCTGGCTGCATGAAGACCGCAATGACATGACAATTGGTATGAAGGCGACCCGTGAGGATAATTTTGCGGTACGCTAAATGGTGTGGTGTGGTTCACACTGTCCGCGGGATTGCGAGCTAGCGGGAGCTGAATAGATCATGCAATGATTGATCTATGATTGATCATGGGTAGGCAGGAGCGCTGTGCCAGTCCACCCCTGTCTATGTGAATCACATCCCAGATAGTGCAATTGGGTAGGTCATAACCCTGTGGAATCGGTAGGGAGTCAGTGCCCCTTCTTGTTCTCCCTTGTTTGCACTAGCCAAAAGGAATAGCTGAGTGTTAGGTCTATCTTCAGGACATGTACATATACTTAGGACATGTCAAAATACAAGATGAACAAATAAGAAAATGAAACGTCAGAACTTCACGCGCTCTGAAGCCACTTTGTTTAACTTCTTATTGCAACAAATCTTATTTGGTCTGGTCGAATCCAACTAACATACTGAATCATGATAATATAACATGTATGTTAAGTCCAATAGTCTATTGTAATTCAAACCTGGCGTCCACAGCAGGGCTGCCGTTTTCATCTTGATATTCCGATGTCCATTCTGTAGACTCGTTAACAACATTACGCTGGCTAACCTCCACTGCCGCCAAGATAATTCTGCATTGGAGTGCCTCAATAGAGATGTTAGCAACTCGGTTCAGAATTTTTTTCTCAGCATCAACAGTGTTGCTTAAGTTATCTCTTCCTTTCATTTGGACCATTTTCGTTTCCTCTTGTCTCCCCAATAGCACATGAAAGTGTCCGGTATGGCTGGTTACCGGTAATACTGACAAGTCCGGTATGGCTGGTTATCGGTAATACTGACAATAGTTCTGATCATCACCAGGTGTATGCCTTCTCCCTCTGGCCGTAGTTGCACGTTCCTCCAGTCGTCTCAGACGGCTCACCACTGCCGTGAGCAAATTGTGGGAAGCCCGGCCAGGGTCCAAATTTCGCCTCCTTCTTCGCTGTTGCAACTTACAACCAATGCATCAGGAGCCATTTCAATAAACGTGCTCGTTCCCCCAGGGTCCTTTTTCAGTTTCTTTATGGCTATGTTTGCTTCGACCTCTTCGGGCTTTTGGCTTCTCAGGTTCCGGTGTGGCCTCAGTTTCAGAACCGGATGATCCCTCTCTTGAGGTGTGACTGTCATGCTTGCTTCGATGTGAATGCTTCCGACGACGTCTTCGGTTTCTCGCCTTCTCATATTCTGATGTGAATTCGGCTCCACAGTATGACGATCCTTTCGTTGAAATTTTTTCGTGTGAATGCTTTCGCCGCCGACTTCGCCTATCCGAATTCTACTTCCCCTGACGTCTTCAGTTCCTCGCCTTTTCATATTCCGATGTTCCTTCGGTTCCTGAGTCCGACGTTGACATTCTTTCATGTGAATGCTTGCGCCGTCGACTTCGTCTATCCACATTCTCAGATTTTGATGTTCTCTCAGTTTCAGAGTCTGACGAACTTGCGTGCTTCCGACGACGATATTCCGATGGCTCGTTAAACAACATTACACTGGTTAACTAACTAGCCTCAAGGTAATTCAACCATATTGGTGTGCATTCTTACTCCTCAGTAGAGACGTTAGCAACTCGGTTCAGAATTTTCTTCTCCGCATCAAAAGTGTTGCTTAAACTCCACCCAAGACGATGTACCCTGATCTTGCCATCAGCATCCCCTACAGCGAGCAGTTTCCTATTATGTGGATTAAATGTAATAGAATAGGCTGGACCCGGAGAGGTTGCGCTATCCCGAAGACATTCAACATATGAATGATGAGAATTCTTGGTATGAGCATCCATACTGTTTTGTGCAATGTCTGCGGGATCCTGCGAAGACGCTCGCAGGATTACTTCCGGAATATAAATACTCTTGGCAAGATCATATATGTAGGCACCTCCGTCACCACTAGCCGCGGCGAACACTAGTGGTCTGACACATGACCACGAACAAGCGAACACGAAATTCAAAGTAGACGGAGACGGGCTAATCTGCGCCAAGGGTTTCTTCTGTAATTGGTTAAATAGATTCACTTTTCCATCATGTCCACTGGAAAGAAAAATGTTTCTATGAAACGGTGAGTATTCGACAGTAGATACCGGACCAGCATGAGCTTCGTAAGCAAAATCTTTCATAGCAGGGAACAGCGCTTCCGGATCCGGCCTGGCCTCAAACAGCGTCTTCATATCGATTGGACGAGCATCTGTTCCTTTATCCACCGTGCGAGCATATCGCTCTACTTGCCTTACAACAGACGTCTTCGATTTAGCATCCAGCCGGAACAGCATTTCCGCACTCTCGGGCGACCATAAGAGTTCTGTTCCGGGGGGTCGTGTGTTTTGGACAC
This sequence comes from Halocafeteria seosinensis, assembly GCA_001687465.1. Classification (NCBI taxonomy): domain Eukaryota; class Bigyra; order Bicosoecida; genus Halocafeteria; species Halocafeteria seosinensis. The sequence continues at coordinate 219,125 of LVLI01000202.1, read as the reverse complement.
CCTTTCGAGTATGAGCCCGCGTTAGCGACCTCAGAATAAGCCCAGATTCAGTACCCACGAGGAGATTCCCAGAGTAGCCATGTTCGTGGGAGGCAGAAATGGAGGTACCGCCTAAGACAGCACCATGTTGTTTGTGTCTACTTTTTAGAGTTCGCGATTTAAGAACGAAGCTGCAAGATAGCGTGTTTACAGTGCATCATCAGTCCATTCACCCAAACTAGACTTACCCCGCCACTGGATAGTTGAGGTTACTGCCTAGCTTCCAAACGAGGAGCTTTCCGTCTCCACTAATGCTAGCCAACTGGAAGTCAAGCCATGGACGAAAGACAAGATATACAATAAATAATAAGAGGGATATCACTTAGAGGTACCACCTACCAAATATTCCTTTTCGCCCAGCTCCTGGAACCAACATAAGGACGTTATCGGTTCCCGATGGAAGTAATCATCAATTTGTGTACTAGCGATCAATGGTTCTGTCAAATTGGTGTCCCATACAAGCACCTCACCGCTATATGTCCCACCGGCTATGATAGAGGGATGCTTTGGATGGCAACTGACGGAGGTTACGGAGCTCTGCATAAAGTTCCTAGACTCGCGTTTGCCGCATATTGCTAATTTATTCGTTTGACGCGCCGACTCACAGTGGTGTCCAACACGAAGTCCGGAGGCAACGTATCAATCATATCTTTCTTCTTAGCATTTCCTCTTTCGGAAGACTGAAAACGTTGTTTCATGATATTCCAAACAACAACACCACTGCTGGTGGTATCCCATCCCGATAAATCGACTCGTCCAAAACCAGCACAAATGGAGGAGCCAGTAGCATTCCACGATAACGAAGTACAAGGGAGAACGAGCACACGCTCTTTACCACCTGTGATGCACACATGTTGACGAATTCAAGCATTTTAAAATCATGCACCCCACCGAACTCGCGTACTTTCACTAGGTTGAGAAAACGCATATGACAGTTCAAAAATCGTTTTGGAATCTTCGTCTTCGTCCATTTCCGAGGGTACGTAGTCTGCACGATTCTTCGCACTCATGCATCCATCTATCCATTCCTTCAAGGAAACATAACCAACAGATCCAAACGTACCGTCGAATGCTCTGCTCTTTAGATTACGATGCAGTTGGCGTATCATTGTCGGGGATACCATGCGTAAGAATGCAGCTATACTCTCCGCGTTTCGTTCGAATTGCTCCTCCATGGCTTGCTCCATGGCCGCGTCGTCTTCATATCCTGAATTCTCTGTTTGCACCTGTGTACCGCGGTGTATAAGGAGTTCAAAACGTGTATAATAGCCCTCTTGAGCGACCCAGCTTACTTCCACAGAGTTGTGTTCAGTCGTTTGTACTTCTGCATGACTGTATTCTATCGTCTCCGTCTGCACGGTGGTCTCCCTCTTGTCCGTATGTGATACTTTTGACTCACTCTGAGCTGATTCGTCCTTGGTGTCATGCTTATACAGGTGAATAGGCTCACTGTGCGCAACTTGAAAGTGGGTCTTTCGAGGCTCCATTGGCCTGTGTATATCAGATAATTTGGTATTATTAGGGTTAATAGCAGTATATATATCTAACTTAATTAATGTTATGGTATGAAAGATCAAGTCAATGTGGTCTCACATTGTATCGTCATCAACGCACTCGAAAGGTGCCGACGTTGACGCAGAGGAAGGAGGAGAAAAGTCAACATCTTTGAATGGTTCTAGTGCGTCGCATAAAGTACGTATAACTCCACAACCCGCACGTACAGATAGTAAATCGAACGAGAAATCACATACTACAAAATGGAAGTTATATATTGAAAATGAAGCACTCAAATCGCTAGTCAAAGACGTGATCCATTCCTCGTCCACGGAGGAAGCCTACAAGATTTTTGAATCCTTTAGCCAGGGTGAGGAATCGAGGACTATTGGCCAGGAATACCTCCAACACGTTCGCGCCAACATTGAAGCTCTACTAGAAAACTCTCCGGGATATAACAGTGGAAACCCGTCGCCTTACTCGTGTCATTCATCTTCGCCGTTTACGTTTGCTCAAAGCGAAGCAGTTCAAACTTCCAGCCGAAGTGGCAGCGTATGCAGCACGGGAAGTAATACGGGCACCTCGTCGAAGCGCAGAATTCGAACAACATTGATTTCTACCAATGTATCGGCTGGTGCTGTCATGGGTCCTGGCTTTGGGGAAGCGAACTCCTGGAGGGACTCGCAACGTCAGGAACTGGAACCCGCGTCATCAACTCCGTCCATTACTGCTTCTGCAAACTCATCCGAAAACGACCAATATACTCAGGGACACGAAGGAAGCAACCACCACCGAGACTCTATGGTGGCTGCAATGCTGAAGGGTAGCGGTGTTACCGATATCTCCATTGCCAGTCCAAACCTGCGAAGATCTTATAGGAGGCTAGAGCGTTCAGATCATAAGAGAGCGTACACCTCCGCCAAATCCACCTATTCATCAGATGATGGGGAGAAAGAGTCTGGTATGGCTTCACCGGAATCCCGACACATTCCCTGGGTTTCAAATTCTAGAACACGGGCACCCACACACTCACCCGAACTCGGCGAACTTTCTCCACTCCCAATTGAGAGTCCCTTTCCGAGAAGGTCGGAAAGCTTTGAGGGTACAGACGCTAGTGATAGGTTTACTAGCCCTTCCGAAGAGATGTCCGTGGCTTTTTTGAGTCCCAGCACTTCACCGGCAAATGAGGACAGAAGAGGAAGGGAGATGCCTGAACCAATGCATTTGGATTTTAATGTGAAGGATACCGGTGAGAATCTCCAAGATAAAAATAGAAGCTCTATTGGGGATAAGGGGGACTGTCTTGGAAATAGTGGAGACGTGACAGACGACCAGATGCAGGCGGAAGGAATGGGCCACGTTCGGATCCGCCGGATGGCACAGTTATACTCGTGGTTGGTGTTGAGAGGGTACCGGTGTAGTGTCATTGAGGAGCTGCATTTGCTTAGTAGGGCGTTGCAAGTACACCCACGTTCTGTTGTTGAGACTTCACACGACGATGACTCACCTACCTTGCTCACGACGGGCTCTCAGGGCATATTCTTTGCTTGTGTTGCTTTCAGCTGCTGCCGACATATTGTGGCTGTTTTGCCTAAACCTACCATTAAAACCCTAGCGGCGCACCCAGTTATTCGCATGGTATCTCCAGATCTTAGTGGAGTGTTCGTGAACTTGCTGCGGAATGGAGATGATGCTTCATTCGGTGGTCGAGATACGCAGCGCTCTCTCCAGGGAATTGTGGACTCGAGCATGGAGGACATTGAAAAGGAGGAAAAGCAAGAAAGGATTGAGGCGGTTAACGTTGCACAGTCTGAGGGACTAAATACCAGTTTACCATTCCAGCCTCGTACAGACTCACGACACTGCTTTCGTGGACAGGAGAACTCCAAATTGTATTCTAACAGGGAGCAAACGCGCGACAAGTTTCTTACCCTGATACGTGAGTTTAGTGCCCAGGATAATGAGTTCAACACCAGCGCATTTGAATCATTCTTAAAGCGTTTTCCGGAACGCTGTCGCTCAGTGGCGCTGAATTTGAAACCGCAAAACGTGTGTTGGTTCTCCCAGTTTTTCTTGAAACAATTCTTGCTACTCACGTCCATCGTCGACGCAGATGTGGGCGCCGAAGTCGTTTCAAACACGAGGGATGCTGCCAAGTTAAAGCAGCTAAATGCTAGGATCAACGCAGCATCGGCTAACGGGAAAAGTTCATCTGATTTTCCTTCGCTCGGCGCAAACAAAGGGAATGCGTCGTCCAAAAGGAGACCACCGTCTTCGAACAAGCCCGAGAACAACAATAGTGCTCCTGTTAAGGATAAAACCCACTCGCAACAGCAGAGTCATCACTCAGTGGACGATTTAATGAATTTGGTGACAAACCTCAAGCATGACTTCCCGGGATTACAGTGCGGCTTTGCTGCTTTTGTTTGTTTGGTGGATTCCCATAGCTTCTCACAATATCTTCTGACTCATATAGTTCGAACAATGCTGCATGCTTGTCAATGCACTAGCTGGTGTACCGAGGTCGATTTCTCGGGGGACAAGGGATCAAGTGCAGGGCAAAGTTTGGAGGTTACAGCTAGCCTTATCAGTAAGCTCGTCGCAGCTGATGCCGGCTATGGAGAATATGAAAGTATTGCAGAGATATTGGGTAATGTGCGGACAATCTATGGTTGGACCATAAGACTTCGATCGTTTTCTAGACTGCTTGCTCTTATTGTCTCGCTTCCTTGGACCAACATCCATCAGTCGACGATGGAAGCGGCCATATTTGACGAAGGTATTGTGACCCTCAGTAGTATTTCCGTACAACTGGAAAAAATTTTAAGCCTTGCCAACTCTAATGGTACGCTTCTTCTCGCTTTACCTTGGCAATATGAGTTCCTCAAGACTATGCATCACTTTGGTTGTGATTATGGTTCAATACGTAACCCTGTGACGAGATGTGCAATGGCAGTGCGGAGGAGACTCCTTTCCCTTATGGACGCAAATCCGAACAGACGCTGTAGACCAACCTTATATCGGGGTCACTTCTGTCTGTTAATGCTTTCGGAAAGAATTATCAAAGAATTCCCGGCAAACGAAGAAGAAGTCGCCCATCCTCATCACCTCTTTGTCTGCTCAAATGACGTCAACACCTATTCACCGACAATTGATAACTCTCGCAATGTAGTGGGTGAGTCGATGCTTCTGGAACTAGTTCCCGATTTTTCAGCTTTTTGTGTTTCTCTCCAATCCGTGCCACCACCACTAAGGCGTTTTCTCTCTGAGACTGCTCCTTATTCGTTGACTGAATCTGGCTGGAGCGTTCATCGCGATACTAGACCACAGCCCCAACGGAAAATTAGACCTCAAAGCTTGGTCACCGGAATGAACACCCTTCATGAAAGAGCAGATAGTGATGACTCTGGAGCTGGAGCACTCTCTCAGGTCCACGGCGAGGCTGCCGAAGCTTTTCAGGGCGGCAGATCACCGAGTCCATTAGTGGACTCGTCCTTCCAGCAACAGCTCATCCGTAGCTTCCTACAACGACGACCGGACGTGTTGCATCTAATTGATGGGACAGTCAAAGCGATTAGTCAACAAGCGGCACAAAGCGCAGTTCAATCTCAAGCGCCGGAGGCGTTGAAGGAAACCACATCCAAATTTGTGGCCGAGGCAATGCGTTTAGGGGATACACACAAAACCGAGTCTGGTGAGAACTTGGAGGCAATACTAAAATCGAAATGGAGCTTTGCTGAAGTGCAATGTCAGCAGCTCCTCTGTAGTCGCTCTGTAGAAATGGCAGAAGATATTGCGTCATTTCGGGCTTTGAGGACATTTTCCGCTGTTTTTGGGGAAGTACGGGGACTTGTCGACGTTATCCGACCAGATGGAGAACAAGCCACCAGAGAGCAGTTAAGACAGCAGCTTGAATCTTTACAACGTGTGCATTCTGTCGCAGGAGTTTCTTGTCGCATTGCATTACAACGCATCAAGGGACAACTGGAACAAGATATTTCGCCACTCGCTTCCGCCAGGGCACAGTATATGATGGATCAACATCGGAAGGAGACATTTGCCAAATGTATGGCCGAATCCGAATCTGCCACCGAGTGATCCAGTTCTGCCCGGCACCTGTTAGAGTTGAAAAGTGGTTTGGTCTTTGTCGAACCTTTTAACATAGCAAGCCGCAAGGCACTGCATGTTAGCCCAATACACACCCGCGGCTTCAAATCTCCGTGCGAAGCAAGTCGCGCTCACCTTCACAAACTTCGTACTCCAGTTATTAGAGGTTGTATTGTTTTGTATGGGGTATTTCAAGTGGAATACGTTCAGAGATTGAGTATAGTTTACCGACGAAGGCAGAGAGCAAAATAAGGATGTTGTACATCATTGGATTGGGCCTGGGAGACGAAAAGGATGTGACGCTCAAGGGCCAGGAAGCCATTTCGTCGTGTTCAGAGCTCTTTCTCGAGGCGTATACCTCCATTTTAGGGATTTCCAAGGAGAGACTAGAGCGGTTCTTCGGGAAAACGGTGACGATTGCGGACCGCGATATGGTGGAATCGAATTCTGACACGATCTTGAACCATGCAAAGGAAGACAATGTGGCGTTTCTAGTGGTGGGAGATGCGTTTGGGTAAGTTCCACAGGGGTTCGTGTACCAAGTTTTCTGAAGACTGCAACTGAAGCTGACGTTCACAGAGCTACGACGCACATGGATCTCTTTGTCCGTGCCGAAGAAGCTCAAGTCCCCGTTCAAGTCATACATAATGCCAGCATCATGAACGCTGTGGGGGCTTGTGGCCTGCAACTCTATAATTTTGGGCAAACCATAACGGTGCCTTTTTTCACCGATGACTGGAAACCGGACTCATTCTATGAGAAAATTGAGTTCAATAACAAGGGTGGACTCCACACTCTGTGCCTAGTCGGTATGTATTGCGACACTGGCTACTGGAAGTTGTGCAAAACAGTGTGTTGAGCTACACATTGTCCCTGGGGTACAGATATCAAAGTTAAAGAACCTGATTATAATGCTCTAGTGAAAGGGAAAAAGAAATGGTTACCTCCTAGGTTTATGAGCGTAAATACTTGCATTCGACAGCTCTTGGAGATCGAAGAAAGACTCGGGAGGAAAGGTAAGCAAGTGTGGGTTTGGGCTTGTAGTTGTATCACCTATCGTTTTTTCGTTCTATCATTGAATTATTGACAGCGTACACATCCGAAACTCCATGCTTTGGTGTGGCTAGGATAGGACAGGATACTCAGGTTATAAACTCCGGAACAATGGCGGAACTAGAGAAGGTGGATTTCGGCCCACCACTGCACAGTTTTGTCATAGCTGGCGACATGCATGATCTTGAGAGATACATGTACAATCACTATCACGTGTCAAAACAGAAAGACTCTATTGAGAATAAAAATGCCCGCGCAAGGGAACAGGTGGAGTACAAGACTACCGATGAGGAGAACGACGGGAACGATAGTGATACAAGTGAAGGCATTTCGCCATTTTCGTGAAGAATATTTACATCTAGACACATATAATTACTTAGATTTCGATGCTTCCTTTTTCCACTGCTTGACGGCTTCGTTCACAGCCTCCTCTGCGCTTGCCTTGAAATCTTGGAGGAAGCCAAGTTTCATCAGCACTTCCATGTACACAAACAACGGTGCCTGAACAGAGACCACTAGAGCACGTAATGCTGTTGCTTCTGAGTGAAATTAAAGGTATCAAACACATACCATAAATAGAGATTGCAAGAAGCTATCCAATAAAGCGGGAGCACGTCCTTCATGAACTCCATGTCCATAAAACTGAACGATCCAAGCCACCCCATGCAGTACCACCGCAATTTGCCATGTCGAGGCATCGGCCGGCATGACGTGTGTGTAATAATTGGCAGCGTATACGAGACCTCCGACCTGCAAGAGTACAATCCATACAACTTCTGTACCACGTGGAGTCGTTGGAAGTTTCTTTTTCGACTTCGTACCAGAAGTGCGGCGGAGAGTCCCAAGGGCCCCGGGGAGAGGGAGATGTAGTACACAACGTACAGGAGCCCTACGAGCAGACTGGCATTATCGGCGATAACCCCATTGGCCACAGGGAAAAGATCATGGGCTAGAGGTACTGTCTTGTCCCATGCTCCGAATACAGGCCCTGGGAAGTCAACAACCACAAACTTCAAAGTTTTACCGCTACCTTAAGTTTTATTCTCTGTCACTCACCTAAATACGTAAAGAATACCAGTGCCGACCATAAGATCAAAGGCACGAAAATAATGTGAATCCACTGGTTCACAGGATTCTGGTGGTATTGCGCATAGAAACAGAATGACTTTTCCAACTGCGACGAAGAGTGTGAGGCGGCGGCGGTGGCCGCCTGGGAGCGAGTCTCCACCTGCATGACACATGATACAAAACATATGACTCCAACAAACTGACACCCATTTCCGGTAGTTAACCCACCATGTTTGTGTATAACCACTTCGATTGAATGGCTGCGAAAACTTGTATCAAACCAAATCAAACGGCAAACATTGGATGAGGTTTATTCTTTGTCACTGTCGTCGTCCTTCTTTCTAGACTTCTTACTGTGTTTCTTGCTTTTTGAAGAAGAATGATGACGCTTCTTCTTCTTCTTCTTTTTATCACTACTACTGTGACTACGCTTCTTCTTCTTACTATGGCTACGTGACTTTTGTCTTGCATCCTCGTCAGAGTCTGAACCTGAAGACGAGCTTCCTTGGTCTTCATCAGTGTCCTCCTCTCTGTGTCTCTTTCGCTCTGTTGTGGAAGCTCCGTTTGTATCATCCTGGTTCCCCCTCTTTTCGGATGCTTCTTTATCCTTCTCTTTGAAGTAGTTAGCCATTGGATCATCCTTATGAATCTGAGTTAATTGTTGGGCTTCTAGCTGTTCCGACGATGGCTTCGAATCTTCACCATCAGCGAGTCTCACAGAACCATCTGCATTCATCACGCGTTCCGCTTTCGCTCGCTGCAGCTCATAACCAAGCTTATTTTGGTCAACATCCGCGTCTGATACAGATTTCGTAAACATGCTTTCCTCCTGCTCCTCCGGTTTGTAGCCCTTGTTGCTTCGCTGCACGTTCCTACCTTCAGCAATAGCTTGCTTCCTTTGATCGGCAAGGCTTGACGTTCTGTCTTCACCCTGGTTTTCTCCCGAGGATGCTGCGGCAGCCGCTTGGTTTTCGACCCGTTTCGCAGCAAGGGCTTGAGCACGCTTGCCGCCTTCTCCCGTGCAGTATGTATTCATCACTGTTTGATGGCAGCAACGATATCCCCATTTCATTGTATTCTTGTCGAACCAAGAGCCAAATACAGAGGAATGGTTGCTTGGAAAGACATCTTCTTCGTACTTTGAACTAGGAGCAGCCTTTTCTTCGCCCCGAACCACACGGCCATCCTTACTGTATTCGACATAACCTTCAGTCTGCCCATACAGAAGCTCCTTTGGGGGAGCCTCCAAGTGTTCTTCCCCACCATACTTATCAAGCAACTTCTGTTTCTTTAACTGCTCCAATTTGGCCCTCTTGTCCTTGTACTGTCTTTGCATGAGTTCAACTTCTGTCGGGTTGGTTTGAAGGTGTACGTCTTTGCCCTTGTTGTATGCGTCCCAGGCAAACGTTTGCATCCCGGCCAAGCCCGTTGTATCCGAAGAATTCTTCCAAGCATTGTCGCCTCTGTATACTTTGTCCTGGGCCGGCACATGAGGGAGAGGATCAGCTCGCATCGATCTCGTCTTAGGATCATAATACGCCGAGTTGACATCCAAGTTAACCAAGTACTTTGCCGTGTCCTCACGCAATCGCAGATTACGCACACTCATTTTGGCTTTCTGATTCCATCTCATGACACCTTCATCCACTGCTTCATGCGACTCACTCTGGCGGACATCATCGTCTTCGTCACTGCTGCCCAAATCCGTGTCTGTATCAGAGCCAAAGTCACTGCTTTCTGAATCGTCTGATTTCTGGTTTTTGTCCTCCTCTTTTCCACTGTCTTGCTCCTTTGTTTCCCCCTCCTGTTCCTTTTTTCGCCTCTTCTCTTCTTTCTCCTGGCGTTTCCGGGCGAGTTCCTTCTCTCGCTGCTGTGCTTTGACCTTCTTGCGCTCATTCTCCAACTTGTTGAAGCGCTCCACTATGAGTTTATACTCGGATGGGTCCCAATTCTTGTAAGGGTCACGTTTCTCCTCGAATGTTTTCTCTTTCTGCTGCCTCGTCGACTTTTGATGTTTCAAGGAAGGCTTGTTCTGCTCCTGCTGACTTAAATACCAAGGCGTCTTGGCCATAAACTCGGGTATATGAGGGTTAATAAGGTTGCCATCTTCATCTTGTTCAGGAGGCAAGGTCCCGGCTTTACGAGCCTCCTCTATCTCTTTCTTTTGACGATCACCCATTTTAGCTTCACGACAGGCAAGTCAGATACAGATTCTAACGAGCCAACAAATAGTATAGTTTTATTACGATGCAAATGGAGCTACACCTTCTGTGTTCAGAATCCGGGCGTAGCGCCCGGACCGGGCCACCCCTCACGCGTAAACTTGGGATCCACTGTGGAAGCGTAAATGCGGAACCTCGTGCAGGAAGTAGAAAAGGGCTCGACGACACTGTATACGGCTTATCTACAGGAAAGAAAAAACACTGTACGCGGATCATTGTGGCTAAGGAGGCCGAAAAAAGCTCTGTGGTCGTGTGCGATTGTCAGTATGTATATTGCTTTCGGTGTCAATTGTATCACTTCTAACCGGCACTAAGCACCACGATCAAAATTCGCAATAGTTGCATGTCACCAGCAGTTATCGTGGATACGTACAGGGCTTTCTCTCTGTCTCCCTAGCTTTCATCTGTGAGATCGTCACTAGACACAGACACATCGCGTATCCTCTTTTCATACAATTGATGGTTCAGTCTTAAATTCTGTAGTGGAGTATTCAAGTCTTGTAGCAGCTCATCCATTTGCTCCCACAGTGGCAGGACTATGTTGAGAATGAAACTGGATTGCAATTTGTTCTGTTGCAGTTCGGTCTCTAAGTTTTTCATAAACGGTGGCGGCTCATACCTGTAACGATTTCACTCTCGATAAACCAGGAGCAAACAGACCAGAGAAACACAACAGACACACTTACCCAGCGTTGAGTTGCTTTTCAGCCTCTTGTTGAAATTCACTGATTACCGCATTTCCCCAAATGGTTGCTACCATCGGAGGGAATGCCTGTCCAGACAGGTCAGCTGTGTGCACTAGTGCTTCCAACAAAAGCAATCTATGCTCATCCACATTTCTATCAAAAGGAAGGGTCGTCAAGAAATCCGTATCATCTACAGAATTAGCACGACGCTCGCGAAGTCTCTGCATATTAACAACCGAGCGACGCTTCGACCACGTTGTATCAATGGAACTTGATTTTCGCTTTATTTCAGGGGAATCCGCATCGGAGAATTCTTCAGCAACTTTCTCGGAAAATGCAGCTGCGCGCTCCGACAGCTTCTGTATTAAGGAGAAGTGTTTTGACATATCTGTTCCTAGGATACCTGTTATTATGACTTTGCGGACATGCTGGTATTCCGATCGAGATAGGTTTCCCAGGATGTTGCAGTCTTCCCGATGAAGAGTCTCAAAGGTCGTGTGTGCGTGGTGCCTCTCCAACACAGCATCATCGTTGTGACGTATGGCCCAAGCAGACCGTATATTGATCTCATACGCTTGCGAGTGCCCAGGATGATCAATATCGTGACAGAGAGCCGCTATCAGCACTCCTAATATGTCCAAAAAGCTCAGACACCGAAAGGCTTTGGTCTTACAAACCATCATAAAGGCGGCATGGAGCACGGATACGGAATGGTAAAAATTGTGAAAGCTGCAATGAGACATACGGGTAATTTTCCACTAAGTTTTGCCTATGCAGACTAGGAGAGACTCGGTAAACTTACGGGTTTTCATGGTATAGGGACTCTACACGATCCACAAATGAGATGAACTTCTTTTGTGTGACACCGAACCTTTTAAATAACCCAAAATTTTGAAACATTTTGTAGACCATACTCTTCATTTCCTTCCTGTCCAACTCAAAGATGTTGGTCTCCCATGAAAAAATGGGGTCGCTTTCTTCAATTTCGGTTTGGCTGTGGATTGCCCAGTCGTCCCGAGATGGTTCAGGCGAGCCCAACAGGGAGTATTCACTTGCGTTCCTATTGAAAGAAAAAGTCTTTACGGGCCCTGAAGTATGTTCTGAATCAACACTACTTTGACTGTATAGCGCGCTCTCATTAAATTCGTGAGTCTTTCGAGGAGGAGAAGTGCTCACCCATGAAAATTTAATCGTGCTATGCAATTTCGCAGAGGTCACTTCATCGCTAAAAAGTTCTAACAGAGATACCTGGAACTCTTTCTCCGCTTCAGCGTGAGCACCCAGCCGCTTTGCATTATTCCATGTACCTTTTATGTTACTATCGGCAACCACCTGCTCCTTTTGTCCTGACTGAGAGCCAACATGCTGAAGCATCCGGAGGAAGATGGCGTCCATGGATTTGCGCTTCAGAGCCACCGCAGCTTCCAAGGAAAATGCTTCCATAGCGTCACAGTCTTCATCAGTAAACTCTTTCCCATTTCGCTTATTTATGACCTGCAGAACTGCAATGGGATTCTCCGATGGCATCATTGAAACTGGCACGCATAGGATTTGTCTGGTCTTAAAACCCGTTTCTCTATCAATGTCCACATTGAATCTGGGGTCAGCGTATGCATCTGTACAAGACGTCGAACAAGGTGTACAGGAATATATGAACAAGTTAGATGCTTTATCATATCTTACCTCGAATGAGTATTGTCTCTCCAGATTGGGCCACGATACCGGCGATACCACGACCGAGCGGGATCCGTTTGCCAGCAATGTCCTTGCTGATAGCTAACCACAACTCTTGCCGTGCTTGGTCGACGAGGTACAAAGTTACTCTTTCGGCGTCGGTGATCCTATACGAAGCGTTCACAATTCGATGCATTAAGTCCTGCAAACTACCCGTTTCCGATGCAACGTCTCTAACGACGTCCAACACCGCAGAGTTGACTTCTCGCTGGCGCTCCGACTGGTGACACATCTCAATACGTTGCAGCGATATTCCTGCATGACCAGCTAGCGTCATTACGAGAGTCTGGTCTTCGTCAGTGAATGGCCATGATCCTTGATGTCGAAGAGACTGTGGAACAACCGTATTCTCAGGAAAACTAACCCAATCAGGAGCCTCTTGTTTATGGATACCATTCAGAGACGAGGGACAAACGCGATTGATAGCCTGAATAACTCCCACAACAGACGAGGTGCTATCTCGCACGGGAACACAGAGAACTGATTTAGTAGTAAAGCCTGTATTCTTGTCGACCGTTGGATCAAATCGATCATCTTCATAAGCATTAGAAATATTCAGTGCGTTGCCTGTTTTCGCCACATATCCCGCAATGCTACTCTTCTTCAATGGAATCTTCGTGCCTTCAGCATCCATAGACCTCGTAATTATAAGCTGTCGGTTTTCGTAATCGACCAGTAAGAGAGTTACGCGTTGCGCATCCAGCATATCCTTCGCGGACTGAATAATGAGCTCTATCACATCTGCTTGCTTGGGAGCGTTCGAAATATGCTGGACCATCTGCATCATCATTTCGGAGCGGTATTTCAAGGATTGAGCCGTAGCAAGCTGTAGTAAACGACTGATCACCACCGCTCCATGAGCGCAAACATTATTTAAGGCCTCCTCTTCTGGAACGTCATGATCAGCTTGTCTCGAAAAGAGTTCAACCACTCCCTTGAACTTTTGATATCGAGCGGGGAGAATTGACACCATGTTAACATTAGGATCAATGTGCTTCTGCGCGAATGACTTCTGTAGCATCTTCGAATTGGCCGACGTGATGTGCATAACGGTGCCGAGTTGTGCGGCTCGCTCTAAACTGAAGGATTCGGGGCTGTTTGCTTCAACATTGATGGCTTCGAGCCGAATCCCTGTTTCCATCTCCTTTTTCTTGCAGAGCGCCAGATGGAGCTCCTGCATCCCAGGAGAATGAGGCGCGAATAATACTGCGCCATCCGCACCACTTTGAGTGAGCACTTCAGAGAGAATGGCATCAGCAGCGTCTGCATACGGCTCAGAAAAGAGTTTTGAATACACATTGAAGCCCTCCACGAAACCATATGGGGGGAAGTACGAGCTGTTTGAGACAAGCAACTGTTGTGTCTCGCTTACCATATAGAGTATTGCACTTCAACAGTCTCAAGTAGAAATTGATGTCCACATTGACATTGCTCTCCTGCAACAACAAAAAAAGGCAAAATGAGAGTGGAAGACATTCATTCATACTGTCTTCCACACCTACCACTGGTGGCGGTGGAGGTTCACTTGACGTCCCCTCCATCGTCTATGTTTTTCAATCCCGATCGAATGACAACTGTGTGCTAGTCTCCTTACAGCCAACAAACTCGGGAGGATGAAATGCTCGACATACACAGCAATCCGAACGGCAGTGCATGGACCGCTGCTCTAACTTCAACGGTCGGCTCCGGAGATCTTTTAACCGGCTATATAGGACCTCTGGAGGGCCCTCTTGTACTATTCACAGGTACAGAGTGGTGAATGCCCTAACCAAAAGGGCGAACGTTGATATCCATTGGTGATTGATATCTTCTATGGGAAAGGCGAAAGGCATGAAGCCAGAGTTACAACAGCTGTCGCACATGTCCGTTGAGTCGCTGACAGTAGGACAACCACCAAAACGTCCCTGTCTGTCACACAGTCTGTGCGAGGCCAAGACGCGCGTTCATTTTGAACACGCATGGTACAAATATACCACAAAACTCTGCTCATTAGTTCTAAAAAGTCTAGACTACAGGTTTACACGTATCCCAAGAACTACCCCGAGTTGCTACAGGGAGGAAACTTCCTGTGGAAACCTCTTCAGCCACCAATCACTCATTCCTAAGAGGATCCGGTAAGTTTATTACCACATCATTAGAACTTTTCTTCATAAAATATTGCTGTCACTGTGTTTGTGTGTGCATCACTCTTCGCGAAGCTCAAGCAGCGTACTTTCACAAATGGTGAATGACCACCAATTTAGATGATGGCAGACAAACGGTGCCGCGAAGGAAATTAATTCGCAACTCCACGCTAACTTCTCGTCTGAAGGTTCTCGCACCTCAGTCGTCGATGCCGTAGTATTTATAGACAGTGAGTTCCAGAGCGACCTGACTTGCGCAGGTGGTCCACAAATTTAAAGACACGTAGGCCGGCAGAGACTCGAGTAAGTGCAACCAATGCTGTAAGGTGTAATCATTCCACCAAACTCGTCGATAATGACGTGGGGCCACTAGTTATCCTAGTCGGCTATCACTTTACTTGGTTGACATGCGAGACATCTCAGCGAATTCCACGAGAAACGGCTCTAGTATGTACTTCTGCATCGTAAGCAAAATCATCAAACTGTCCCGTCACAGTAAAAGTTCAGAAAAAACTGCTCCGCCTCAGTCTTACATTAACGAGACGACAAAGCTCCTCGTTGTGTTTTGTCCCTGTCTCTGTCAACGTCCCGGACGACACATCGTGCAGAAGTCTCTTGAACAATTGGATAAAAGGACGAAGCAGAAAGTTCAGGCATTGAGAGGGAGAAACTCGGAAGAAACCACTATCCCACGGGGACAACGGCTGTAAAAGTTAGAAGAAATTAGTGTCACTTAGAACATTTTCAAATATAGAGACAGTGGGCTTACCATTGAAGGAATTCGAAGGTATTTGTATGACATATTGGGTGGCATCTCAGACGTGCTGAGGGAGGCTTCTCCACTGAAATCAAGACTCTTGTCTGTGCTCACTCCATCATTTTCTTGAGAATCTGTTTGGATCAGAGACTGCTCAGGTTGAGGTAACACAGGGCTATTTTCTTCCCCGGCGTGAAGTAACGATACCGAGAGAGTCCTTCCAATAGCGGGGTACACGGACTGCGTGTTCACGGAGAGCGCTGAAAAGCTAGACGGTTGTAACTGAACCGGGGAAGGATTCATCCGTATGCGTAGCCAGCTCTTCAAATTGACAGCATCTAGGTTCTGCGAACAACACAGCTAAATGGGATCAACACTCAAGAAGAGAAACTTCTGTGTAGTTACCTTTCGTCCTAATCGCCTTAAGTCTCTTGTCTTCAGGTCGAAAGACAACTGCAAATGTTTGTATTCCTTGAAGAGTCTTAAGCATCCTTGTACGAGAGCCTTATGGTGCTCCGTTGATAAAGGGCCAGTCAAACCCATCGCGAGGCACAGGTAACAATAAAATCTGACCCGTGTAAAGTGCTGGGATTTGATAGCAGATTCCTCTGTAGTCCCTCTACTTTCTGTATATAAATGTCCCCTGTAGTACTGATCCACTCTATCCCTTGTTAGCAGGCCCCAGTTTACTTGTTTCGCTTTGTTATCTTGATTGTGCATAGGATCAGAAGAACTCGTCCATCGACGGGTAGGAGCGAACGTAGCCGCGGCATCTACCGGCGCAGTACTCAGAGTTGGGTTCATTAATTGCTCAGTGCGGTCTAACGTAGCTACAATTTCTTGAAAAATTATCAACTGGTGATGAACTCTGGCCATTAGTCTCTGTTGTTTTCCACCGGAAGGCATCTCACCTCCTTCGAACAGGTGTTTATGAGGGAATCTTGACGAGCTTGCTGCTCCTGAGAGCGAGGCTCCTCCATTTTTATGTGCCCCAGAACGGGAAGAACTAACTGTATGGCTGCTTGCTCGACTAGTTATGCGCTCCCGTCCACTTCCTCCAGACGCTGCTCCTTTCGCGAGAGGAGCTGACGTCTCCCGCAAATGTGCATGAGGCGAGGGAGCTACTCGTTTATGAGACATGTCTTTCTATACACTACCTCCTATATCGCTACTAATTTGAGAACATTCAACAATCTTCTATCATCTGATTATTCTACCTTGGCAGTGTCCTGGTATTGGATGTGAAGGTCTTGGGCTGGAATCCAACACTGACTACCCAACTTGGGTAACCCAAGCACGCTACCGGACAATGAAGCACGGCATGCAATCGGCTGCATAGACTGTTGTTGGCAGGGTATGGTTACTTTTCGGCTACAACCTAAACAAGTAAAAGGGTCAGTCGTTGTGCTTATTCTTTCCAGGTTGTACTCTACTCCTTACGGATTACTGTGTAAGCATGGACGAAGTCCATTCCGTGGTCACCTGGGCTCTGGGCTGCTTCTTGGGCATACCTGCAAACCGCACGTTCCACTTAGCATATACGTTGCATGAAATCGAGAGAATTCGGATAAAACACGTACCTGCCATAAAACTCATCGACTAGAGCCTGTCTTTCTTCCGGAGAACGTTTCTCGCTCAAGCCAGTCAGGAAAACACCGCTGCTCCAGCTCTTCAGAGTTTGGATGTACTCCTTTGCAAATTCTTCTCCGTTAGCGAACTTTCCGTTCTTGTAGGCAGCAGCAAACGGACAAGGTGTGATTTTCGTTTCGATCTTTTCAAGACGAAGTCCAGCTTTGCGAACTTCAGAGTTTGGATCTTCAAACGGGGCTTTGTACTCTTCCACGGTTCGGTAGTGTTGCGGGAAGTTCGTATTCTTGTACTCTTCTTGAGTGATCTTCCCTTCGTCAGCCATTTGTTTCCAAATGCGGTTGAACGTAGCGTGCATGTGCACTTTCGGACCTCCGGCGCTTGTTGTGTTTCCCAAGAACCGCCCAGCTTCATCGGTACAGAAGTTGACGAATACACATCTTCCACCGGGAGCCAGTTCGCGGGCTCTCAGCAAAAGGTTGTGTTCCCAATCCTTTTGTGCCTGTTCAACGAATGGCTTTTGTTCTTCAGGAGTAGCCATTGAGCTATGCAAAGCGTTGGCTATTTTTCCAGGCTGCACATTTTTCCAACAAATGATATAAAAAAGCCAGTCCTGTAAAAATTGTAAAGCTCTCACATCACACTACTACAACGTACAGTTACGCGAAGCCAGTGCATGGCGGTGAAGGACAGTTCAAATTGAACACTCTCCGAAGGGGCGCATTGCTCATAGAATGAGGTGCCCGAAGCTTCAACGAAGACTCCTTTGTGATGTTTCAAGAAGCTTTCGGGGCCTTCCATCATGCCCTGCATTTGGAAACAGATAACGGGTAAATTCGGCAATTTCTAGCGACTTCTCTGCTTGGAAATGACTTACTTGGGTCATGAGGAATAGGGGTTTGAAGTCATTGGTCGGTTGGTCCTCGTAGATGATGACAGCTTCCTTGCTGGGGTCTCGACTGCGAAGCTTGTCCAAGATATCCTTCATTAGATACTGCAGAGTGGTGGATTCTGCATCGTGAAGCACTATTTTAGTTATTGCCCATCCAACATGGTTTCTTACCATCACAGTGCCACCATCGGCAGTCCCCAAATCCATTATAGTGAATGGCTCCTTTCCCTCAGGAATCGTAGCTTTCTCCATTTGCTCCATGACCATGTCCTGTAAGGGGGCAGCCAGGCGCGGATTGCAGAACAAGGGCATCTATGGACGAACAGCTGCTTTTCCTTACCTTTGCGTTGGCGATTACATCGAAGCATCCCTTGGTGGCCTGCGGAGCACATTACAAGCACAAGGAGTGAATCTTGCCGTATTTCACTTAGTTAGTGTTTGTGTGTGTAAAGGCTGCAGTCTCCCCGCGGTAAAAGAACAAGAGCTCAAACCGAAGCCACTCCCTTGCTTCGTGCCCTTCTTCGCGCACGTCTAAGTCCACTGGCAAGGTGAGTTGTATATGGGGAAGGAAACACGACTCTTACCTTGGTGTAGAAGCCACCGCCGCGCATTTCGCGGCTTGCCATGTTTTCAGATCCCATTGTTCTTAGTTTGGACTTTTTGCGAAAGTGACTGAGAAGAAAAGTACAAGATTACCTGCTTTTTGCTATACGGACAGCAAAAAAGAGAAATGTTGGTTTTATGGTTCGTCGCTGTTGTGACTGTATCAACCCTAAAAATTATGCTTGAATAGCTTCAATTGGTAGCTGGGGCTGACACGATGGCCGACACGGCGTCCGCTGCTCAAAGTTTCCGCTTGAGATGATAGCAGCTCCTCAACTCCATCCATACCGTCAAGGATGGGAAAGATCACCAGTATCAAAGAGCAAGTATATCATGTGTGTAGAGTAAATTTGTTTTATTTTCTTCCGTCGAATGATATCCACTTCGTCTAACGCAGCAGGACGAATTTGCCTCCCTCGGACCCTTCACTACAGAGGCTTTTGTCCAAGGCAGAGGAGTATGTCCCAACAAATCTCATTTATCCATTCCAACGACGGCTGTTACACCTTGTAATCGTGGGTGCTTGTATTTGTATCTCCCATACCATAACTTCCCTTGCACAAGTTGCCTCACAACCCTCTCCCCTACAAAAAGGGAATCAGTGGTCCGTCTAAAGCAGGTAATATTTCGATAGAGCAATGATAGTGATAGTGTTATCATCCGTCACATCTAACTCGCTTGGCAATGCGTTTATCTCGAGGACTCTAAGGCAATCAAAAGTCCAGAATCGAACCGCAAAGACACAGCAATCTTTCTTGCTACTTTTTCAGAATGCCGAAAAATGTGTGCCGAAAACACCTACGATTCGGAGTGTGTTTGGAGAGGTGCATGGTAAGTGTCCACTCTATCGTGTCCACTACATACAGGATTGCTCTCTGTCTCGATTTGGTCTTTCGACTAGTCCCAACAATATAGCTTGGAGGTCGTGTTTCCCTTTTGGTGTCGCTTACCGCGGATTTCTGCCATTTTTTCGCTCCTACAGATTATTCACGTGGAGCCTCTGATATTTAGAAGTTCCGTGATTTACGTAAGTCATTTAATCCTCTTCGTTTGCTTCATATCGACCACATTGGTGTAAAGGGTCCCTATTGAGGGAAGGACGGATAGGGTGCCAGTGGGAGGGTGCACGGTTCGTAGTCCAGGGGCTGCTGTGGGGAGCAAAAAGGGTTGGGGTGGCGGAAGTGAGGGAAGCAGGCCCTCCCCCTTATGGTTCCCCCGGAGAAAAACAACAAAAAGGCCGAGCTTAATCATCATGAAAACATGGATGATATGTTGCATTTTTACATTTGGATTCTGCCTGGTAGGAAGTAACCTTCCTGTGCGGTGACGACTAGTGTGAAGAGCGCTCTCCATCGCGATGGATACCTAACCTCGTCGCTGTCTTGCTTTGCAGACCATTGGGGACTTAGCATTAACAGAGTAGCAAGATGAAGCAGGTATTAAACTCACGCTACGTCAAGGTTCCGAAAGGAGGTATGTTTAATGTACATGTGCGCCGTTAGCTTTTGTGATCGCAATCAATCTTGGTATTTCCCTTGCCACAGTCGACGTCAAGGTCAAAGCCAGACAGGTTACTGTCACTGGACCTCGTGGAACCCTAAAACGTGACTTCCGTCATTTGACTTGTGCCATTGAAAAGTTAGGAAAGCACACCTTGAGAGTTGATATGTGGTTCGGAATCAGAAAGCAAATTGCCTGCCTTAGAACCCTCACCGCTCACATTGAAAACATGATGACTGGAGTCAGCAAGGGATTCTGCTACAAGATGCGCCTCGCTTACGCACATTTCCCCATGACAGTGAACGTAACTGGCGAAAAGAGTGATACTGTGGAAATCCGCAACGTGTTGGGTGAGCGTATGGTACGAAGAATCAAAGCATTCCCCGGTGTTTCCGTGAAGCTTTCTGAGAACGTTAAAGACCAAATCGAACTATTGGGCAACGATGTCGAAGCTGTATCGCGCTCTGCCGCACTTATCCACGATAGCTGTCTTGTGCGCAACAAGGATATCCGTCGTTTCTTAGATGGTATTTACGTCTGCGAGAAAGGACCGATTGGAGAGACTGTATCCATGATTTAAGCTGTCCATATGTCGACGGATGCCCCTCTCCACGTGAATAACATGCTCGTATAAATTACAGAATACACAACGCTACCAGCGAAATGCTATGTATCGTACGCTTTGTACTGGGACCACTAAGTTTCAATACTTACCTTCCTGACGTTCACAAATCTGGTCTCGCTGAATTACGGCCGGTTGTAGCCCAACTTGTATGCCTATCCCTCCCTCCCTAATAATTTCAAACACGGGTCGGCTCTTCGAGTTGGTGAACCACCTCGAGGTCCTCGACTCGACGCTGTGAGTCGCGAGTCGAGCCCTGAGCCGACCCCAAATGCCATCTCTGAAGCTGTTTGGAGGTTTGTTCAGATATACCGGAGTATCTAATGCAAGGTTTGTTCATTCATCAGTGGAGGAGTTTTGGATCAGCCAAGTAGCCCCTAAAAGCATTCGTAAGACTACCAGTATGGTGCTCTTCAGTTTCTTACTGCAGTTAACTTCCGAGCGGAATTACTTAAGGCAAAGGAGAAGTTGAATTTTTTAGGGGCAAATAGATGATATGAATGATATGCAGGACTGTTCACTGTGGCAAGGCGTTCCTCAAGTGAGTTTGCGACAGATTACCCACGACGAGCTCCGAAACGCAAACGTAGCTCCAGCGTCTGATGGTGTGAGCAAGCACAAACGCTTATGTAGTTTCGATCGCCATATGTTGACGAACCTGAAATCGGATGACACTGATGAGGTACACAAAATACCGACTGCAAGGTTGAGGATGTTTTCCTACTCTCCATCACTCCCGCAAGTTGTTTCAAGAGTAGTTAGTCGATGGCTACTGCCGTGGTATGTGGTAGATATGTTGCTTCTACGGAGGCCGCATGGCGCACGTTTGGCTTCCCAATTCACCAAATGTAGCCTAATGTTGTGCGTTCACCACTCCATATCCAACTCATGAGTAGGGTATCACCTGGGCCGTCATTTCAGGACATGTTGGTACACGACATTTGTAAGTGTGGAATGTCTTCATACAGCAAATCCCTTGCGAATGGATCGTATGCTGTCAACATGGTTTCCGGAGGACCTCTGTAGAGCACGTCGTAGGTAAACGTCATTGTTGCCTTCGGAAACTACAGACTGGCGGTTCTAGCAGTCATCCACGTAATGGACCACGTTCGAAGAACGAGCGTAACTTATAGGCTATAGGGGCCTCATCCAAAACCCTAAAGTCTCTAACAATAGACAATGTTAGGGGGGACGCATATTGCTTAACATCTGCTGACACACCACTCTATTTCTCTCTCTATGTCGAACACGGTAGAAATTTGGCGCGGGGACTCGCAAGCTTCAAGCTATGCCGAGTCTGGTTGATTACACCGTTTCCTGTTGTTGTGAATGATGACTATATGTTGTGGGATGTATAGTGATTGTCATTAGCATTGTTGTGGTTGTGTTGAGAAAGGGACTCACAGTGGGCTGTACTTGTCTCAAGCATTTGATACAAACATAGGCATAAAGATAAACGATGGCGCGGCAAGGCGGCACTTTAGCCAATTATAATAACGAATTGGTCAAATGTAAGTCTCCCCTTTCCTCCTCCTATGGAATATACATAGAGGGAGGGGAATATGAGCAGATGGAAAGACCAAAGAGATCATCGATGACGTCATGTAAGGGCTATAAACGGCACTAGAGGGGTCAAACCGTCAATTTTAACGTCTATTGGCAGGGCTGCGTTCTTTGGGATCCTTTCATCCCCCCTTCGAGAACTAGCACCCCAAATACCCTACGAAGGACACTTTTGACATGGAGAAGTCCCATGTTCTTGCTTGACTGCCATTTTGTGGTCCGCTGTGGTGAACGCCACAACAGTCGGAAAGTACAAAAAGCATCTCCCAGGGGTTCCTTGAGGGAAAGAGTTCTTGAAGATTTTATCAGAATGGAGGAACCTGGCATACGAAGAAAACTGCACCTCGCGTATATCTTTGTGGAATCGCAGGTATAGAAGATCTGCGAGAGAAACGTGAATCTGTCAACCGAGAAATATTGAAAGATGAAGAAGAAAAGGCCCGAATTCAGAAGGTATGTCTATTCACTTCCCATTTGGTAGGAAGTGTGAGACTGTATCTTGATATGGTTGTTACACAGGAAATAAGCAGGCTAACAGAGAAGCTTTCCCGTATCAACGAGGATCTACAGAGGAAGATGGGTGCCAGGAATGAATTTGACCAAACTATTCAAGAAACAGAAGCAGCATATATGAAGATTTTGGAGAGTTCGCAGACGTTGTTACACGTATTGAAACGAGAATCGTCCTCACTAACGAAGAAGAAACAATCGTCTCAGTGATCGTAGCGGCCATATATTTCTTTTCTCCATACGCTCATGGATTTATGGTTAGAAGCAGGGAGGGGGGCAGACAGCTTCACGCGTATGTGCTTCCGTGTGACCACACATGTGTAGAATTGTTCATTCAGCAATAGACTATACTTTTTGACGTGGCAACGGAGAAGGTCGAAACAGGCGTTTGGTGCTAGGCTTGGGTAAACATGAACGTGTGTCTCAATTTTGCCTTCTGTAACAGGATGGCAGATGATTAATAAACAGACGCGCTTAGTTATCACACCATTGTTCAGTCTCCTTCATTCTGTCTCTTCAAACTCGAATTGTAGCGGTTCTTGATGCTGTTATCGGTACGACCAGCTAGTCTCGGGTCTTTGGCAATTTGCGCCCAGCGGTTTCCAAGTTGCTGCTTCAGCTCAATGATTGCATCGTCCTCTTCTTGAGTCCTGCTAGTAACACATCGGTGTTCAACCAACAATAGCAACGAGAAGGGAAGTCAAAAACGACTTACCAAGATCCTTTCTTTATGGTAGGGTCAAGATGGTGATGCCACCTTTCTCTGCACTGCTTTGGCGCCCTCCTGTAGCCATGAAAGAGCTTAGGTGAGAAGCAGAAAACGCTCAGCTACCCGAGTGAAAATCTCTTACCCTTCATGCATTTGTCTCGAAATCACCCGCCACTGTATAACACAAACGAAAATATAGGTACCACAAGATTGAAAAGCTAGCATAGTAAGATGCTTACATTCTTGGGCCCATGCTCCATGACCAGCCTTTTTAGAAGTTCATCTTCCTCTTCTCTGCAGAGGGAGAGAAACGGTGATAGGCGAAGAAAGCACGATAGATAGGAAAAAGCTGCTTACGTCCAAGCCCCTTTCTTTCTACTTTTGGTGGATGTACTGTCATCTTCTAAATCATCGTCGTCATCTCCGTCTCCACTTCCTCCAACTGTCTTCCTCGCTTTACGAGAGCGCTTCTCCCGGACGGAAGTCTTCCTCGAGGGTCTTAGACCCTGCGGATGGGCTGTCTCAACATCAGCATGGGTCGAGGCTCCAGATTCTCCGGTGACACTCTCAAAACAGCGTGTTCCCGGAGTTAATGCTTCAGCATTCTCGCATCGACGTTTCCTCCCCCGTCTCTCTTCAGACGATGGAGCGGACGAGTTCAAGTTCTTCTTTGCAGCACCCGGGGCTGCTGTATTTTCCGGTAGGCAGTGTGAAAATGCAGGCGAGCGACGATATATAGATGCTGAGCCATTGTGGTTGGGAAATGAGGAGGGAGCTGCACAAAAACACACTAAAGTGACACCGAATAGTAAGCTTGCAGCACGTCGGCTTGCGTACCCGTAGCAGCAATGTTAAAAGAGTGAACCAGATATTTTGGGCCACGCGAGGGAACTGGACTATCGCAGTCATTTCGAACCGTCCATTGTGGAAAATGTGGTTCGGCTTCTTCATGAGAGGAAAATCCCACAGATCCACCGGAGGAAGCCGTCTCCTCTGCAAGACACAAACAAGAGAAGTCAGAAAGCGCGGTTCGGCTAACAAATCCAACATTCACCGGTACGTACTGCTGTTTTCAGAATAACATGTTCGCTCTCCAGCCTCCATAGCAGAATACTCTGTATATACTTGAACATCGCCGGTTTCATCGCGTGGGCCGAATTGCTTTAGAGATTCACTCGCCGCGGACGCAAGAGCGGAAAAGGCAGAATGAGAGCGAACGCAAAGTGTGTCCTCATCCGCTAGGATGGGATGCCAATTCCTCAAACATTTTTCTGAAGATGATCGACGAAAGTTTTGTGTAAGGTCAGTATCCGAAGCTCGCTTCATCTGGGTGTCGCATGGCGTCTGCTTAGACGATGAGCCAGTCTGTGGGTCATTGCCGGTATGCACTGTGCAGTCCTGCGGTCCTTGCATATGAAACGGTGTGTGGGGACAATTCGAGGGAACGCCATGATTCGAATCGTCCTCTCCATCACTCTTCCTTTCATCTGCCCCTGCTTCCTTGGAGTGTTGAAAACGACAGGGGTCGCTCGGACTTCCATCCCGAGAGTTACATTGATGCTGGTTAGATGCATCTTTTTCAATGGGTTCCACCTGACTGGCGTTAGTTCCATTTGTATGCCTATCTCCCTTTTCCGGGGCGGCATTAACTTCCTGACGTTCGTTGCCGCAATCTTCTGCGGACTTGGCAGCCCCCGAACCCGGCGCACATTCCTGCGGCTGCGACGCCACTTCCCCTCCCATTTCAGAGCCGGAGCTGAGCATTTACGTTCTGTATATCAAAGACATCAATGCGTGAAACATTCGACACAGTTGGCTACCGCTGTGCGCGTACTGTACAACAATGTGGGGATCCCCTTAATCGCCCATCCGCCAACCAGCCCAGACAGCTGCTGCGCCGAAGCACGGGACCCTGGTGTTGCTGCTGCTGGAGGTTAAGTGGAAGAGCGAGAAACGAACGAACGCTAGGTTGCATTCCACAAGCAGTGCGCACGCTCCGGGAGGCAGCAGATGAAAAATTAACACCTACCTTGAGATACTTCCCCAATGCGCGGCACACTGACCGAAATATGAAGGTGTGTGTCGAGAGGAAGCAGAAAAAAATTGCGGTTCCTTGAGGGACACGTCAAGAGGGTACCCGCTGGGGAACAAAAAAGGTCTTAAGAATTCCTCGTTTTCCTCGAGCTGGGACGGAAAGGAGGAAATCCTTTCTCTGTTTCTGCTGTATACAAGGCGATACAGCACAATATGACAGTATGCTAGGATGTAAAAACGTTTTCTCTTTACGATGATCTGGATTTGATCCACCAAAACAATATGAAATCCTTGAATATAGGCCTCTATTGAAGACCGTCGCCCACCGTGGGCTTGGCGTTAGTGCTCGAGGCACGGGCAAGGAACCGGCACTGTTCGGGTTCCTTTCTCTCTATTCTACCATGCCTGTTACGTGTTTCCCACCTCTGAACATCGTGGTACTGTCCTAAGTATATGTAGTCTCATGGTATGCCGGAGTGGAGCTCCTGTCGATCGAATAGAGTGGGTAACCGGAGGGCTTTGCCTTCCAGCAGCGCCATCGAACAAAGCCCTTCAACGCTCGGCCTTTTCGTCTTGTTTTCAAGCATTATGCATGCCATATAGGCGCAAAACACGTCTACTAGATAAATGCATCGATAGTTAAGATATGTGTGACAGTTGGAACTGAATGAAGTGGAAAAATGGCAGTGTATAGTAGAGGGAGTCTTTGCCGCCTCTCGGCAGCACAAAGGAAAAGCGGCTGTATATTTCTTCCTAAACGAAGATCTAACCACAAATAGTTAGTCATGAAAGAGATTACACATGTTTCTAATGGATAAACGGACATAAAGAACTAATGCAAGGCTCTGAGTCTGTGTATGCCGCGGAGAGAGTGCTGGGTTGCAAGCAAAAAGGCCATCGATAAGACTCAAGACGCCTGTGTCACTGCTCTTTGCTCTTCTTATTTATTAACTAAATCTTTATAGACCGTACTGTAGGACGTTGCAAAGTCAAACAAAAAGTCGAGGGAAAAACAAACCACTAGCACCATGCTTGTAACTTCATAAACTGCCGCACAGACTCCTCCTAAACCCCTGGTTGCGACCTCGCCACCAACCGTCCACTGGGGTAGAATACATCCCAAAAGTGCGAGCTACGTTTAAAGCCGTTTAACCGCTATGTCTTTGACAAGTTATTGATAAAGTAAATGATGATTATGCATAGGAAATCTTCCGTAATAGTACTACCAAGTTACTGGACTATATGCAGTGACTCACGCAGGGCGCGCGATCGGGATTCCAATTCAAATTTGAAATTCAAATGCTTTTGTGAAGCCGAGCTTCACAAACTGTAACGCATCAAATTGCGGCCTGTGTACATTCCTTGACGTTGAAAACAAACTCATTACATTCATTGTATTCGTGTAAATGTGGGTGGCTCAAATCATTACCACTGTGTTTCGATAAAAGGACGATCTTGTGCGAGGGATGGTCCGCTAACGGTCGCCTCGATAACTCCGCTCCGAACGTCCGCTCCGCGCGCGCTAGTGGGGTACCGAGATTCTCCGTTCTCGAGCATGTCGCAAGAAGCTCCAGAGAGAGCCAACATCCCCCATGTCCTGGTAAACACACTCATCAGGAAATATGAGATGATCAGTCACATCATTGACCCCACTCTGGGTACTCAGTGACAGCAACGCCCGCTCGAAAACAGCAGCATCTTGCGTGATATTCTGGGAAACCGTGGAAAGGAACTCTTGCTCGGTCCAAGCCGCTGAGTCTTCATCTGACTTGTATGTAAGAATTGTGAGGTCGGAAAACATAGCTCCGATGTCAACAGAACTGATCTCTTCGGGCCACGCAGCATTGTGCTGGATGCCTGCCTTGCTACTTCTCTTCACTTTGCGCTGGGCAGCGAGATAGGATCTTCGAACAGACGCGGACAACCACGCCCATGCTCTGCTTGCTTCCTTACCTCCTTCTATGTGTAGAGCGCAAGCAGGACAATCAAGGCTATATAATTTCTTCAAAGACTCTCGTAACTTTTCTGATGATCCGAGTAGAGTGGACTCGCCGTCATCTCTCACGTTGCTGCCCACGGAGATGGTTAAATTTTTTCCTGAATTTATACGCTCACCTTCCGTACACCTAGCCGCGGATAATAAACCATCCTTAAGAATGTTGTCACCTTCTTCGGCAGTGTTAATTACTCGTTCAGTCGTTCTTTCCTGAGAATTCAGGACAACGTGGACTAGACCGTGTGTACAGAGATTTCGCGCCGCCTGTGCGCGTCGAGCCTTGCTCAAAGTTCCATCCTGTAGGATCTTTATCTCTCTCTCGTACAGTTCAAGAGACTGGCGCGTATCCTGCTGAGAAACTTCAAACCAGTTGGCAGCGGACAAATACTGCCATTGAGGGAGAAGGCGATGAACGGTTTCAGGAGCATCTGTCGACAGTGTACGTGAGGACTCTAGAGGAGGTTCGCGTTTGGCAAGAGCGACGTTACACAACATTTGTGCACGCTGGCTCAGCAACAGTTGCTCCGGAAATGGGGGGTGTTTCATAGAAAAGCCGGTGAGTGCAACTCCAAATATTTGTACACAGCGCATCAAAACTCCGCGGATGACAGCCAAGGGAAACGAGGAACAGAGAGAGTCTCCTGTCTTTTTGTTAGCGACAAATATTCTCAGAGGAACACGCCTATTTGGACACGAACGAGATACACTGAAGTCAATAATATCATGGATGGTCTTAGCAGCCCCACCTTGACCATCTTCAAGGAACGCGGACAGCAGGTGCTTGGTGCCATTCCCACCACCACTACAAGTGTACTTGTCCCCAACTGCCGCCGATATCGATTTGAATGCATGCCACATTAGTCGACGTATATGGGCATACACTTTATTCAAACGGCTATTATCATTGTCGTCCATAGCGGCCTCCAAGCACTGGCAAGCCTCCATTGGATGAATCCACAAACTGCCTTCAAACTCTGAAGAGGTTATACCAGTGAGTCTGATAGCTCGAGCATTATCGACGCTGATAATGTTGTGCTTACAATGCTCTTCGAGCGCATGTTCAACATCCATGAGGGAAAACATTTCCCTTGCTGCAGAATGATACCACGACGGATCGTGCAACTCGTCCACAATTTTCGCGACAGTGTTTGCTGGAAGGTAGTAGTGCTCTTCTCCTGGATCCCACCTGAATGACGAGAGCATTGGGGTGGACTTTGCTGATGCTGCCTCTGTTTTCGTGATCTTAGAAGTACCAGTTGACAATCTGCTCATCAGCTCAAAGAGGATCTCTTCGGGAACGTATTCCCCTTTCGCAGCTTGCTTAATTAACTGACGACGCCGGTTTGCCACGTCCGTCTGATCGGATGATACGGTCTTTTTCCTCGCCTGGGGCCTTATTGTACCATAAGGCACTACTGACATTCCCGCTATATTTGCACTTCCTGAGATTGAAGTTGTTTGAAACGACGCGTCATCGCTACCACGGGCCTGCTGGCGTTGCAATTCGATGCTTGACGCACACTCTTTTAGAAGTTCAACCAAGTAGTCATGCGATTCGTGGAGACCCACACACTGCTTATTACTATCTAGCCCCATATAACCATCTTGCAGTGACGTTAACCCCTTGCGCATTCCCTGAAAAAGTCTTTGTAGACGATCAATTATATCGTGTATCGTTGCTGAGGGGAAATTATAGACGGACGTATTGTAAGGAAGAGCATTTTGTCTCTCGAACTCAAGTAACTTTACGGGGCTCTCTAATCCGTCTGATCGAAGAAATCTGTCTTCGTTCATGGAGTTAACGGAGTTAGTAACCTCTTCGTCCGAGATATACTCCCCCGAAACTCCCTTGTCACTATTGTAGGCATTGAAGATATCTTCAGCTGTATCAACCGCCTGTTTAATACTTCCCATTGTCTCTCGAATGATTTTGTCGTCCCTTTGCAGCTTGGAGCATATCCAGTTCTCGAAGTATCCGGCGTTCCTTTTCTGGTAGCTAGCTACGCTGTTTGCAAAATCGACATAGACTTGTAGAATTCGAGCCAGTCGCGACAGAGCATTGCGAACGACTCGCTGATAATGCGCTCCGTTGTCGAATAAAGGTTGGAGAGACTTGTAAATCCTATGATAAAATCCAAGCAGATGGGTCCCTCCATCTGTTTGGTGCAGCTCGGTTTCTATACCCGTTAAAGGTACATTTTCCAATCGTTGGGAGTCATCGTGGTCGCAAGAAACCTCTTCCCCAACGGCTGTTTCTAAGGTACGGATAAAGTTCTCAATGTCGACAGATCGAGGTGAGAGAGGATAGGCAGAAGTCGTCCCATCGACGAGGTCGTCCACTCTTCTAATATCCACTTCTGCCGAGCCAAGATGTGACAGTATGTCATTGAACCCTTGCATGCACAAACAATCCGCGAGAGTGTGAGCTGTGTCGACCATCATCGCTACAATAAGCAAATCGGCATGGGAGTTCAAAAAGTAATCCACAGTAATGTTCCGTTCGTACATGGATGCAAACTTTCTGCAAAAATCACGTCTGGTGCCGGCTTCATTCCAGAGAAGTTCTTCGCATGATACTAGCTTTCTTCTGAACGTGGCAAAGACCTCATTTGACTCAGCGGGCGATAACATGTCCTGCTGAAATTCGATACACAAACCTTTTCGATGAAGGCGCTGTCTCTGTCGGGAAGGCAGTTGCCCTAGCAGCAGTCTTGAGACATCTCCGATCAATGCTTGTAACTCTTGAATCCCTTTACTGTAACTCTGTTGGGCGCTTTCAGACTTAGCTTTTGGTTTTGAGTGTTTCATAGCTATGGATGCTGGTGGACCTTCCGTATTCCGCCGAGCGGAGTATATCCTTTCTTTGACATTATTGGTGGTCGTGAACGGATCCTCAGAAGACTCAGGGAATGCCTTAGCGTCAATTTTCTCCAGGAGCAACCTCATTTCAACATGAGTGCTACGCAAAAATTCTAAGAAAGAGAAAAGGGCATTCTCCATGTAGTAAAATGCGCTAGATTCCAAGGATGAGCTTAGGCAAAAGAGGGTCTTTGACAGCTGTGTTGCCTCGAATTTTGACGGGAATACCGCGTTGGTAAGAGCGCACCCTAAATTGCATATATCGCTTGCGTTTTCCCGCATTGATAAATCGTGAAGAAATTTAGTCGGAGCGCTACTGTGGTCCTCTGCACCTGTAATTTCTGAACACAAAGAGGTGACCCCAAAGGCCTCCTTGTTGGTGTAGATCTCTTCAGGAAGACGGATCCAGGGAATTTTTCCTCCATAAAATCCAACTATTGACTCTGGGCGCTGATCTGGATCCCAGCTGCTAGGTGTTATTTCAGATAACGCCCACACTTCCGGGACAGCAGAAGATGGACCTTTATTGTCTTTCTTTTTCGAAGGCTTCCGTGCAGAACCAGCTTCCTCACCCTCTACCCGCGTTACGGAAACAGGAGGCACGAGCTGTATCGAAGATGGGTCGTCGTTCGTAAGATCACCGACAAGAAATACGCTTTTGCTACTCTCCGCGTGATTGCTCAAAGCTACCAATGGAAGAGTGCTCGAGATGATTCTTGAGCTCTCCAGGTTGCCTTCATCTTTTTTAAGAGGTATAGCCCCCAAAGTAAAGGCTAGGTAATCCCATAGCATCACATTGTCCCTAGCCGACAGCTTATCACTACTGTCCGCCGGTTGTAATTCCAGTTCCTCTCTGTAAGTAGGCACTTCAATAACGCAACTCAGCGTTCTTCGTGTTTCTTCACCATCGCCTGGCTCAATTTGCAAACTGCCCGTGTACATGGATGCGATGGAACTAGCTGTGGAATCCAGTTGCTCCACACCACGAAAAGTCACATCGCCGCTACCGTCACGACCGGTACCCAACGCGACCCTTAGAGCCAGTTCTAATGTAGACAAGGGTGTGTGCAGGTGTGTTTCTTCCCATTTCAAGTGTTTCGACGGAACTACATCAAGTTGATCGACGAAATCAGTTGCGATAAGTGTAGAGCACAGCAGCGAACCATCTTCCTCCACATCCATTCCAAGGAAGCCACATAAAGCATGCACAACGGCGCCAGCAATGACTCCGTTATTGGCATCGTCAACCTCCGCGAGAGATTCCAAACCTAAGTTCTTCATAACCTCCCCTAAGTTGTCATGTAAGCAAGTGTCATCACTACTCTGTTGCCCCTTGGGTAGCTGATATCCAAGGCCAGCAGCGTCATCTCCCTTCCCGCGCTGTTCTTCCCATTGCATCAAACAGCCAAGCGTTTCCTGACTTGAGCTCAGTCGAAACCGAGAAGCATTTTTCTGGCTTCTTTCATCTTCTTCGCTGGTTTCCTCGAACAGTTCGTTCTCCAATGAGTCGCATCTCTGGTATCCACAGAGGGCGAATCCGGCCCTAGCATAAGGGGCCTGCAACGAGCATAGAATGGTGTCCTTTTGAAGCGAAACGGTTTTAACGGACAGTGCTGGAGGTTCTTCTGTGGCTTGTCTTGT
The DNA here is from genome assembly GCA_001687465.1 of Halocafeteria seosinensis. Classification (NCBI taxonomy): domain Eukaryota; class Bigyra; order Bicosoecida; genus Halocafeteria; species Halocafeteria seosinensis. Next base: position 187,326 of record LVLI01000202.1, on the reverse strand, counting down.
ATTGCTTGATCTGGCGGAGGTAGTATCCTCCTCAGCATCAGTAGTGCACTTCTTTACGCATTCTTCGCACAGTCGTGTTAGATCTGCACTGAGAGGTACTGATCGCCGCTTCAGCCGAGTTCCGCTTCCAACACTACTACCACTGCCCAAAAGTGATGTTTCTAATACAATAGCCTCCGCAACATTGAATGGCAAGCCTGACAACACCATCCCTTCGTTTAACCTGCAGCATTGGTCGCCCAGCTCGCAGGTATGGCCGAATATGGCATCTAGAGTACTGTTTGTCCACCCAGTCATAGAAGGCCCGAGTTCATTCTTCCGCCCCAAAGCCTTGGCAGTGGTACCCAGAGCACCATGAAAAAACGGACATCTATGTAGCAAACTCTCTATACTCGGGGACGATTCCACAGTGCAAGACTTGAAATTCTCCGTTCGCTGGGACTCTGGTTCACCAGTTTCATGAGAAGAAGGCTCCCTGACAAAAATTCGTTTTTTCGATAGGACGGAGCTGTCTGCCACAAGTCCGCCGAACAAAGACACTGAGGAGCCACAAGTGCTCTCACGCGCCGACCCAGAAGGAGTTTCTTTTTCTTTTCGAGTTGAGTCCTGTTTCTTCTTTGACGATGCATCTTTGCCAGCTTGCTTCTTTCCCTTTTCCTTAGCAGATCCACTGCTTGGCTTGTTCCAATCTGTTGGCCATTCCATTTCGCATCGGCGAGATGCTGAACTAGCGGCATATGTACAAAGGTTAATGCGCTGAGACTTCCTTCGCCCCAGAAACGTGGAAGCAGCCGTTTCGGCTTCACCTAACGATACGACATTCCCATCGTCAAATCTGTGGAAGCATGATTTGTCACCAACACCACGCCCAACCCATGGTCGGTCTCCCGAAAGCGCTTTAAAAACTACTCCACATGCAATGAGGCAGTCGAAGTCGCTATTCGCCAGTAATCTTTCTTTTGCCTCATTTACAGTCGCCTTAAGAGCAGTGGCTGTTTCTTTTGAGGGGTGGTCCTCCCATTCCTTTAACTTAATAATGCACGCAGCATACGAGGACAAAAGCTCTAGGTCAGCTTTGCAGTATCGTAAGACAACTTCGAGGACCGTTGCTGCTTCCCGTTTTCCCAAACCAAAACATGTTACAAGCCGTTTTAACTCGGCAGCCAGGCTCGGGAACAACAATTCAGAAAACTCAGTTTCGATAGCATCACCCTTTGCTACGAGCTCATCAATATAGGCAGCTATAGAAAGAGACAGGAGCGAGATGCACACAATCGTCTTCTTGTTCACCAACCCCACGCCGTAGCGAGCGGCCAGAGTGAAAGCATAGCACTCCCGCACTGCATCATTCCGGCCAATAAGAGCGGGACAAAATACCCCTTTACCAAATGATATCCGCGGACATGGCAGCGCCAAGGCTTCGAAGCGCAGCGGATCTTCTTTCTTCGGTTGGAAAGCAGAGAGTAGTGTCAGTTGGCAGCCACTAAGCTGTAGGGGTGGTATAACGTCACTGGCTAGGGTTTCTACAATTCGCCTTTGCATTTGAAAGGAAAGAATTCCTTTGCAGCAATATAATTTCCGAAATTCATCGAAGCGCCCCGGGAGTTGGGAGTCATAGTCTAGTGGAGCACAAGAAAGAAGACTCCCTCGGTTAAGAAGATCGGAAGCGTTCGTTGTGCAACCAATACAAGAACGCAATAATGCACCAATTTCCGGGCTCAGTAGGATTTCACCAAAACACAGGTGTCTACAAGCTCTCAAAAATAGCTCTACTTGCTCGGGGGGAACTTGAGGGGTTTCTCCTTGACCCTGGATTGATCGCTGGCCTGTACTGAAGCGCTTCCGGAGAATTCTATACCCCCCGGAGTCACTCATCAGGGACGTGTCATCAATCGCCATGTCTACACATCCCATTACATCGTGAACTATTTCTTTACACATGTCATAGTGTCTTGTACTCTTCTCTGCCCGTTTCATTTTATTCCGATCAGACAACGCCTTGATTTTCTCCGGTCGGTCGTCACCTGCTTTTTCTAGACGCTCGGCTTCCGCAGACAGGTTTCTTTGGAATCGCAGGCTGATAGCCTGTTCGGATTCAGCCCTTATCTTCTCGCCCGTTTTCTCATGCCTCGCTCTATATACTTTATCGTAGTATTGCTTTATTGCCAAAGGCCTCTTCGAAGAACTTTGTTCCCAGTACACGTTGCACATATTTTCGTGCTGCCTTTGGGTCTCTAAGTGTCTGTTTTCAGCTTCCTGGCGGGCTGCATTAAGCCGCCTTCGGGTCTCTCGTTCGCTTTTCGCCCGGAACCGGTACCTGATTTTTTCGCGCAAGTTATCCTCCAATTGCTGCAAGCAAACAAGACGGAAAATTCTCATGCGTTAATTCTATGAATGGAAAAAAGCGAACAGGGTTTTCCGTACCTTTGTCTCTGATACATTGAGATTATCCTTGACATGGGCGTGAAGCCGATCGTAAAACTCGAACGGGGTTTCTTGTCTCCTCTCCATTTCGGCTTCTTCACGTTCCTCACTCATGGACGCTTTTGATCCATACTTTTGAGAAAAGAGGTGAACCAGTAGATCATTCCCCATCGGCGTGGCCATAGTGCTGTACAAATTGTCAGATTTGAATCCACTGAACGCGGCATCCTTTGCCGTAGAATGGAATTGAGATTTGTTCTTCAGCGTGCCAACCTCTGCGGCGTTTCGTGATCCGACCAGCGATTGTTTTCCGGCTTGCGAAGAATGTTGTTTATGTATTTGGAGATCCGCATCGGATGATGCAGCATCCTCGGTAGAAGTTGATGTCAAACCTAACCGACGCAATGTTTCATTGAATTCTCCTAGTTGTTCCTCAATCTTTTCCTTATCTTGGAGTTTACGCATCTCTGATGCTTGTATTTTGGACTGCGCAATACGAAGTTCTAAATCCACCATCTCTCGTTCGCGATTATTTATTTTCTGCAGACTCTCCTTCCAGGCATCGTAGTGGGCTTGCTCAAAGCTTTCCAACCAACGTTTACGAGTTTCTTGAGTTTGTATATCTCTGCTCCTTGCTTCCATTACCGATCCGGATGCCTTTTCAGCATCCCTTGTTGCCTTCTCCCCAGCGGCAGAGGCAAGCCGGCGATGCTGATTTTCGAAAGGCAGGAGCTTTAGTTCAAGAAGCGTTTGATTCAAAGTCTTGTCATTTAGCATTGCTCGTTCCATGACATCTTTTTCACTTAGCAGTTGCCCAGAAGTTGCTTTGTTGAGAATCGTATGGCGATCGAATTCAGCTTGGGCGCGGCTAGGCTTGGACAATCGTTCCATCGTTTCCGAAGACATGGTCTTTGGGAAAAGTATGTTCATCGTCTGATCTTTCGCTGTCATCTCAAAGGCTCTTTTTGTGGTTTTGGCTGCTTTCTTCGAACCTGACTGATACATTTCCTTTTTCTCCTCCAGCTGCTGTTGAGCAGCCAGTCGAACTTGTAACAGTAGTCTTAAGGCTGCTCCTCGTTGTTCCGTCATAATATCGATGCTCTGTTGCTCCGACAGGGATATCCCCAACTCCTCGTGAAGAATACCTTTCAGCCGCTTGAAATTCCTCATGCGAGCTGCCGACGACCTCTTATCCTCGAATTCCGAGAATTCATCGTTATCTATAATTCCTAGGCTGCATAGAGTTGCTGCAAATTTGTATCCGGTGGAGAAGGCTTCCTCAACAGTAGTTTCCTCTCCATCTTTGCTCCCCGGCTTCTGGAGAGAAACCCCTAGCTCCGATTGCAACCAATCTGTCACCTGTGCCGCCATATGGTCGGGTATCGGTGCTGTAATGTAGTCTAACCGTTAAACAACCCCTCTTCGCAGAGGTCGCATCCCAGTTCTGTCTGTCGCTTGTCTCGTACACAAAGGAGTCTATCTATGGAAATACAGTCAGTGACTCCATGTGAATCATCCGCTTATAGGCGACATGACAAAATCGTGGAAATATTGTCCTTGTAGTACGCGCGGTGAGTGAATTCGAGCACGAGAGAGCAAACAAAAGTTGGAGTTCAGATTGGGAAGTTGAAGTTGCAGTGCGTATTCATGGCATTTCATGGTCATGGTGGAAAGAGAGCCCCTGTTTGCAGTATACGTGCCCAAAAAGCCCAGTGTGATTTTTAATGAGGAGAATGGCTGTCAACTGAGACACGCGTTCTCTCTCTCTCTCTCTCTCTCTCTCTGTGTGCACAGTATCAGAGTGGCCCTTGAGGGCAGGAAGTCTGCAGGATGTTTAGTCGTTCCCCTGCATGGATTCTGGCCCGAAGACAGGTGAATTTACTCGGTAGCGGACAAGTTTTCCCAAGAAGTAGTCGGATAGTTATTTTTAACCACAGAGTGTCGTTCGCGACGACGGTAACACCGGAGAAAAGCTCAGCCTTTACGCCGACAGCACGTTCTACAGAGACCCGAGAAGATCTGATACGTCAAAAAGTACGGGTGGTGTCTCTATATGCGGCGAAGGGCATACGACTTGCACAGTTAGCACGAAGAATTACCGAGGAATCTAAGAAGCGGAAGGAGAACTCGAAATGGTATATCACAGATGACAAAAATGCCGGCTTGCTGGTGTTTTCATTGAGGCCAAAGGAGCAACCTATTCAGCCTTCCCAACCAAACCAAAAGCCTTTTCCGAGACAGGCGAGTCATGTGGTTGTGTCCAAGCAAGGTCCTGTTGTCCTAATCAATATATCGTTTCAGAACGCCTTGGATATCCTGAAGCATATCAACGATCCTTCTCAGAACATTGCTGCTCAGCTTCCCGGTGGAAAAAAGAGTGCGATGGACTGTAAGTAGTAACAACTGGAAGCAATACCGTATAGCCGATTTGACTTCTGCATACTGAACCACAGATGCCACATTCAAGATAAATAACAACATCGACAATGAGACTTGGTGCTACCGCGGAGATGGTGAGGGAAGTTTAATCGTAAAGCGGATGGACCTAAACAATGTTAAGCTCATTGCTGCTGCGATGAGCCAAAGCGTCGTGTTACAGTACTATGAAGAATTAGTAGAATCTCAGCACGGAGAAATGTCACGCCTCAACGATGCAATCAGTCGAGAACAGTTTGACAGCATACGAAAGCCCACTTTGACTAAGTTGCTGGGCTCCAACAACAGGGTGCGTAATGTGGTTTGGTCAAGTACTATGGGTAGGAGGCATTCCCCTGCATGGAAGGAAGAAAAATATTGTAAGCTGCTTGAATTTGCTTTTTAATTTGGACATAACACCATTTACTGCTTGTTGCTCTTCTACAGACCGATTTGAGCAACTCTTGATGGATGAATTTGCACTGCGAGAACGATGGGAAGATCTAAATGCTCAATTAGAATATATAGAAAATATTCTGAAGTTCATTTTGGAACGCAAAGCCAACAAGCATGAACACAAACTCGAGACAATAATTGTTATCATACTTGTCCTGGAATTATTGGCCAGTTTAGGAGAGCTTCGGGAGAAATGGTATGCCGAAGATACAATGTTCGGAATAAATAGTGTACATCGCGGCGTGGGTGAGGTGATGGAAAAGCACATCGGTAACCCGTCTTCCGATATCGAGAACTCTTGAGCCTGCAAAACGTCGAAGAAGCGTCTAAGTGAAACAAATGACCGTATAAATGTCTCCTTATTATCGCAGCACCTATGGTACTACCACAAGTACTGCGTCTCTTGTAGCAGGCAACCAAAATGACACGGGCTCGACTCATCGGAGGATGACCAAGAGGAAAGCCGCGAAGTATTCGTCGCACTTTCTTCCCGTCCTTCCTTGCCAGGCAAGAGACAAATGAGAGCCGGGGCAAGCTTCACCACCATCTCGCGATGGTAGCTTAGCTCCCCGTGTTAATATAGCATTGACCTTCCCGTCATTACAAGACTTATTGAATAATGCCGGGGGCATTTTGAGCAATGCGACGTAATAACTTTACATGTCAAAATACTCTGGACTTACCCAATGTCCTTACTCCAAGTTGCTAGAGGTCACAATGCCCCGAAAGAGCATTCCAATCAGTCAAAGCGAATTAACATAGGCATTCTTGCCATCACCGTAAGTGTACGATGGCCGGGACAAAGATATTAACACACTCGAATGTCCATGATAAGTGTTCATCTCCGTGGGAAGGAAGCGGTGTGTCACTTCATTCCCACGAAAGAACACTGTACCCTCGCATGCCCCATCTACCAGCACGGCCATGTGATCTCATACCATAACAATCACCGCCACGATGAGGCTCTGACACAACAATTGTACCGTCAGTGAGACGGACGGGGCTTCAAGTCGCAGGTTGAAGTTGCCAGTTTACAGCTTATCAGACCTATTAGGAAGGATTAGGTTGATGGTGCGCTTTTAGTAGGACCCATTCGCTCGTGAACATGTACCATAAAGCGTTATGGCGAACAGGGATATGCTGTTTGGAGGGCCACCCCCCACTGGAGGAGGCCGTGGGCACTCCATCTTCCCGAATTCCAATTCCAAACAAAGGCCCTCAGGGAATTTTATGAGGCCGGATCCCAATAGGAAAAATATTTTCTCACAGCAGAAGGAAAAAGAGCAACAATATCGAGGGAGACTCGTGGATGCAGCCAGACAGTCATTGAATGGACCTGCTATGGCTATAACTTCCAGTCACCCCGTAGCACCTGCGGCTAACGGTCGGGACTATTCATCATTCCAAGGCGAATATCGGGCTCATTCCTCTGTAGGGGAGAAGAATAGTTACCTAGATAACCGCGCAGCAAGTCCCCATCAAATACAGCGGAATAGCCGATCCAGTCATGAAAGGAGAAAGGAGAGCCAGCCACCAGCACCCACAGCTGAAGCAGCTCGATGGGATCATGAGGATCAAAATATGTTGGCTCATAAGCCAACGAAAGGCCATCATTCCCCAGACGATGGTCGTCGATCAGGCAATGGTGATGAAAGGGTGTACGATCAGGGCCAAGCTCTGTCGTCTACTCATGGAAGGGAGGCCCGGGCTGATTCTCTAGATGAATACGTTCGAGACGACCGATGGGCCAATAGACGTGATCCAGGCCATTACAGTGCCGCTCCAAAGGAATATCACGATCCTCCAACGCAGGAGCAAGCTTTACGGCAAAACTCGTCTAATGCGGTGCAGGAGCGGCGTGTTCGTGGCATACCCCCGTCGCTCTATGATGACCCGGTTGTCGAGCAGAGTACCAGTGAGCAGAAAGACAACCGTGTCTCGAAGCGCTTTTCGCGGGCTTTTTCGAATAATGCTGGACAGAACTACGAAGAACCTGAAGTTGAAGGGGGAGGGAATTGGATGCTACCGAGCCAAAAGCGGAATGTCGACCGGCGACAGAAACAGCATGAGTACCGATCGGAATTGGAAGCCCAAATTGCAGAACAGAAATCTAATAAGGAGGCTTCACGTCTCCGTGAGCGCCATGCTTTAACAGCGAAGAGGTTCCACCCACCATCCTACAAACAAGACCAATTGGATAGCAACCCGACGACGTTTGAAGGCCAAGTCTCTCGCTCCGATGCCGTTCAAGGTAACCGAGAGCAAGACGACTCCTCCGGCTTCCATAAGACTTCCACGAGTGTAAAGCAAAATCGCGAAGAGGTGAACCCTCTGGGATCGAACGGGTTGATGTCCCAAATTGGCGAAGCGGAAGGAAAAAACTCAGACTACCAGAAGAAAGAGCAGTACCGTCAAGAGCTATTAAAACAAATGGAGGAAAAGCAACGGTACCAAAGAGAGTCGATACCTGACACGCGATCGAGGAACGTCGAGCAGTCTTATTTTCAAGAGGGTGAAGGACGTAACCTTGCGAGGGACAATCTTCGGAGACGACAGCAAACTGCGTACGATGCGGCTCTCCGTCTTCAAGCGGAAAATAGGAGAAAGCAAGAAGCCGTCGACCTGATGAGTGAAGCCGATTCTCAGAGGGGTGTCTTTGGCGACACAGAGCACCAGCGCCAACAGGAGAGGATTAGAGCCCAGCAAAGAAAGCAGCACGCAGTTGAGCAGCATTACACTCAATGGATGAAGGAAACAGCCAACAAAGCTCAACAGAAAACACGAGGCACGAATGAATACCGGAAACGGGAATTCTCAAGGCCACATGACAAGGATATGCCGGACTATCGACATTCCACGTTGAAAGATGGCAACATTTGGCCTGGAAATGCGACGGATTTATATGAGAAGCATGAAAGCGCGAGGTATGCGACAGCAGCTGGTATGAAAATACCCGCCGACTTGTACGGAGAAACGCACAGCGGTTCCTGGGAAGATAGGAATAGGGATTCAACCCCCATTCATGCTGAAAGAGCGTTACCTCTAGGAGAACAAGAAAAGCAGAAGCAACGGGCCTGGCAGTTGCAAGTACAACAGCGTCAGGCTGCCATTGAAGAACAGTATAGGAAGTGGATGCAACACAACTCCCCGACGAGAAGTAATCAGGTCAGCAAAGGCGTTTTAGCTCCCAGTGCAGAGCATAAGACACCGTCAGAAAACACTATAGGGAACCCATGTAATAGTCACAGTCGACATGCCACGGATGTTCATTTTGGCATGAGCGATGGTGAAAAGGAAGGACAAAAGAGACAACAGGCTGAGCTTTCGAAAATATTGCAACAACAGATAGAAGAGAAAAAAGAAGAGGAACGATTGAGGAAGCAGAAAGAAATGGAAGAATCGGAAAAGGAGGAGAGGAAAGTACAGCAAGAGCAAGAGGAGCTACGTAGGAAGCAGGAACGCGAATTGGAGGAAGAAAGAAAGAAGGAAGAGCAAGAGGCCCATGCAGCAGAGCTGCGACAACAAATTGATGAGAAGAAGAGGAGAGAGCAAAAAGAAAAAGAGAAAGAGGCTGAAGCAGATCGAAGAGAAGAAGAACGTTACCAACAGCAGCTAAAGCAGTTAGACGATGGAGGTGGGCGAAAAGCCCCCATTGAGCATCCTTTGAGTAACGCGACGCAAGAGGAAAGTGTAAAGTCCACTCCTAGTGATGCTAAGCCTCAGCATCGTGAGATGGAAGACGCGGGAGAGTCTACCTGGGAGGTAAAGCATTCCCCGATGGAGGAAGCGTTGCCGGTGGGCGCACAAAATAGATCTGACCTGTTCGGTGGTCCCGAAGACGTCAGCAACGACAATGTAGGGAGTCTTACGAGACCCAATGTGAGACAGTCGGGCATTGACGAGAAAGGAAACGTATCTCATCCCACAGCCACATCAGCCCCATCTTTATCCCCATACGACTCACCGCCTACCCTTTCCGGCAGCTACTTCTGGAATGAGCACAGTTTGGCACGACCTCCAGCACCTGGAAATATTAATTCAGTGAACACTGATGGTGCGCATAGTGGGGTATCTGTTCCGGCAACGGTACACTCTCCCTATAGTACGAAACCTAGCCTCAACAGAATGGAAACTTCTCTACAAGGGGATAGCAACTTTTTCACAGCTGGTTCCTTGGAGGCCTTTCATCAAATGGGAGTTGACGTTCATGATCGGGGATATGTTGTGGGTGATGGTGAATCTGCATCACCAACCGGTGATGATGACTTCAGTGTCGCTGCGTCCTTAGAAACTCATTCTAAGCTATTGCACCAAAATATATTCGAAAGTGTTGATTCCTCGGTGGAGGACGAAGACGACGATGAGGAGAGAATGGATGACAACACAGTATCCTCGATTGCTGAGGAATCCGCAAAACGAGCTAGAGATGCAAGTCAAGCGGAGCTAACACCAGTGGAATCAGTTAATGATGGGGAGGAACATGAAGATGAACGGTTTAATGAGGAACTGGTTCCGGAGAAGCAGCTATATGCACAGTTGTGGTCGGAGAGCGAGTCCGACAGCGACGGTGATCATGACGGCAAGGAAGCTGTCTCTCATAAGGAAACCAAGACGTTTAATAGCGATGCAACTACGCCAAAATTGCAGGACAATGGCAGCCAGTCTACTAGAAGGACCAAGTCCTCAACGGGAGATGAGAAAATGCGTCAAATCAGTCAAACCCTTGCAACGTCTAGTGCTCAAGAAGATGCCGCTGTGGGTCGTGCGTCTAGCTCTACTGCCCCCACTGATGTAGTACAAGAGCCTGTTACCAGTACTGGTAACACAGAGAAGACAACACATGCGACTGATTCCAATGGCAGCGCACGCCGCGAAGGAAGTGCAAGCGATATACTTAAGTATTCCTACTCACTTTCAGATGATGGCGCCGATGAAGCCCCACCAAAAGAGAACGAGGAGCCAGGTGCACAACAGAGGAGCGTACAACAGCGTTCGGAAAGTCCAACAGATTTCGACCAGTTGTCTCCTTACGGGCCCCAGCTGGTAAAGGAAAGCCTTAAACAGGAGCAAGCCGCTAGCTCGTCTCATGCACTTACTGTACAAGATGCAACACACATGGAGATTGTGCCATCTCACGAGAATCGTAACCCACGCGTCTCTGTGGCCAGTCGAGCTACGGATTCTAGTATTTGTAGCTCAGTGGAGGACGAAAGGTATAAGAGCATCCACAACAAAAACCAGCAACGCCTGAAAAAGCTCCAAGAGCTCGAGAGTATGCTGTTTAGAAAAGGCGATCTCCACAAAAGTTATGAACCAACGGAGGATGAAGCATGGAATGAATCACTTATTGACTCTATGCTAGAGGAATTCGCCAAACGGAATGATAATTTAGACGATAGTTTTTGGAGCAGTCCTTCGAGCTCTCCTCAGCGACGCAAATCCCCGAGTGGTACCACCTCACCCAAGAAACATAATTTTATTCCTGAGGCGGAACACCCTAGTAATAGATACCGTAATCAGGTTGCTGGTAGCTCCTCTGCTAACTCAGGCATTGAGGTTTCGCAACATCGTGGCACTTCCTGGAACCCGGTTTCTCAGGGAACGGTTGATTTCCGCGGGGGAGCTGGCCAAGCTCCTATTGGTGGTCAAGCTGTGGGTAACAGCCTCCAGTCGTGGTCTCAGCCTCAGGGATCTTATGGTGCTACCTCGGGGTTTCAAGGACCAGTACAGCCTTACATGGGTATGGGGGCAATGGCTATGCCGCCGCATCAGTATCCTCCCATGGGAATGGCCCCTCCTTATTTCCCCATGCCTCCCGCTAATGCAGGTGCTGGATGGCAAATGCCGCAAATGTATGGATACCCTCCGCCAGTCCAGCAACAGCCGTACTATCCCGGTAATTCGTATGGCTTTGGATACCCCCAAGCCAATCTCATGGGTCCCATGCAGGATGGCCCTACTAGACCAGAAGTAGGCCAAGTGTATAACCAGTCGTCCAGTCACAGTCACCCCGACAATAGTAATGGGATAGCTGCAAGTACTGATGCTGGAGGAAAGTCGTACGTTCTAGGTTCTAGTGAGCAGAACGCTGAAAGTCGCGGCTCTGCACGGACGTACAACTTACAGGACGAATCAGATACGACGTGGCTCTAGTGGAATTCTGCGGAAATACGTACTCTCGTACTCATAGAGACTAATGTCCATGAGTACGTATTCCGAGTAATAAATATCTTTCAACATATTTAATGTGGGTATACCGACTGGTATATTAGTTATGAATTCGCCTTATACAAATAGAAATCAAGACATTCAACTTATTGAGGAAGTTAACTTTGGGTTAAACTGGAAGTACAATGGAGATTGTTTATGGATTGATCATTGTGACCATTGAATCTCTTTCAAGTGTTGTCATTCTCTTTTATATATTCTCCATTATCTTGTGTCCCTTAGCAAAATGGCATCGAATTTCGCAACGGAGGAGCCGCAGGCTTTCATTTACCATGGTACGTACTGAAGTTTTTGGGTGGAATGGTTGAAGTAGCGTCTGACTGCAGTCTTTTGGTTATACACAGAGCGTCAAGAAGGGAATCTTTGTGGAGTGCATGCACTGAATAACCTCCTGCAAGGGCCTTACTACTCTGAGGTGGACTTGGCCAACATCGCCGAGGAACTGGACAATAGAGAGCGCGCACTGCTCTCGGAGCAGCACCAGATCAGTGATACACAAGGTCAGGAGAATCAATCCTCCAATGTAGATGAAACTGGCAACTTTTCCATCACTGTCCTGCGCGAAGGTATGTGCCATCAGGTGCTAACAGTTTGATTGAACGAGGATGACCGTGTGAGACAATGCAGCCATTGGACGAAGTCACAATATTGATTTGGACCAACGTAACATTGATGTTGTGGTGAATGATCCAACACAATATGAAGGGTTTCTATTGCATTTGCAAGCACACTGGTTTGCTATTCGAAAAATACATGGAACATACTGGAACTTGAACAGCCTATCAAAGCGGCCAACGAAGATATCAGAGTTCTATTTATCTGCCTTTTTGGGACAAATGAAACAAGAGGGTGAGCTGCCCACTTCACTGTTCCCGTCAAGAACTACTCAAATTTATTATTGATTCGTTTGCAGGCTATTCTATTTTTGTGGTCCAAGGTGCCTTACCGCCACCAATGTCTACCAGTGATTTTGACGGAACTGGTACTTGGTACACGCTGCAGTATCTCTTAAATGCTCCAGAGCCACAGCCTGAGCGATCTACCCGACCGGAAGATGTAGAAGATCCAGAATTGAGAGCCGCCATTCAAGCTAGCCTTCAAGATTCAGAACAGGAGCGCTCGGCCCTTCAAGCAGTAACAGGAGGTGACGAACAGCAGTTCGGAGGCAATATGGACGAAGAAGACAGTGAGCTTCAGGCTGCACTGGCTATGTCACTTGCCGCAGAAGGAAATAGTTCACCAGCAGACGCTCCGATGCAAGATAGCACTCCCAAGGAGACTGTCGGTAGTGCTTTCTCCCGGTTGAGCCGAAACGTGGAACAATTACCCAAAGAGGGCACCAGCACGACACTGAAAATCGATTTCTCTCATGCCCCTGCTTCTTCTCAACAAAAGAAATCAGTCACTTGCAGGTTCCCACTCGGTTGTAGAATGTCAACCGTATTTGATTGGGCTGCTTTGGAACTCCTGAAACAGCAATACCCGGAAGTAGCCTCCGGCAGTTCTTCAGGCAAAGACAACGAGCCCATAGACAGCAGTATGCTGAACTTCTCACTGGATAGACGAGCTCCTAGTGAAGTGTTTACCAGAGAAAATCATGGCGATCGTACCATTGCCGATTGCGACGTTGGAAATTGCGTCTTACAACTGAACTTCGGGAAATAGAGTTTCCGTGCTTAAGCTTGTTGCTTCACCTGTGGCGTGCTGTTAGTTCAAAGCCACCATCATCCTTGATGCTACCCGTTGGCGCCTCCTGCTGCTTTTCCGAATTAGCTTGCTGCGACTTCCTCGCTTTCGCGATACCAACGATTGAGGTACATGTCAGTATCAATACGGCTCCTGCAATACTCCACGGTGTAGGGGTAATATGCAGAATGGTTATTTGGTAGACAAAGGCCAGTACAATATCCAGATTTCTCATAAGAGCTGCAGGACCAGCCTTTTCAATTTGCAGACCTCGGTTCATCAAGAGTTGCCCCACAAATCCCATTGCTCCTGTTGAGAGAAAAAAAATGTAGTGCCGTCTACAGTATGGTTGGCAAGTGAACTCCTTACCTATTCCCAGTAAAGTCACCCACTCGATGCCGGTAGTAGGCCATACCCAATATTGACCGCTTAAAGCGAAAGTGGGAGCAATAAACAGGCCAATAACTCCATACCATAGCACAATAACGTTTGTATTCTCTTTCTGTGCACCCAAATACTGAAGGTCTCCAGACACAAAGAAGCTGTAATCGTCTCACGATAAATTACCTACCGAACCCATTTTTCGAACCGTTAGAAAACTACACGACGCGAAGAGACTGCACATGAAAGCTATCAGAAGGCCAAACCAGCGCTTTGTCGTAAATTCTAGCCCTGCAAACTCCAGAGTTTTCTTCCTGTCATCCCCCAGATCCTCATCCATAGCTGTTGCAGAGTCTCCAAAGATAAACGTAGGTTGACTAATGAACGCAACACCTAGCAAACATAGGCATGCGGATAACCCTTCAAGCCTTGAGAAACTCTCCTTGAGGACTAGCCTGGCTAGTATTGCGGTAATGACTGGATTAGTGAAGATGATTGTGGACGCATCGGCCAGCGGAAGGTGCGTAAATCCCCAGAATGCGAAACACATTCCGAAGCTTCCCAAGACGCCCCTGTAACAATACGCAGACAGTGGACTTCTCAAGAAGAATGTAGAGTTAGGATCACAGCATACCTCCATATTAGCCATTTTCTATTCCCTGGTATCCCAAAAGGCTTTTTACACTGTCCAATGAGGCAGCAGCCAGCTAGTAGTGCTTGCACAAAGAATCGAAACGAAGCAATTTGAAATGTTCTGCGGGAGGAGGGTACAATTGTAATGACAATGGCACAATGTCTGATTCCCGTACAATGTAGCTTCTACTTACGCAAACTTCTGTCCAGCCAAATTAACAATGAGCGACATGGTAGCAAAGACACACGCTGAGAGCGCCATGAGTATAAGTCCCAGAGCTCTCCTCCATCCGGCTGGCTTCTTCTCCTGTTGCTGCTCCTGAGGTAAGAGTTCACGCGTGTCTTCCTCTTCCATTCCTCTGGATTGGTAATAGCGGTCATCCTGATCATCACCATTCGTCTGTGTTGTGTGCGTGCCGTCTTGAGTCAGAACATCGTCATCATGTTCTGTATCGCCTTCTTCGTCTTCTGGGTCCTGTAATTTCTGAAAGGGGACTCTTTTCGCCGTCGCTCCATTTTCTCTCTTAGTCCTCTCTTCACCCTGTGTGTCCTTAGTGAATGCCATGGTATCGTAAATTACCCTATAGTATACTATGTACTACCAACAACGCCAATGCGTGAGTGCTGCTTGGGAAGCTAAACACAAGCATGCATACACTCGATTCCAATATGAATGGTACCACCGGTGTATTCATATGCTCTATCAAACCGAAAATTATCGGCCAAGAACAACTCATGGTATCGCTGCTGTGCGACACTGCGAACACCACGAATCGTGTTTCACTTCAACCTTCACAACGAGTGACTACCCGCATCCGGGGTGTTGTGCTGTGCTATGGAGAGACACCTTGAAGTGCCAGATTGGGAACAAGAGACTATATTGTAGTGCCACCAACGGTATCAGGGAGTCGTATTGGTCGATTCACGTCCACACTTGTACTTCGTCCTACTGCAGAAACACGCGTAAAGATTCCAGAGCTGTACTGGTCGACGCGACTCGAGAGCGTTAAGCTTGGAGCATATTCTCTTGGGGAATTATAATATGCCTAGGGCTTGCTCTCCAAGAGGTGTTTCGCTTCTTCCTTATCTGTACACCCCCTCCGCGGCCGAAAGCACTGCAACGGATTCTCACTGCTACGCTAGAGTTACAGCAACAACTCGTCTTTCGAATCTTATTTTTCTTGCCAGGGGAGCATCCTACTAAATAGCAGTTTACCTATCCAAACCTCTTGTACCATGCAGGCAAGTTGTCATGCGTCAAGCGGAGATGTGATCGGGGTTCATGTCACCGCGAGTAGTTGACGGTGACGGCAGTGCCAGCGGATATTCAATCATCCTCTGTATTCTCTCCCTGGTCTAACAGCGTGTATTGCGTTAACTTAGCCTGCTGACGCATTTTCCGACGAAATTTACATTGCAATTCATACATTTGGATTACGTCTCCTTTGTTACTCGCGCTCTCAATAGCGAGTAACTCATTCCACAGTTCTTTCATTCGTTGCGCGTCCGGTCCGGTCTCACTTGATCCTAAAGAAGGAATCTCAGAAAGCGGTGTGGGTACATCACTTCTCAGGAATTCCAGCACTTCCGTCGAGGAGAGGTACTGGTAAGTTTCGGTTGTCAACACTTTGCCTGAAGATCCGTCATAGGCTAATTCGGCATGGTACTGAGCATCGCTGACGCCGCAGCTGCCATGTTTCCCAGAGTAGTCTGCAGAGCGGCCTTCTTTTTGGTTCCCTAAAGACTTGCCCTTAGCATTCTTGGATAGCACAGCGTTCCATAACAAATCTTGCATGCTAGTTTTGCCCATTGTACACTCTTTCGCTACCTCTGTTGGCACGAACACATAGCCCTGCAATAAACGAGCGAAATCCAAAATAGAAGTGCCAAATTCTCCAACCATATGCACTACGAATATACCTGACTTAAGGCGTACTGACTTTTGAGGGCATGTTCGTGTAGTAGAAAGGTTTAGAGCCTTTAATAGATTCTCTAACAGCTTGGGTGTCCCATGGTATCTCAGCTTCATGGTCTGCAAATGATCACAGCATAAACGCTCCACGGAAAGGATGTTCTTAGCAGTACTATGCATACCTATGAGTTTGACGCAAGGGAAATAAATTATGGAAGGAAGGCTCCACAGGAACAACCTTGCTGGCTCGTTACGGTCCGAAGGAATCCAGTTCAAGCGAATATATCGAGCGCCCTTTTTCTCCGCGATATCCCCCAGTTCCCGCAGGAGAGCATGCTCAACTCCTCGATGAAGCACCCGGCAGCTCAAGAGGAAGATGGTTACACCTAAAACTGGAATACTGCACCCTTGGCCATCGTGCACTCCTATATTTTCGGGAGGCATTGTGTCTACCTGGTTACGGTAAACAGCCAGTCCAACCAAGCCGTAATGACCGAAACGATCGGTTACAGTAGTAGTCAAAGTACTATGTGTTCCTCTCAAAATCATGTTACCTATCTGTAAACTTGTAATTCAATTCTTTGAGATATTTTACAAGTGGCCACAGGTACATACCTCAGTTTCGGACAGCACTAACTTGCCTACGTTCATCTGATTTGTCCTGGAACTGAGTTGGGCGATACGAGGAAGCTGAACCCAATAGAGGTGCAGCACATGACCTCCCATAAAAGAAACCAAAACGCGCAGACTTCGTAGTCTAGCTTACCTCTTCGTTGTTATTTTCGTGGATATCAATGCGGACATTGAGTGAGGCGAGAAATGCTGAAAAACTGGAGCTGTTCTGGAGCAGTTCTTGCCTCTTGCCCTCGGCTCTGCAATTGGAGAGGAAGTCTATAGTTTTCATGTGTAACCTCTGGCCTCTTTTCGTAACATCACCCCATACTGATAGAATTCAGTCCTCATGCTATCCTCGAAAGTCCTGGAGCCGGTGCTGGTTGCCAAAGGTACGTCGAAGATCCAAACTTGCCGCAAACATTGTTCCAGTTTTTGGGTTCCCCACTCTTGGACCAACTGTAAACTGCTAACAGAAGGACACTGCACAAACGCATCGTAAAGCAGCTTTATAGGTTACTAAAGAAGGGGGAAACTGCACAAAACGTACATGAGCTGATACTTCTGCTATTTCGATCGGATTGTCGTCCAAGAAGACGAACGATTCCAGACCGAGATCCAACGATCTTGCCAGGTCCTCGATATTCGCCGACTTACTGTCCCAATTAACTCTCATCGCTGTCACATCATCTAAACTGAGAGTCAACGAATCCTCTCTACATTCGAACATCTTGCGAACATCGGCCTCACTATTCTTTGATACAAGTGCAAGTACCAATCCTTTCTCTCTTAATTTTAGTAGAAATTTCTGAAGAACTTGATACTTTCCTCTCGTGGCTAGCTCATTCAGTGAATGTTCTCCAACGGTACCACCCCAAAGTGTGTTGTCACAGTCAACAACTACGATTTTCTTTTGTACGTAGAGTAACGAATGAAAGAAACGATACAATACCCAAGCAAGCACTCCTAAGAAGAAGGGTGAGTATGGTGCATGCGCTGCAATTGCCGCCATGGGGCAATAATACTCCTTATAGCTCATTGGTGGCAACAAGTGACCATTAGTGAGTAGCATGCTGGGGAGAAGATACACATTACAGAGGATCGTCCCACTGTCCCACGCCACTTTGTCGCCATTTTCAGTACTCTCGCATTCACGAAGTTTTAATTTCTCAGCGTTGATAAACGTATTTTGTATCCCAAAGCTAGCACCGTTTTGAATCAACCAAGAACAGAGACGGAGCTCTGCTTCGTAGTATATCCTTTGCAACGTTGCGTCTTCCATAATCTCATCCGAAGGAGGGCAACAGATCAGAACTAGCCGCGCATTAGAGTATTTGTAGAAACGAGAACAACGCAATAGAAACCTGTACGCTTTTTCTTGTAAGTTTGTCCCATAATTAGCGTAAGACTCGTGGGAATTAGCAGCATCTGCTGCTTCCTGATCATTCAATACAACACAAGTTTGCTCTTCAGCCACTTCCGTAGTTTGCCCAGTATCCCCTCCCTGCTTTTTCGTCTGCTTTCCTTTCTTCTTTAGCTCCCTGTTTCTTCGCATCTCTTCTTCCACCCTTCTCTGTTTCTCCTTCTTGAGCGTTTGCTTGGCTTGCTGCGCACGGTTCTCCAAATCAGCAGTCATCTCTGGGTGCGCTGAATCGATATCTTCGAGGCGAAACAGAATCACATTGGTATTCCTTGAGAAACCTGTACATAGTGCTAGAAGAAGTATAGAAAAGCCATTCCGTGTAACAGCGTCCAGAATACAGGACTTACCTCTGTCTTCAAGATTGATTGATTTCTGGTCCTTTCTCCCAGAGGTTTCTGGCTCCGATGTCTCATTTCCCGAGGCACTTTCCGAGCCAAAGTGCTCCAGAGTGGATAGAACATTGCCGTAAGGTATCCATGACGGGCACACCTGCAACCCAGTAATCTTGTGCATCTTCTGAAGTGGCTCTTCCAGGCCATCACAGGCAAATGTGGCCCCAATGGCCACATGTAATCCTTCCGTTGAAGACGAATTCATGCTTGTTGTCACCACTTATTCCAAAACGACTACTGTGCTAATAAAAACTACTCTCCACACAATGCGTCGCTTATACAGTGGACAATAGACACGGACAGTTGTAGCATCATCTTCAATCTTCACAAAATGTTCAAGTTGTTTGGTATCGTGGAGTACATGTATTTGCAGATGGTTCGATGAACCAATCGTTGGTAGTTCAACCAAGTTATACAAGGAGGATAATACGAGCGAAGAAATTTGGAGACGAAGCGGTAGTGGTATGGACAGCAAAGGGATGTCGGGAACGAACGGGGAATACGCCAGCAGTGCCTTTGACAGCAATGATGCCATCACACAGCCTACAAAAGCCAGTAATAAGCGCTCCAAGCTAAACAGCGAAAGTGCTCCCAAGTGTATTTATATCCATGAAGTTGACAGTATCATGGATGAAAGGTGCGGCCTACCTGATACCTTGAAAGAGGGAGTCTGTCTTCACAACAATGTAGGAGGTTAGTGGTTTGCAGGTATTCAAGCACGCACCATAAGCGGCTACAGCTGAAGCTTCTTCTCAAGCGCGTGGATCCCGGTCGAAAGCGGGTGATGGTCATGGATGAGACGAGCAAGGGAAACAAGAAAATCCCCATCACAAAGGCTACACTTCATGATTTGGAATATGCTGCACGCCAACTAGCGCATAAAGAAGGCTACCGTAAGCTAACAAGTTCTCGGTCGATCCAATGGTCAGTAGAGCTAGCATAACTAGTCTTTGTGGTGATCTGCGTTTCGCAGGAAGTGCATACAAACAGATGGAGAAAGAGTACCAGAAGCTGTCGCGAGGTGTGGACAGCGCTGAAACAGAGCGATTACTGGAAGAGGCGCTTAACTTTTCCCAACTGGTAAGAGCTAACTTAAAACACTTTGTGGTGTACTCTTGAGCATAATTGTTTTCTCGCCCTTGCAGGAGTGTAACACGAGCGCGAACAAAGATAAAATAATGTGTGTACAATCGCCTCAAGATGGTGGAAACAAAGTCCATCTTGTGTCAAATGGAAAGCTCATACCGAAGAATGGAGTGTTTGGAATCAGGGGCGTCGAAGGAGTTTACGTACTCCCTCAAGTTTTATCAACAGAGGAGCAGGAATATTTCATACGAAGAGCTCTGCGCGGCTACGTCGAACCGCCAAATAGAAGGAACATAGACTCAAATGCCGAAGAAAACAGTTCTGAACCCTGGGAGCCTCCAAGTGGGATCTGGAAGCAGTATTGTCAGCTATATTCTTCTGATTCGTTGGCAGAGGAAGGGCAACGTGCAGATGAATGTTACCTTAATCGCATCGCATGGGCGACACTTGGGTTTCAATACAACTGGACAAAGCGAGAGTACGATACCAATCCAGAATCTTGCCGTCAGTTTCCAAAGGATATTTGGGAACTAGGAAGAGCTGCCGCCGCAACTGTGGGGGAATCTATTGTCCCCGAGGCGGGGATAGTCAACTACTACAGGTAAGTTCCCCTTGATTTACTCAGTGTAACGTGTACTGAATGAACCGTGTACCTGTAGATGTTTCCACCAGACCCAGGGCATGCATGGGAGGGCATCAGGATATTTCCGAGTTAACCCATAAGCACCCGGTCGTTGGATTCAGTTTTGGGTGTACAGGAGTATTTTTGCTAGGAGGGCTTACGAAAGATGAAGCGCCGGTACCAATACTGTTGCAGAGCGGTGATTGCCTGATTATGGGAGGTGATCGCCGACTGGCATTTCATGGAGTACCAACTCACATTCCTGGTACTTCCCCTGCTGAACTGTTCAATGAGTGCAACACTGACGTTCGCACCTCGACCTCTACGCGGACGGAAAAAATGGAACCGTCGACTGCCCGTACCTCTTGCTCAGTTCCCGTTGAGCTTGAGGGAGCGTCTCCCCTATTAGATAAACGAGGAATTCCTACGGAGAATCCTTCTGAAAAAGAAGTTGAAGAACGCTTGTTTAGGGAATGGGTGGAACGATGTCGACTGAACATCAATGTACGGCAAATATTCCCGGATCCCTAGAGAACGGGCGGTGAATGGTCTATCGAACCACCGTTAATGTGTTGAGGAAACATATGTGCGTGCACTATTAATCGTTGCGTAATGGTACCATCTCTCTCGTCCTTAATGCTCGTGATTACCTGGAATACCATGGAATACAACGACTCTTCGCGAGTGGTTGCCCAGCGAGGGATTCTGAAGCGCCAAAGACCAAACGGCATATTCAAGGTCTGTGCATTGCAAAGTTGATATTCATTCTACAGCCCCGTTTTGAAAGAGTCGTCGTAGGAACTTGTTCGGTTCTAAAGGCTAAAGAGAGTAGGCGAAGTGTCACTGCATATCGGAACCGCTTCCGACTATGACAGGAATAAAGACGTTGAATGAGGCACCATTTTGATGTATACCGATGAACAGACACACATTCCCTCGTTGTATCGTTCCATGTAGTTCTCAGCTCCTTGGATAAGCTCGAGAGTCGGGAAGACTCTGCCTTGGTTCCCCGACGCCCATCGGCCTGGCCGCTGAAAAGCCGCGTATTGACCAGGTGCGGGAAGGGCACTTAGGTAATGACAGGGTAAACAATTTCGTAGCATACCTTCTCGGCCTTTTGGCTAAGATCATGTGTAGTAACTGTTTTTATCGTCTTGACCGACGATAGCTAGGACATTGTCCTAGCCTTATCTGGTCAAGCTAATATTTGCAGGGCAGTGGGGGACCTCTGGCTTGCCACGTCTCCCACGCGCTTGGCCGCTGCATAGCACTCTGGCGGCGAGCCGAGCCCTTCCTATTTGGTTAAAACAACCAAATCCCATATCAAACACCTAGAAACAGAAATCAAAAATCGTTATGTCTAGCACAACCATGGTCAAATCAATTTTTATGCGAGTGGTCATTGAGTTGATGATTAAGTTAATTGAACAATATTTCCTTTTATATTAGTTAGAGCAACATGTTGAACCACCTTATTGGACTATCTGGTCTCGTGGTAGGCAGCTTGTTGGCTGCCACGACGGCAGCCGAAGACATGGAGATGCCTCCAGGAAATCTGGTGGAGCTGAATTATACGAATTTCGATGAATATACACGAGAAGGGACTTGGATGATTGAGTTCTATGCCCCTTGGTATGCTGATCGTAGCGTGTATGGTGCTTTCACCCCCTCTATGGACTCATGCTAATGCATGGCACAGGTGTGGACACTGTAAGCAATTCGCTCCTGTATACGAGAAAGCGGCGGATGAGCTAAAACGTACGTCCCTAAGGACAGTTGGACAAGCATCGAACTGGCAGTGTCTGAATTACTGGAGGTGTTGCTTTCTGTGGGTGCAGATTTGGCGTATTTTGGGAAAATTGATGGAGCTCAAGACCGTGGCCTCGCCGCTCGCTTTGATATAAAAGCATTTCCAACCCTTTTTCAGTACGTTGATAGTTGGCTAGCTAACAGTATGATGTGCTTGTAAAGCTATTTATCTCTCACCTATTCTGATGGCAGCATCAAGGATGGAGAAGTGCGTCAATATACAGGGGGGCGTACCTCAGACGGCCTGAAGCGATACTTGGAGCAGTCCTGGAAGAATATTAAACCATATGGGGGTCTATGGGGACCAGATGGGATGATGTACGTCGGATATACACTAAAGGATTACTTTATGTCTCTATTGTTGTAGTGTTTTCTGCAGAAATCGAGTGACTGGCACAGTTATCCACACGGTGATGCAGGTCGTGGTATGTCAACACATATTAGCCATACTATTTCAGCACAAAGGGACATATTCCTCATAGCGTATTTCCGTCACAATATGTACTCTTTGACCGCAGAATACCCACGAAACAATCGCTGCGCATACTGGCATCCCTAACATCGCAGTTCTCTTCGGAATGATGCTTGCATTCATTTGCATACTTTCCTTCGGTAAGATCCATACTAGCAAACATCGTCCCTATCATCTATTTCAACTTTCGTGGTTTTCTTACAGCGATTATTGCGTTGGCCGTCTATCTTGGAGACACCTCAAAGAGGAAACAGCAGTGATGCAATCAGGGACATTATTCTCCGCTTCTTATGTGACAATGCAACTTTGTCCTTATAGCGTTGCCGAAACATTTTGGCGAAAATAGTCAGCAATAACGTAGTATACGACATTCGTAGCTGCGTATTCTGCGCATGTCGGATCTGATGAGGCTAGGTCTTTCCTCACCTTGGAGATCCACCGCAGCAATGTCCTCAGTGACGAGCTCACACTGGAGTGAAGCGGTTTTTCTATTTTTGCCAAGAGTCCGAAAATCCACAAGAGAAATGAAACAGTCCATTTTTCAGGGTTTTCTTCCACATGCTGCGATGCTTTCATGATAAGTTTGCTAGTCTTTGCCTGGTCGAATTTCCGAGCAAGTAGACCCACCATCGGCGGGTGAGGGTGTATACCTTCGATATTGTTCTCTTCGCTGTTTACTTCTGTTTCACTTTCTGTAGATAAAACGGACCCTGTAAAAAAGTAATACCAGGAGTTCCAATTCGACAACGGAGGTAGATTGATACTGGCTACCGCTTGGCGCTTCCGTGTGTGCTCTTCATCTATCGAGGCTTGGGACATATAAACGCGCAAATCTGAGAATTCAGCGAGCATGTTATCTCTCCACTCTTCTGTTGGTAGGAATTCCCTATCGCATTCGACAATAGAACCCATTGCTGGGAGGTATCCTGTCTGCAGGACGCGAAGGTGCCACGTTACAGAAAATTACAATTCCCCTCCATGGTGTGCACATACTTGGCGTCTCTGATCAAAGGTCCTTTCGTCTACATCCTGTGACACCATTATATCGGGTATAGCATTGGCTTCTTGCCTGCATGCAACAAGTCCTCCACATGATAGACTCCACATGCGGCAAGGGGAAGTCAAGAACTTACCTCACTTGCATTAAATACTCCTCTGCCGTCATAGGCGGAGGAGGCGGCGCAGCGTCGTCCGTGTCAGTCCCCTCCTCCCCTTCTGCATCTCGTCGTTGATGCTGTCGTGTATAGTAGGCGTAGTAGTCGTAGCCTCCTTCGTCTGCGCTGTGAGAGGACACTGGGAACGCTGGCCGAGGGGCGAATTCATCGTCATCATACAAGGTTTGTGCGTTCATTGTATGCACACATAATTGGCTAAATTATTTGCGCGCACAGAGATATTCAGCAACAATGCTGGTAAGAGGAGCACGACAATGGCGCGGTCTCCTGAGCCAGGGTGCGCAGAGGCTCTTTTCGACACAAGCAGGGTTCAATGCCCAATATGGTGCGTTCCATGAGTCCCAGAGGATACTGTGCTAACCACACATGGGAGATTGCTTGGTGTGTACGCAGGATTGTTTGTCAATGGCAAAGAAATCGAGGCCCAAAGTGGCCGGTGGATCGACATTGAGGACCCGGCGACGACACATACACTTACACGAGTGGCACAAGGTGATAAAGCCGATGTCGATTACGCCGTACAGAGTGCAGAGGACGCCTTCGCCCGTGGGGACTGGTCACGAGCGGATGTCCGAGATAGAGCTGAGGTGATGGAGAAAGCAGCCGAAGCACTCCAGAAACGAGTCCCCGAGTTTGCTGAGCTGGAATCATTGCAAACAGGGAGGCCTATCCGTGAGATGAAAGCTCAACTAGGGCGTCTTCCCGAATGGTTCGTTGCTTCCCAACGCTCTTGTCTAGAAACGGGTGGAATGGGACGATGTGTGTCCCGTGTGCAGGTTTAAGTACTTCGCAGCTCTAATAAGAGTGGAAGAGGGATCAGTGCCTCCGTTCAAAGGAGCATACTTGAACTACTTGAAACGAGTAGTACGTTTACTTTCATGCTTTCCTCTGTGTGTGCCCTACGTTCACTCGCTCCTAGCTCTTGAATGTATCTACCAGCCTCTAGGGTCTGTAGGACAAATCACTCCTTGGAATCATCCAATGCTTATAGCTATCAAGAAAATTGCGCCAGCACTCGCGGCAGGCAACTCTGTAGTCGTGAAACCGTCCGAACTTGCACCTGTTACAGTCCTCGAGTTTGGGAAGCTTTGTTCCGAAGCCGGCGTTCCCGACGGCGTCTTCAATGTGGTCACCGGCTTTGGTGGTACAGCTGGAAAGGCCCTTGCCGAAAACCCTTCTCTAAAGAAAATTGATTTGACAGGTGGCACTCCTACAGGGAGAAGCGTTGCTGCAAGTGCGGGGTATAACTTGGCTGGGTCAGTGATGGAACTAGGTGGAAAGGCACCTATGTTAGTGTTCAAAGATGCAGACATTGAACAGGCGGTTAATGGAACGGCGTTTGCTAGTTTCATCGCCTCTGGACAAACCTGTATCATGGGGGCCCGTTTAATAGTTCAAGAAGATGTCGCGGACGAAGTCATAGGTAAATTCGTCGAGAAAGTTAAGTCTATTCGCTGTGGACCCCCTCAGGACCCGCATACGCAGATGGGGCCCGTGATCAGTGGGCCGCAACTGGAGAAGGTTAGTACCCCTGTTACGTGCCATGATGATCGATCTACTGAGCGTTATCTAGCTGTTTCCATTTACTCCTTTACAGGTCAAATCGTTTGTTTCATTGGCTCAGCAAGAAGGAGCATCCGTGCTCTGCGGTGGAGCGCAGCCTTCCTACATTGACAGCTCTCTCCAGCACGGCTATTTCTACGAACCAACAGTAATCGGAAATGTCCATCCAAAAATGCATATAGTGCAGGAAGAGGTATGCTCTCCATATGAAATGTAATGCCGAAACATTCTAGCACCATCACGAAATGTTTGCCGCAGGTGTTCGGACCAGTAGTTGTCGCCTACACGTTCAAAGACGAGGCAGACGCCATAAAACTTGCTAATGACTCGATTTACGGGCTTGCTGCGGCAGTGTGGACACGAGATGTTGGTCGCGCTCACAGGGTTGCGGATAACCTTGATGTCGGTCTTGTCTGGGTGAACGATCACCATCGGAATGATCCAAGTAGTCCGTGGGGAGGAATGAAAGACAGCGGTATTGGACGTGAAAACGGACACGAAGCTTTGCGAGAATATTCACAGATTAAAAGCGTTGTTGTGAACACAGGTGATCAACCATTCGATTGGTTTGTTCAGGATCAAAACGTCCGATACTCGTAGGAACTCACGTCACGAGAAAGGAGGTTGGACCCCGGTCCTTGGGTCCTAAGGACAAGCGTAGCACCATCCACTAGACAGGCTGATTCCCGAAGGCAATGCAAAGATAGATGCTTGCCGCCCTAGTTTGGTGTCAATGCTTTCTACCACATCCTTCAAGTGCGACAGCGCGTTTTGTCGGTCGCCTAGGGGTAATTGTGTTGAAGTTATGTAATTCTCATAAATACCATTTAATATGATCCTCCACAGTGTAGTCTCTACGCCGTCATTCTTGGCATTGTCTTTCCATAAACTTTTTGTGGCTTCTACAGCAGCTATGCGCGACGAGGGCAACCTCAGATACCGCATTGATTTCTCCAATCGATTCATCCTAATTCCCGCCAGAAGCAAACAGTAGTCCCTGAACTTATCCACAAAACTAGTGGTAGAATCCATGAGACGCTTCTTCACAACGATCTCGTTAACTTCTTTCAGGACAGTCGGTAGGAACTTGCTTGGAATATTCCAGCATAACGTGAATAAGTCATCAACCATTCTTACTATGTGCTCGTTCGATGACTCTTTTGGGCAGAACTCCTTTTTCAGAGTTTCCAAACTCCATGGCTTTGGCAGCTGCTTCCAACAGGCATTGACACGGTGGTCTTGAAGATACCTTACGTTTCCAAAAGGCCGCGACACATTATCAACAAACTCCGAAATTAGAAGGTGCGGTACATTCTTCGTTTTATTATGCCCGTTCTGGTGGTAAATGGTATCCAGAATACAGCCCTTCAACAACACCACGTTCACATCCAAAGGTTTGTCTCTCAGGTGAAGAAGCGCAACGTACAGGGTATCCCCATCAGCCGGTGGTATATCCCCAGTGATATGATCCCCAAACCGCGCCTCCTTCACTTCTGTGCTCAAGACAAGCTCTTCGCAAGCCTTCCGGGACATAATCAAGCAAAGAAGAAGATCGATGCTGTGAATGCTTTCAATGCCTATTATGCTCTCGTAAACGTTCAGCAAAGATGATCCAAAAAATACTCGTGCTATCTCGGCTGAAACTACGCGGTTACGTTGGGAACAGAGCAAAATGACATCAAAGATAGCGAGGCAGCGCTGAGCGTTGATAGGCAAGTGTGAATCTTTCAGCATCGCTTGCGGTACACAGTACTCCAATCGATTGCATATCTCGGTCGTCGAAGATTGGTCACTGTAGCGTCCACACATTAGCTCAATCATTTCACCAATTCTCCAGCAGTCAAGATGGCGAAACGTCATATTAGCGGTCTGCACGGATATCTCCTTCATGCATTTTATCGCATCGTCTTCCGCAGTCTGAACGCATCCATTCACGGGAATATCGACCTCATGCGACGAAGAAACTCTGCTGGTCAGACTGGATTTACTGCATTGGGCATACAGTGCGCACAGAAGAATTGTAGCAAATAGCATCTCCGAAGGAGAACCCCAATTCTCAGAGACCCACGCCCTTAGTCGTCCTGTTAGATCTTTCGCAACTTCAATAATATCCTTGCTCTCCGTGAAGGGTAAAACAAGCAGTAGCGCTACACAATGAGTTACACCGCGGATCAAAGGAGACAACTCCTTCCCATCAAACGTACACTTGGAGATTTTGTCAATCGACACTATTACAAGCCTTTTAAGGAGCGATGTTATCTGCTTAACATGCATTTCGAACTGAATGGCAGGTTCATCACCGAAGTAGAAGTCAAAGCGGTGAGTCGATTGAACAAGCAGATTCTGCAGCAAAGTAAAACAGTTCCACACGGCCAACTCAATATCTTTCGGAGAGGAGCTATCCTTAAGTTGATTCACTAAAGATGCCGCACTCTCCACAACTGGATACATCTCCACGTGTATCGCTAAATCAGCTCGGGCATGAATTTGGGAGGGGTTTTTGATAGACATGAAGGGAAGCAGCGAGCTCCGAGAAACTGTCTTCGGAGCGGACCTTGGAGCTTTTTCAAGCACGTTACGTTTCCCTTGGGAAGGAGAGCTTCTGATCCATACCACGACTGCGTCCGGTAAGGAAAATATTTGCGTAAAGTGCATGAGGGATGATGGTCTTTCGATGGCGCTAAGATCCAAACGGACAGCTGCCATTTTGGAGGCAGTCGCTTCCTCTATGTACGGTGCATCACGATTCCTAATGTCAGGGCTCATAGAATTCCATGAGTACCCTTCTAGTGTACCTTCAGGGGTGATTCCAATGACCCCTCGCCTTGTCGCTACCGCAGAGCATGCTCCTGAACGCCAGGGAAAACGTCCCTGTTTTGCTACGGCGGTCCTATTGCGATACCTTGCAAGATTCGTCCCACCAGTATTTCCACTACGTTCCAAAACGTCTTCAAGACAAAACATTTCTTCAACGGCACGTAACGACGACTCCGCTATTTCTTGGGCGAAGTCGCAAGATGTTTGACTCACCCATTGATTTGCCGAAGCTAAAGGATTGAACACCATGGAAGAGTGTCCGAAAATTTCATACTCTAAAGAAACACTTCTAGTATGAACGAAAAGGAGAGTCCTATATCTCCCAGTCCTGGGAGCAATTCCGCGAGTCAGAAACTCTATAGACAGGAGTTCCTCCGCTGAACTCTCAAGACGGCGGAGTAGAAGTACAGCAGACTTGTCACACATTTCTGTATCACAAATGAAAAATTCTTTACAAGGAGGAAATAGAGCTAAGTCCATATTTCGTTCGGCATAAAACCCATTCCATTCTTGCTGCTTCTGACCAGCCCTCGGAGTAGGCGGAACGTCTTCTGAGGCGGACAAGTCGGCCGCGTTCAAGACTGAAACTACATCTGTTGAATCGCCCCTCGATATAGCCACAAGGGATCCGCATATTGCGATCTGTTGGATTTGCTGTGATACGTTTGTAACCCCTGGAGAGCTTCCAGCGACTCCCACTCCGAGAGGGAACTCCTGAAGTGTCTGCACCGAAACAAATATAAGAAATTGGCAGAACACCCGAACTAAATCGGATACTTACAATACTGTAAATTGGTCTCCATTGAAACTCTTCACTCATCGTCCATGTAAACATCTTCAGTGCCATTGAGTGCGGCTCATCTTCGTCACATGGCAACCTCCAATCTGTAGGTTCTATGGAAGTGCCGCTTCCTCCTTTAGCATCGCCAACAGAGGCCCGTGGGGCGCTTCGAGGGTACATAATCACGATGCCGATAATACCTGTCGCGGGACAGACTGCAAGAGGGCATCGATTATAAAGCTGATACGCTGGCAAAGGCAAAGAGACGGCTCGGTACGTGTGGCTCGATTCCCCTGTTTCAAGGCTTGCTACAGTGCTGTTCTCGAGTGTCCCATATTCATCAGCGAGGCCATAGTAGTCATCTCGGTCGACTAATTCGTCTTCAACAATGCGGTGCCAATTGATGTGGGCGACAAGGTGTGTGTCCTCCAGCGCGTATAGTACATTCGGGCGTGCGGGAGACTGCGCTACTCGCTGGATGTTTGCATGACGTTGAGGGATCTTGCAGTCGATATCTCCGGTCTCCCGAAAGACCATGATCTCGCTACCATCCTCTTGAACCAGAGCAATGCCTCCGGCAGGCGTAGGAGCGGCTGGATCTGGAAAGATAACTCGACTACGATCTCGGCTGGCATTCACAAACGACCAAGCTCGTGCTGTTTCGAAGATATCCGAACCCAATGGACCATTTTCCCCCGCCTGTTTTTGCAGCGTGCTCTTCGTCCCTGAGCTACTGGCGTTCGTAGAACCTCCTAAAGGTGGAGTAGACGCTGTCGAAGATGCGCCACTGGAAGCGCTAAAGGGGGACTTCGGTCGCGCTGAGGCATTCATCGTCTAATGTTGTGGTATGTGCACGTGTATAGTTACAAAGAGACATCAGCACTGATTCAACGACACAGCCGGCGCTAAAAACTTCTGTGTGCCAACATTACCGGTCTGTATGCGTATTCTACCTTATACCGATCACTGAATTGAGCGGAAAACCTACGATTAGCAAGCAAGCTTGCGTGGTACATATTCAATCAATTGCGGTTGTTGCTAATATCCGAGCGCGAAATTTTTTGTTCGGGTGTAAGTGTATTTCCTACTAGCAAGGAGTTCGTCTCGTTTGACGATGGAAAGAAGACATACATGTATGTTGTACCACGGGTACGGGCCAAACAAAACGAGCACGTGTGAACGAGGAAACGCACACACATATGGAAACGCCATAGGAACTCTTCGTCCCATACAGAAAGGTAGAAGGGTCCATCTGGGTCTATATCTACCACCAAGCATGCGAGAACCGAGGCAGATAAAACTAAGGAAGAAACAGCTTCGCAGGAAGGGAAAGGGGTACACTGTCCACACCCAGTTGGAAGAAAAGTCTTACCCAACAACTCTGTGGGAACTGAAAACAAAAGGTATATAGGGCACCGACTCAAAGTGGCTCTTAAGACAGTATCTGAGGATGGGAAGGCTGATGCCCCTCCTCAGGGACTACTGTAATGTGTGAATATGTGCAAACTGCAGAAACTGCCTTCGTGTGCTCAACCATCATGGCCAGGCAAAATGGAACAGAATCCATAGTGCAAATAGTATAGTATTGACGGTCTACACGCGCAACAAGGGACTATTCCTGCCGCGGGTACGCTCGCGATGTAACGAAGTTCTTGTCGCAAGTTGTGAACTTCCAGGGGGACGTCACATGCTACTACTACTGGATGCTAGCCCCAAGCAGGTTTTTTTAATACGGTACGACGATCGGAATGGTAGTAGCATGAATGCACCTCTCTATACGAGCCAGATGTACCGTAGTGTGATGCTTGGTCGGATGGGGAGAGCGAGGGAGTAGGCCATGAAGCACTTGTTGAAGGGAGTCTGCTACGTCGTGCTGCTGTTGGAAAGCCTCTTTATTGGATCAGCACTGAAGCAAACGATGGATCTCCCAGTTGCTACCAGGTCTATAGCTAGGGAATTTCGTTCGTCATCGATCTGTTCGAAATGGTACGCTTCCAATGCTCAGGATGTGAATGTGTCCTGGAGCAAGGGTGGTGTTGGTACGTGCATTTGTATACCTCCAATGAAGGAGCTGTACCACTGGATATACAGCTGTGTCATATATTGCAGCCATAGATCTGAATTCCTTCAGTCAGAGGATAGCGCCGATACGGGAAGTAGTTGAAGCGAGCGTCGAAGCAAGCCATTCGATGGCACGCCGTCACGCACTGGCATTAAAAGCTGACCCTGCCCGGGCCAAACTGCCTGGAAATTACTATTCCCGAAAATTTGGATCTATAGACTACAACAATTCTCCAAAGAAATTAGGTTTATGGGGTCCTCCCGAATTTCAGCGAAAGCTAAGTGAGTGGCGAAAAGCTATGTGTAACGCGAAAGAGACCAACCAAGTGACATCGGTACATGGAATGGATAGACTCCCCTTTGTGGAAGATCGTGGTCTCTTAGTACAGCGGTCCTTATCAATGTCGCATGTCGGACACACTACTGATATTGAGTGTCCAGTGTTTCCCCATAATGGTCGTGTTCTGGAGGAACCCTATTGTGATCTCCGTCGGTGTAATCAACGCCGATTTCCGTTTATCTACATAGTGATCGGGCACAGAAATCGTCCCGACAACTTGGTTCGAATAGTGCAATCCATGCGGAATTCCACAGAGCAATGCGAAAATCCGCCTGAATGGGCCCACTGCACGTGCGTCTACGTAAGCGACTATGGGACTAATGTGAATGTGTCAGTGTCATCGAAACTGCGTGAAGCTTGGAATGGTCATGTTCGGTTGATTACTAGAAAAAGCGTAACTGAGGCTTTTTCGAGAGGGAGTGTAAGTAACTCTCAGTGTTATTCTCCACAGTGCTTTCTTTAAGTGTCCTTAACTGTTGTCACAGATTTACAATTCTGCTCTGAGATACATCCCGACTCCTGCAAACCGTAGCCTCCTTTACCTTATGGACGCTGACCTAGTGATGACTGATTCGTCGGCGATTGATAGAGCATTGGTAAATACATGTCTAGGGAAATCTGTCACGTTTCCTATCTTACGGGGTACAACATCGAAAGTCCAAGGCCTCGATACACTCTTTAATCACTTGATCGACGGCACAATCTGGAAGAGGAGTCATTCAACGAATCGAGTCGACGCTTATGGGACCGCTATCTTTTATTTCTACGATAATCCTTTTGGATATTGGTACGTAGCATGCAGTAGTAGCAATTAGTTTCGTAGAATCATAAGTATATGATCGTTTGTTTACTTGTTTGTTCCAGTGGTCCATATGCCTCTCGGACAATCCATGGGAAAGAAGACGTCGGTATGTACGGACAATTTAAAGAGTTGGAGCAAAGTGGAGACATTAGGAATTTGAGAATGCACGAGCCTCATCTATGGCACATATATCACACGAAAGCAACAGATTGGCAAAAGAGCACTGATGGTATGAATCATTAAACCTCTACCGAGCCTAGAGCAGTCCAGGTAAATTCATCTGGAAGTTTTCCAAGCTTCCTGCCGAAGTGAACTAGGGCTGATCACTTTAATGCGTCAAGCTTGGAGGGACGGCCAAGCCCAATCCGATGGGCTCTGTGAACAACCTAAACTCTTAATGCTCACTGCGTTGGGTTTCTTTCCTGGGAAAGCAACTGAAGAGAAGGTGCTCTACCGTGCATTGACTCCCAATGTTGAACCCATACTGCAGTTCGGGACGTAGGACGTCGCCCCTGGACACTACCACTACTACTTGGTATCCGGTACACTCGATCAATTTCGAGCTCCGAACAAAGGCGCTGAAAGAATAGCCGAGGAGCTAGAGGAAGTGACGTCCGTGCTCAACCTGTATGTACTATTCTAAAAGCATCCGCAGCGTACTTGAATACCAGAAACCATACAGTAACTGAGGCAAGGATTGTGCTCACAGCTATTCAGATTTTAGGGCGCACACTCGATATTTTTAATCAATGTATTAGTCCTTCTGTAAATTTGCACGCTTGGATTTTCAACCGTAGCCATGTTTAATGATTTAGAGACAGAATCATATTTTAAAGAGACAAGTTGTAAAAGTTCTCAATTATCCATGGCAATAGGTTGGCCATGTATACAACGGGAAGGAAAAACAACGGTTACATGCGTTAGTTCTGAACAAAGGATTCCACTGCTATCTTTTACAGCATTTGGGGTTGTGTGTGGCAGTAACCGTTATATTAAGCATCTTGATACTTCCTGTGGGTCAAAGGTTCAGGAGGCCTCTTCCTAAACCCTTGTGCTGGAGGCTTGCTGGCACAGTGAAATTTTCTTAGAAAAGATTATATCATGGAAATGATAGAAAACAAGAGATATATAAATGATCTTATGAGATATTTTATAATCGCCGATCCATATTTGGAAGAAAATAGACAAGAATATTTAAACAAATCAATTTATTGTCACGGTAAAAGGATATTTTGACATGACGTGTAAGTCAGTGGTAAGTTACAAGAAAATGATTTTCTCATACCTACTCTGGTAAGAATCGTTAAATGAAAATGGGTGTGGTCAACTTCCCGGCCGGTGGGCTATCTGTCACATTTGTGTGTGTGTGTGTCACATTTGTGTGTGTGGGAGTTAACCTTGCTAACATTTGGCTCTAGTCAAAATACGATCTTTTTAAGCATCGGCCTTACTCCAATCTTCTGGAACTTGGTTATCAGCGTACTTTTAGGTTTTAATTCGATAACCACCATCATACCCCACTGCTAGCTCACACACAAATGTGACAGATAGCCCACCGGCCGGCTTACTCAAACCAACTCATGTTTTGGAGGGGGAGGCACACGTTTCATCCTTACTCATTTTATCCTTAGCGTTGGAAACCGTTGCTTCTGTTTGAAAATAATTTGGATGGTCGATTTCATATTTTACGGTATATCGACTTCGCGTCGGACCGTTTTCGGACGCGCGGATCACACTGCACAACTTCAACATGCATGAAGGTGTCAGGAATTCGGGTGGCCACTGGCCGCTTGTTCGTAAGTCGAACAATGAATTACCGACGGGTCTAATCCATGCTGTAATACACACGCACACTTAAAAAACAAATACTTGTGTTATTGGCACTCTGGCATAGAATGGAAACAGACGAGCTCGACGAGGGCGATTGGGGAGACGAAAAGTGGGGAGATTTGTCCCAGCCTCGTTAAGAGGATGTGGTCAACTTCCCGGCCGGTGGGCTATCTGTCACATTTGAGTGCCTGCATAGTGAATCAAAGGCGATCAGGATTGTTTCCATCCGTTGCTTTGGCTTGTTCGCTTGCTTCTTTTCCGAAAGAAAGAAAGAAACAAAGACGTTTCGCACCCTTACGGATTGATAAAGAAGATTTTTGGAAAGTGCTCATAATAGGCGCTATACTCCTTTTTCTCTTCCACATTTATTAAATTTTTCGTTAAAAGCCCCTCGATATCAGCCCCATTTTTTTCTTCCTCTGAGTGAGTGAGTTCGGGAATCAGGTACGTCTTGTGTATGTCTATATATGGCTTGGAAAGCGCCCAATATAGAGGAGAAAAGGCTCTTGAAAGCCTCCTTTTTTTGTTTTTGTTTTTTTCAAAATGAAGAAGTCCAAAAAAGGGCCCTGTCTGTTTTCCTGGTTTTACGCAGATTGGCGCCAAATTTTGAGGTAAGTCCGTAGGCTATCGGAGTGATTATTTGTATTGCTGACGTTTGCTTTGTGTGTTCAAGGATGAGTGATCGGGATGATCGTCGGTCGTCCATCGAGTCGTGAGAGTGTCGCCTTTACCTCCCCTCCCTCCTGCTCCTCTTCAAAGATCCCCGCAGCCATCTTGAAGGATATCGCTGCCTCGCTCAAAACGCGCTGGAAGATCGATACAAAACACAATGAGGACGTACCGAAATACACGGTCTCCGAGTATGGCGCTTCATTGGGCATACAAGACCGTAATGTGGTTGGCTGGTTGACGAGAAACATGAGGCGCGAGCCGGCGCGAGACGTACTGTTGCCGGAATCTATCGATATCTGCGATCAGGAACTATTCGAGCCTGAACTCCCACCAAAGGACGAACAAATCCGGGTCTACGAAGTCCGACAGCATGGCACAGGCGTCGGACGAAGTGCAGCGGCGTTCGCAGCTTCACGCGCGAACAACAACTGTTTTCATCTCACTATTCCCGTCGGAAAGCGGCAGGACCACCAACTGCAGCCCACTTCAATTTGGAGAGATATCATTGAGGCTTCGCGCAAGGTAGATAATGAGGTCGGCCCTGCCGCGCTATTCTACTTGAGCCTTGCCGTGGTGCTCGGACATCTCGCATTTGGCGTGGATGTCGCACGCAATTCATCAGACGAGCCTAATACGCCTTCCCGTTGGACTACTCGGGAGGCGGCAGCAGCGTATGCAGCCGTCAAACGCAAATCTCTCGGACTACTCAAGAGACGTATCATCTCTGTGCTGCTCCAACTCATTCAGAGTGAGAATCGCCCGGGCGAGGTGGTGTGTAGCTGGCTGCGTCGCGCCTTCCCATCTGATGAAAATGCAGAGGCAGACTCCGACAGCGATTCCGACGACGCAGGTGCTGGTTTCGAGAAAGTCGGTGGAGACATCGGCAAGTTTGCTCTCTGCATTGACGAGCTTGGGGTCCTCAAGCAGCTGCACGCTTCCCTGCCCTTCGAGCCCCCACCTGCCTCCGCCATGGCTGCACAGGCCGACATGCTTCCTACATCCGCCACCGACGACGTAGCCAGTGATGCCACTCCGAGTGTTGCTGGGTCTTCGTTGGGCGGAGGCTCGGGCGAGAGACTGGGAGAAGGTTGGTGTGTCGACGACTACCTTACGGCGTTGGTTCGGGCGGTGGGGTGGATCCTCACATTCCGTCAACTTTGGCCCGCCAGCACTGCTATCTTCCTGACATCTAGTACGCCTTTGGAGATGTTAAACTCGAAATCTCGTGGCGGTGCTAAAACCCTCAGAATTTCTTCAAAGCTTCAACTACGCACCAGCGTCAGCTTGGAAAGGACAGAGCATGTCCTCAAGCAGCTGGGCCTGCTGGATGGCTGGAAAGACCTCTTGCTGTGCGGACGACCGTCCCTGCTTTCTGCGGTACTCCTTCATCATCAACAACGTGGGGCCCAGAATTCTGATCAGCTCCAAAGCCGCATCATCGATAAGGTGAAGTCGCTTGTGGACTGGAGCTGGCGATGCCCTACGCAATATGGTACGATGGCTCTGTTTCGTGCTACGCGATGTGCATTCGTGCAGCTAGCACTACAAGGCGGCCCTGGCGGCGTGATTCGGCTGCCCGTTGCTGTAACCGTCAGCTTGCAAGCAGCTGGTGTGGTGACGAGTAGCGCCTTATCGCAAGAGGGTTCCCCCTACGTCGAGTATTTCTGGCACACCGATTCAGATGCCATGGTGGCACGGTATCTTTGGGAGCGTGGGCTCGAGTCCACTCCACGGCATTCGAAGTGTTGGTGGACCTCATATCTACGTCCGTTCCTGAATTCTATGGCCGACAACAATGGTGCTAAGTTTGAACTGCTTATGGTCACTTGGTTGCTGTGGAGCGTTCTTCGAAACGGCGGTGAAGTGGATCTTAAGGAAGCTTTGGACCCGCTCCTGGCGGATCGATCGAGGCTCCTCCCTGACGAATTCTCTGAGTGGACGATCACAGCAGTGAGCGCAGCCGACATCCAATTCCTTTCCAAGGCACGCAAAGCTAAAGCCGGAAAAGGAGAGGCGCAAGAAGTGGAAGATCTGAGAGCCGGCGTGCATCGGCTCAGCTTAGAGCAGGATTGCTCGAACTGCTGGCTGCAGGAGCTGCTGAAAGGCGGTAAGATGCGTACTGATCGGATACTATTCGGGATTGCAAACGTGGCCGGTGCCGATATTGCTCTAGCCTGTCAAAAAAGAGGCGATGCAGATGTCAAACGGGTAGTATTGTTGCAATGCAAGCTCGTGGGCGACGTGACTCTAGACTTGGTGCGTAAAGCGTTGGCCACACTAAGCCCGTCGTTACAGTACGCCGCCAATGCTCATCGAGCAAAAATATTCAAAAACGCCAACCCACCAGGTCCTTTTGTTACCAGTGCTACGAAGAAGGCAGCTGAATACCAGAAGCTGGCAGCTGTCCACAAAGACGTCCTCGATCGGGCAGTGCGCGTCTTGGTTGTTGGGAAGTTCTCAAGTTCCAACTATTCCGGCCGCGAGGCTCTTCCCGCGGTGTCGCGCCAAACATGGATTGCACCAGAAGGCAAGCCGTCCAGTCCGTTAGTAGTTGTCTGTGCCCAACATACCATACCTGTCGCTGAAGCAGACTGGTTGAAGAAATGCTCCATGGTGGATCTGGGCAAGGTGGAGGATCGTTTCGAAAGTCTCGTTGAAGCTGTCGACTGGAATCGAGCAGGGGTGGACCTTACCAACGCAGGAGCGTTACCCGACGGCGGGGGTAACGAGGAGTCGGAAGATGAGGAAGATGATGAATGAACAGAAGCAGCTCACGTACTAGGTATTTCCCCTCTCACCTTGTCTTGATAGACGGCCTGGCGCAGCTGCACGTGCAGCATTGTATCGCCTTCCTCTGTACTGTGCACCTGTGTCGCCCTCTGTAGTGTAGTGTAGCTCTAGCGGGTTAACCAGTACGCAAAACTTCAATCAGTGGATTCCGAAATAGCGCTCACTACAATACGGCGCGAACCATACTCTTTGTCTGCCGTTCCAGTAATCCCTGATGCATTAGAGTGGACGTACTGTGAAGAGGCATCTTTCGCTCCCAAACTCGCATATATCTTCACTTTCCTGTCCTTTGCAGGGGGATGAAAAGGGACTTGACTCGCTATCATCTAGGGGGGTGGATGGTACCCTGGGGGGCTTGTACGGAGGCTTTCCGAGCGGCGAGAGCTCTTGATACTTCATTACCGAGCCTGTGAACAGCACAAGGAACCCTTTCTTAGAAAACTGTCCGCCGAGAGATGGTCAGGCGATACTCACCCCGCATTCGCCCCAGAAATCAAAAAGTGTTGCTCCCTCAAGTCCACACGGATGGCGGTGTCCGTCCTGCAGGAACATACCACACTAACACCAATGCGCTCTTGGTCCGCATCACTCGACCTTACTGAGGAGGCCCAGTAACGACGAAGATGTGACTGATGGCCCACCGGCAGCTGGATGTTAGCCGCTACACTTAAGTTGTAAGCCACCAGCACCAGGCATCTGTGTGAGGCCTGAAACCCGGATACCGCCCCATATAATCAAATCAATAGTAAATACGAGAGAAACACAAGTGAAATGGAGAAAAAAGTCTCTCCACCACAAAGGGGGGAGCAGAAACTACACTACGGTATTTCGGCGAACTCCGAGGCAGTCACTGTAGGGCTTGAATTTCCGCATGTTCAAGCAGTGGCCATTTGTGGCGTCAATCGCAACAGACGTATCGTTCTCGGGGCGCCCGAATGGTTGTGGAATGGACTCGCCTTTTACATTGCGCAAATAAATGTAGGACGTGTAGATAAAAACATTGGACACGTGTCTCCAGAATTGCGCATTCAGGACACGATCATTCATATGTCGTCGACAGAGAGTAAAGTACCGGTGAGCTCGCACGTGCATGGGTCCCCAACTGGAGTGGCATTCTTCATTCACGGTAAATAGCAAAGGCGTTTTGGTGCAATAATCGAGATCGGGATCACACCATCGATGTAGACGCTGCTTGTCGTCGTTCGATAAACAAGAGTAGGGATTCTGGGCCACACCGTCGTCAGGCACCGCCTCGATGGGCCGTGGGTCGCACCATACATTGGAGCACGGCTCAAACGCTAGTTTGAGTCTTACTCCTGGCCCGCGGCAGCGACAACGTCAGAAGCGTTGGCCACATACCCCGAGGTCAGCAAAGTGAAACAAAAGTTTGTCTGGTTGAGCGACTCGCTAGAGTCGGCGAAGAATTACAAGTCATAGAAGCGAAATATGGACGGGGTTGTAGGATGTCTGATCCATTTCCGACGTCAACCGCTCTACTTGACGTTATTCAAAGGCAATGAGTCTTCTTTTTGACCCGTATCGTGCAGTAGGAGTGGTAGCGCCCACTGACACCCCAGCTTTGGTGTCGTCCACATGTGAACCAAACCAGGATGACAGCTCCAAACATGGTTCGCACAAGCGCAATGTCAATGTTAGAGGAGGCGCATGGACGCCCAAACCTATACTGCAAACACTAGGCTCGGAAAACTTTATGACGGTACCGATAGGGAAAGCATTCCATGTCTACAACTGCGCCAGACTCTCTCTATCCCTGGTATCACCTCCAGGAGAGCATCCCATCAAGTATGAAGCTCCTTAAGTAAAGAATTCTATGCCTTAGGATTCGTCTTAACGCTCCTATTTTGCTTGCTTGTTGATTTGTACAGTAACGTTGCAGCGCACAAGGAGTTGACAGTCACCACCTCAGGCGACCGAGTCATGGTATGGCATCGTGTGACTAAAGTACGTAGCTTTGTCCCCTCATAAGGAGACGAAACTTGGCGTCACTTAAATATTCATGTTTTTTTTTTCTGCTTGGAACGTGCGCTAACAGCTGGGAGAGTTTGTAGAACCGGACGAAGGAACGGTGGTGTGTGTGACAGAAATGGGGTCGTACATCGCTCTCGTGCACGAAACAGGTTTTCTCCGCGTTGTTGACATTAACGCTGTGTTCGTTCAAGGAAGAGAAGCGTTCCTGAGAGCATGGCCAAATGGTAGTATCATAGCTGAAATGCCCCTCCACCTCGCGGGGCTCCCGACTGTGGTAGTCCACCCAGCTACCTACTTGAACAAATTGCTCATCGCAACCGATGCTGGTGCATGGTACATTGTTAATTTTAATACAAAAAAGCTTATATATAGTTCAGAAAACTTCACTGGAAGTACAGGAGGAGAGCTGGGAAAGGACAAATCTGAGTCTGGGGGAAAGCGGCGCCGGATAACCGGTACATCAAAGTTCTCAGGCTCTGCTCGTGTAGGGATTACTTCTATTGAGCAGTCTCCCGCGGTGGACGTGTTTGCTTTTGGACTCTCTGATGGCCGTATTGTTTTACACGATATCAAGAAAGATGAACATTTAACAAGCTTTGTGCATTCCGCCGCTGATACCCTCTCAGCGGCTGGAGCGATCTCGACCCTGTCATTTTGCACAGACCCGATGCAGAAGCCGCTTTTGCTCTCAGCTACAGATGAGGGTGCTTTTGCTCTTTGGGATCTAAAGGAAAAAGCGCTGCATTATGTCGATGCGTTTGCTCATAAAGGGAATGTTTGTGCAGCCTGGTTTTTACCCCGACAAACGTCGTTCGTCACTGTTGGAACTGACAACTCAATAAAAATGTGGACTTTAGATTCGCTGGACATTAAACCAAAGCAACTTCGCAGCCGGGAAGGCCACAGGAATCCGCCCCGACAGATTGCGTATTATGCTGGCAATACGGTAGCCACTCTTGCCGATGGTGCGGATGCCAGAGTTTGTGAAATCCTTTCTGCAGGTGATGATTGTAGCTTTCGGATGTTCCACACCGCTATTGACCGTCAAAATCGAGAACTTTCTCAGAAGTCTATCGCAAAGCGTGCCAAGCGCTTACACAAAGACCCCGATGAGCTCCGACTTCCTCCTATTGTGGCCTTCGCCTGCTCGGAGCGTCATCATGGCATATATTATGATGTAGTGACGGCCCACAAAAATCACAACCAGGCATATGTATGGAACTACGAGAAAAAAGCTCTCGGGGACGTTGCGCTCCCTCTCCCAACTATAGATAGCGATGGGTCTCGAAAGAATGGACCGACGGAAGAGAACGTAACCGCTGTTGCCATCAGCCGTTGCGGGAACTTTGCGCTAGTTGGAGGAAGTTTTGGAACCATCGCGAAGTTCAACATGCAGTCAGGTGCGCCAAGGGGAGAATATCCTATGGGTCGCCAGTGGAACAAACTCGCAATGCAGGGCAAGAAGTTTCGTGGGACCCACTCAAATCCTCTGCCAAGACCGAACAGGGATGTTGGAAAAGGATTAGGGCCGCGGGATATGCTGAAGGTCCCAGACAGTGTAGACAGGTCGCTGCGATCACTTTTAGGGAAAGACTTTACGCTTCCTTCCGAACGAGAGGTACAGGCTCCGTCTCAAGGGCTTGCGGCTGGACGTTCATCCTTAGATGGGGCTACGCAGCATCACACACGCCAGAGTGAAATCGATGCTGTAACAGCTGGCTTCAATACTTCCAACCTTGCGACATGGAGGCACGTGGGCGAAATCCGGGGTTTGGCTGTATCGAGATTGAATGATGAGCTGTACAGCTCGGGGGCCGATGGTACAGTCAGGTGGTGGACATTCAACGATCATAAGGTAACACACATACTTTATACCGGCAGTCCGATAACTATGATCGAACTTCACCCTGGTAATGGTCTTCTTGGGTTGGCCTGTGACGATCTCAGTATTCGTATTGTGGATACAATTACGCGTCGTCAAGTGAGACGTTTCCCTGGTCATGACGCCCTAGTTTCCGACATTTCATTCTCCGCAGACGGCCGTTGGCTCATATCGGCATCCCACGATGCTAGCGTCAAAGTTTGGGATATTCCTACTGCGCGGTGTATTGATTGGCTTAAATTCGAGAAGCCTGTGAGGTCGCTTACTGTATCCCCAACGAACGAATATTTGATCACTACTCACTCAGATGACGTTGGACTTTACATGTGGTCTAATAAAGCTCACTTCTCCGAAATTCTCCAGGATAAAGTCCCATCTGAGCCTATTCCCATGGATCTACCCAGAACGCAACATGAAGAGGACTCGGAGTTTGCCGCGCAAACAGAGGCGACTTCGGAGGCTGACGAAGAAAATGCTAATGTCTCGGAGACGAGTCTAACACCCTCGGTAAAGGTTCGAAATTCTATCATACTATCAGGAAAACCGTCTTCGCAATGGCAACATTTATCAAAGTTGGATGAAATTGCCAAGCGAAATAAGCCAAAGGAGCCTCCAAAAGAGCCAGAGAAAGCCCCCTTCTTCTTGCCAACGGTTGCTGGAATAAATCCAGTGTTTGCTCCTCCCGAAGAACACAAGCCCGAACAAGATTCCGATAACCAACACGTGTCAAGTGAGAAAGTGCCTAGGGAGGATGGCTGGAATTCATCCTCCCTTCCACCGGAAGAAGAAGTCTTCGGTTCTGCCAAGTCGAAAGAAGAAGAACCAAAGAGTAAGCATGGAAAGTCTAGAGTACTGCAGTCTCCGGGGACGAAGAAACACAGGACCAAACTTGCGAAACTACTCAACGCCGTTACTGAGGACGATACGCTTTGCATCATTCAAGCATATCGTGATAATGATGAACATTCTTCATTTTCGGGTGAAACGCGCTTGCAAGCCATCGAGGACTACTTGGTTGATTTGTCTCCGGCAAAGGTTGATGTCGAGATTCGCTCGTTATGTCTTGATAGCTCTGATGAAGCCGGGCTAGACGATCTGTACAGGCTTCTTGTTTATTTCCTTTGGCAAATCCACCATCTCAAATGCTTTGAGATTACTCAAGCACAGCTACAGCTGACGTTAAAGGTTTATCCGTTTATTATTACCGCCACGGAGCGGTTACGCATGACGACTGCCTGCCTCAAGGAAGCTCAGCGTCGAGCATCTGACAAAACAGAGGACCTATTTCACCACAGTCTCTGCTTGATTCGACACTTCTCGAATATACAGTGAGCCCTCCATTAATTGTACAGGGTTACTTTGGTGGTGTTGTGTATGCACTGCTTCGGCTGTGCTTCGCCAGAGCTCTATGGTAACGCTTTAGGGGACTGTGCTATAAAATAACTCCTGTGTACAGTTACACAGCTGTTTTGTTGTACACGCGTGTGAATGGATCACGCTGCAGCTCAGATGACCCACAATAATATACACACACGTGACCACACTGAATACCCGACGGCCCGGGGTTGTACGTCAGTTCGTAATGCTTTCCGCAGGATGCGAAGTTTTCTTCAACGCATGATGTATTCGCTGGATTGTACCAATCAATCATCAAAGTCAGTGTCTCAAGACGATCCCGACAGTGCGTCCGGTAAAAGTCGAGTGCAGCATCATGTCGGCGGACAAAACAGTAGCCATTGGAATCACCGGAGGAAGTATGTTCTACCACCCAGAGCTGCTATAGAGGCATTTTACGGTGCTTCTCTCTCGTTCTGTGTGTGCAGTCGCTTCGGGGAAGTCTGCATTCTGTTCGTATCTCAAGGAATACGGCTTCCATGTATTGGATGCTGACAAAGTAGGCCATCAATGGTATGTGGTATCCCCGTCCAAAAGGGTTCCTCCACGAGACTGATGATGGAGAACAAATGGTGTTCACAGCTACACGGCGGGGACGACATGCTTTAACGAAGTCGTTCAGGAATTCGGCCGTGATATCGTGGGGCAGGATGGAGAGATAGACAGGAAGGTGCGTCAAACGCGTTGGACAGAGTTCTCCCGGTAAATTCTCAGCATCTGTTGGTGGTGCAACAGGCTTTATCGGCTGCCGTCTTTAGTGGAGACTCCCGGGCGAAACTCGACCGCTTGAATCAAATTGTTTGGCCTCATATCAAAGAAAGGCTTGTGAAAGACTTGCATGACTTGAAAGAGAGAGGAATCTCTCCCGTGTTCGTAGAAGCTGCCGTACTGGTAGAGGCCAACTGGGACGTTCTCTTTGATGAGGTTTGGGTAGTGTACGCTCCAATGGATGTAGCAATTGAACGGCTTAAGGATACTCGGAATCTGAGTGGTAAGATCTGGTTGCTATTCTGGAAGCTGCAGACAGACTCTGTGATCGTGTTTTGCAGAAGAGGAAGCAAGACAAAGGATCAACAAGCAAATAACCAATCAGGCACGGTTTAACGTGGCCACAGTCACTATATGTAATGATAAGTCTTTGGTAGACTTAAAAAACAAAGCCGATGACCTGCTAGGGGGAAAATTTGAGCCGGACCCGAAGATCTGCATACCCTGGCAATTGGCCCAAAACTTGCAAAAGCGGGGACGGTGTGGTAGGACTCCTACAGGAATTATTACGGTATCCGGTGATGAAAAAGAAGATGACCCTTTACAATATTTTTTTCGTTACAAGAATAACGTTTCTCCTCCGTTCGGAGCCTTGAGGGCAGGCGACAATGAGCTCTCTTACGCAGACCCTGAAGCAGATATGAAAACCCCCACAGCTCGTCCTAGTGTACATTCATCTACTGATAATTATGCCAAACAGTTTGTCACAGCTTCGAGCAACGCCAGTCAAGAAACCCTGGAGGCTGCAGCTGCAGCGTCTGCTAAGGAAGAAGTTCTCGCCATTAATCACAAGAATGAAATAATTGGATCAGTTCCGCGAAGGATAATGGTTAGTAGGAGGAACATGTGAGTGACAATCGTTTTCTGATTCATCTACATGTATATATCCCTGACGCAGCGAAAAGAAAACCGTTGGCATCGAGCCACCTCTGTGATGATACGACGCACCAACGGCAAGTTCGTCGTACAAAGGAGGACACTAAATAAAGATTATTGCCCAGGTTACTTAGACATTCCGACGGGGGGAGTAATCTCAGTAGGAGAAGAAATTGTTGATTCCGCCTATAGGTTCGTGGCTCCTTCCCTTGAAAAGGCTAC
Source organism: Halocafeteria seosinensis (assembly GCA_001687465.1). Classification (NCBI taxonomy): domain Eukaryota; class Bigyra; order Bicosoecida; genus Halocafeteria; species Halocafeteria seosinensis. Next base: position 142,812 of record LVLI01000202.1, on the reverse strand, counting down.
CCGGAATTTTTCAAGATTTCAACATTGCTTTGCAGGGAACTCTCTGAAGAGATGGGACTGGAAGGTGTCCCACTTCAGTACTGCTTCCAATTTCCTCACCAAGACGGCCACTCTCGTGCATGGCTTTACGTCTTCACAGCTACCACCGATAAGCTGGTTAAGGTACAAGTACGTCGCTCCCGTTTATTGAGAGCGTTCACCTGCTGGTCACGACGTGCTGGTTTTGAGCCGCTGCAGCCGGAGGAGGTTGCCGAGGCTTTGGAGTTATCAGACGAAGACATTGAGCACTTGCGTCAGAACTCTAATGAAAAGTTCACTGCAGATGGAATCAAAGCTTGGGAGTTATTACGGGAGTACGAGGCTGCTGGGAAAGGCACCGCGGGTATGCAAGCAATAGAGGATCGCGGTGCTGTCCGAGATCCTTCTCTGCTTTACCTGGCCGGCGAAGCAGGCGAGCAAGGGGCGCTTGACCATCGATCAAACAAGGGCCCCGTACACACGTTTAAGGGCGCATTGTTTGGTGTCGCGGCCCTTGGTATCACCGCCTTGGCAATTTATGGTATATATAGATCGCGGACGTTGAGAAGACCCTCTAAATAGGCTTTCAGCGCTTCAACACCTTCATTTCTAGTCCGGCTGCGCTTCGAACATCAGAGATGACCAATTGTGGTCTATAGAAAACTGGCCTTCTTCCTCTTTTTCTGTCGTAAATTTGCTTTGACGGAAACTTTTCTCTTCTTGAAAGTTACGGCTGCAACCCAATACCATATTGAAGGCTAGTGCTTGAGAATGAAGCATGCTGTTTTCGAATTACTTACTTTCGCCATCCGAGGAGGCGGTAGAGTCTACTGCTTGAGCTTCTTCACTATCCTTTGTGCTATCAGTGAAACGAAAATCTTGCGAGTCCTCATTAAGCTTAAATCCACGATACGTATCTCCACCAAAGGGATTGAACGCAGAACTAGCATCTTCGTGTCCATCATCTTGCTCAATATTGGCATCCGTTTTGGATTTTTCTTTCTTTTCTTCAGCGTCTTTATCTGCCACCGCGTCGACATTTTCCTCACCGGCGGCGTAACGATTTAACAAATCCAGATGCTTCTCCTTCTCGGCCTCCTCCTTACTCTGTTCATCGTTAGTGAGCTCTCTCACGGTCACGGTAGTCCATCCTTCTGTCTGCACATTAGATTCATTAGGACCTTCTTCCGTTTTAGCCAGTGATTCGGAGGCAACGGTGGCTTCCTGGTTAGCAGTCACAGCCTCTGTTGTTGCCTGCGGGACTGCATTCCTAAATTGCTCAACGTGTTCAACTCTGCCAAGTAAAATCCGTATATCATCACTCTTCACAGTGCCTATAGTCCCATACCGCGCGAACAGAACGTCAAACTTCGTTATAACTACATCGGTATTAGGCACTTCTGTGCGCAGAACATCACGAATCACGGCAGCATGCCAAATATCCCGAGTATTTTGGCCTGAAGTATCTAGAAGGTGGGTCCATGCAGCTTCCACTATAAGCCCCGGTGTTAGAAAGCCTAAGCGTTCGGCTTCTGGTCCTTCTATGAATACCATAGTGCTACCGGTAACGTGGTCTTTAATCTTATATTCTCCTGAAACTGGGTAGTACGGTATTGAACAGTAATATGCTACATTATCAATAGACCTTTCCTCGTACTGTGTCGCCGAGGTACCGTCAGCAGCAGATCCCCACCTTGTCAGTTTAGGGGGAGGAGGAATCATGGGCAAAAAATCATTTTGCCAAGGCCATCCGTAGGCTTCTTTAGGGTGTTTGGTTTCCGCCACCGCCGCAGCGGCTGCTTCCTGTTGTTGGCGTTTGAATACCAAATCAGGAGGTGGTGGTCCCGGGGGAGGCGGCGGTTCATCCTGCATATACGCAGGAGCGTCACCGGCCACTGCACTCCATCCTTCTTTTTGATTACGCTCTTCTTCAGTTGCAGCCGGAGGTGCCGGAGCATATTTCTCCATGGAGGCTTGCGCTGCCTGCAGCGACGACCATCGAATTGAATCCGGGTGATGAGCACAACAGGTCCTTGGTACATTGGCGACGCACCTTTTCAATATTTTCGAGTTCCTTCCGGGTCTCGAACTCTTCATGTTCACGTTGTTTCTTGGCATCTGTTTGTTGCTTCCTATATTCTTTCACATTGTTTTGATGGCGCTGGCCTCGCTCATGGAGTTTTATTGACTGCACTTACAATCGAAGAGGTGAATACACTTGCAGTAGACGCCAGAAAAGGGCAAAATGACGTACCATGGCATCATTCTGGATCCATGTCTTACAAAATGTGCACCAGTGCTTGGCATTGGTCTTTGGCTGCCATTTTCGAGAGGGATACCCTCCATAGGCGCCCGTAGTTGTCGACGACATCGTACAACAAGAGGCTACAGCAAATGATACAAGATCGACAAATACATCAAATCAACATATACTAGCCATGAGCCTCTGAGAATCCACAGATGGTATGTGCATATTTTGCTTCACAATCTGGAGAACTTAACTTGAGTTACTTGAGACGTTCGTCTAAAAGAAACAAGTTTTGCGGTTTTCAATAACTATCCTCGCCACCATGAAAAGTCCCAGACAGCTTTCCTTTCCTAAATTTCTGGGATAGTTCTAACTTAATTTTATGTGCGTATTGTACCCGGAGTAGTTAGGTCCTTAACTTTAAAAAACTTAACTTTGTACCGGTTTTTGGTTGATTTCTGGTTCTAGCAGTAGAGCTCTGATGCAACTCGCAAGTACAGGCATCGGCTAAGTCAGCATTTCCCAACAAAGCAACGTTGGAGACAGCAACGCGCATTGAGCAACAAATCATTCGGAAAGAAAACACAAAGCCCAATAAACTAGTGGTGCTGCTTTTAGAGAAAACCGAAAGCATGCGAGAGCAACAGGCCATCATCCATAACACTTTGGAAACAGGATTGTCTTTTGATGCTTTTCATCCGCCATTGCCTGGTAACAAGCGATACGCTACTTTTCTCCTCAAACCAATGAAAACGGCTTCAATGGTCACCAGTCAGTCACTGAAAACTTTGAAGTCAAAAGTCGCTGTGACTTCATGTGAACTTTGATTAGTGTTGCACGGCTACAGAGTGGTGTAACAATATGTGTTTAGTAAAGAGTGGTGAACAGCTGCGTGTTCCTCAATTCATTGGTACTGATTGTATCATACAGTGTCATACACATAGTAACACTTGAATTTTCTATGTGGGTCCTCATGTTGCGAGAGGTTTTACCTACAGCATGTTCAAAGCCGCTTCGGTGGAACCATGTGTTTACTCGTAAGTATAATACCCGTATGTTGTTGCATATATCCTGCAAAGGCTAAGGCGTAAATTCTTACAGCGATTCTACCGTGCTAGTCAAGAATTGTATCAATCCTCCTCGCAGCCCGTCTGGTTCTTGTCTGGAGGAATTACACTGAGACAAGAATTCTGTCAGCGAACGTGAAACACAGCTTTGGAAGTTACGAGCCTAGTAAATCAGCTTTAAAACGAAAGGAGACGAAGGTTAAAGTTCCACAAAAAGGCGTGAAATACTCAGCAAGGGAAAACCAGGCAAAAACGTTGACGAGATTGTTTTCCACAGTTGCCAAGGCCATGAAGTATTTGTCTAACTCAGTAGAGCTTGAGAAGGGGGGTCTGGAGGAAGCGATGCGGGCCAGAATCCGCGCGGTAGTTAGCGATTACTACATCACTGAGCCAGAAGTTAAAATAGCAGTTGAGGAAGACTGTATCTGTATATTGCGGCGTGGGCAAACGGGAATTATTCTCAAATCAGTAGTCGAGAGGGGTACGGCCCCATTTGACGAAGTTGCTCTTGACGCTCTGCAACGAGCATATGACTTCCGATACACACTAGGAAAACAGTCCAAAGACGTTTGGATAATGGCTGCAGTTGGTCAATGGGAGCAAGCAGATGGTATATTCAAGATGCACATCTTTTCAGGAAAGTTCGCAGAGAGGCCGGAGTCGGTGGTCCAAATCCAGGAAGCTCCGGTGATGGAAGTCAAGCAGGCGAGCCAGTGGTTCCGTCAATTTAAACAGCAAGACCCCTACAAATAAAAGTTTCGTTTAGCTCAATGTCACATTATCATTGATAAGATAACTCACTCTGCACATACACTCACGATTGCGTGTGAGTACAACTACTGTTTCTGTTTGGTAACCACAGACGTGATATGGTGACGATACAAACTGGAATTACAGTTGTACCCTTTCTGCCGACCCTTGGCAGGTTACCGCTTACAGACTGAACTCATCGAGAAGATTGCACACTGTTTGCTGTTGACTTGATGAATGCTTGTCTTTGCGTTTATGCTGAGTGTTTTTGCCTCGCAATGGACTCAATATTATACCTTCCGGTGAAGCCTCCCTTTTCAATTTTGATTGTGACTTTGACTCTACCGTGCTTCTACATGCGCTCGCGCTGTCGCCACGCTCAAGTTCACTCTGCTGTTGCAAACCTTCCAAAGCTTGCATGCGAACAGAAGTCGGGGAAAGGGTTCGTGGAACGAACGTTTTCTGAAAGGCGCTCTGCAACTTTCCTTTTAGTGAATCCATCGTGAACTTCCCTCTACTGTTACTAACATTCGCTGAGCTAGCTTGGATTAAAGGAGGACGGTCCGCCTGCGACGGGTCACCCGCTGGTTGCGTCGGTTTGCGGAATGGTGTCATCATCCGCTTGAAGATATTCTGGACGGATTCCGCGTTCTTCCTATCATCGTTATCAATCTTATGATATGCGACTCCCCGCGTTTCGTGGCGGGGGCATGGGAACTCTGACATATAGGACATAAGCCCCGTTTGGTCATCCTCGCTAGCACGGTAATTCTCGAAGACAGGGCAAACGGTCCCAAAGAAGAACTTCCCCTCTAGTTTTGCCATACAAGAAACGGACAGTTCCAGTTTTTTACGTGTCCGCCGTTTCTGGCAGTAGTATTTTGCCCCTGGAGACTGAAGAGGATGGTCAAGCTCCGCAGGCCGGGTGTTAACGGGTTTTGGGACTCTTGTTCCCATGTCGTCCCTCTTCGCTTTTCTCATCCTCTGATCCTGCTTCGAGTCACTGAATGCAAGTCGGTAAACTGGATCGCGTCCGGACTTTCCCACTTTCGTAGTAATGGGAGAGTGTTTAACCGTTCCTCGATGGTTCTCCGTATGGCAAGCCTGAAGTGGGGATCTTGCTAGTGGCGACTGAGTCCGTTTCACGGGGCTTAGTCTCTCCACAATATCCCGCATCTGGTTATCATTGACAGGAGTGGCATAACTTCTTCCTGAACGCCTTTCTCCAGAGCTGGGAGCCCCGTTCGGCGAAGCACTGGGTACAGACACCGGGGAATGGAGGCTCTGCTGAGGAGTCCTCCAGCCTCCTTTCGATCCATATGACTCGTGGGAAGGAGAATCTTGACACTTAGGTGACACAGTATCAGATATACCACCGGGAGGACGAGGCCTTTCTATACCCTCAGAAGCCACAGCTGCTGACCAGTTACGAAGAAATTTTTTTTCATCGATGAAACATCCCGATCTCAGTGTCGTATTGACGAGGTCCACGGAATCCGACAGATCGGCACCTAGCTTCTGAATCTCGTCAACCACGTCCAGATTAGATGGAGAATTTAGAAATCGCTCTTCGTATATCTTTAGACTAGCCAAAGCTAGCTGAACTAGGAGTCTTATTGAACGGCAGCAGAGTGACTGATGAATGCTCTGATTTTCCGAATTTTTGGGGCCTAGTGCGTTACAATGACGTGTACTGGCATCTCCAAGTGTTGACTGACCAGGAACACACTCGGCAGCGTTGCAGAAGATGACATCCCAAATATGAAGAGTAACGCTTGCTGAATAACAGTTCAGGAATAAACACAGATACCATCGAGGAAGAACTAGAGTAATGCCAAATCCAGCATTCTGTATTACTTCTTTTAATTGTGGCTGTTGCTCTTCGAAAAAGTCTTCGAACACTCGGGAGGCCACCCTTACAGACCCCAGACCATGGCAGTAAAATCCTGGAAACAAGCGAGTAACCAACACATGAAGCAGCCAAAACGACTGCTCCTCCGCAAGGTCATCTTCTTTGAAAGTTCCTGTTGAAGAGCTGTCAGTAATATCCGTATTTATGCCAGATGCTTTCCTATTCCCCAGAGTGAGAGCTACCAAGGCGAAGCCAGCGATGAAGTTCATGCTTTGAACGTAACCCACGTGAGGATTTAGCAAGGCAAATGCGTTAAGCACTCTCCTCAAGCGACACAAAATAGTAGCTTCTCCAGTTTCTCCCTGTAGCCACACAGGAAAAATATCATAACAACTCTATGGATCCTGGTATAGAGGGGAACAGTTTACTTACCCCAGCGTTGGGCTCATCGCTTGCTTGTGCACCAAAGTTCTTTTTCGTAAACCAGACGTGATCCCCAAAGGTTCTTGGGATGTCCTGTACAGCAGGCAATAAGTAATCACAACAGCTACCCTATCCCCGGCTGCCTGCTTTCTTACCAATTCAATTTGCTGGGAAGTTGTTTCTGGCAAGTCCTTTGAAGATTTATTTACTAGACTGGAGTAGAAATTATTTGGCATACTCTCTTGGAGCGCGGCAGCACCTGAAAGCTGCATCCATAGCTGAGGCCTAAAGGCTTCTGCGATGCCGTAATGGGTTGCGAAGAGAAATATCTCTGAAATGCAAGTCGTGTCCGGAACACTTCCTGAGGGAAAAGCTGTTTCCCAGATATTAGTGCATTCAGCTTTTTTTCGGTACATTTCTTCCAGCTGCTCATTTGTCCCATGAAATTTAAACCCATAAGGATCAACCTTGACACCAACGTCCTGCTCTGAATCGTAGTGGTAGTCCTCTGGTTCGGAACTCACCACCACTTTGGACGAATTAATTCTAATATCCGTGTCTTTGTACGTATCATTGATCCTGTAGCTATCGGCTTCCTGTTCGCCAATCGATAGACATTCTGAAAATGAGTGCGCTTTACGAACGCGAGCAGTGCTAGGTTCTGGGCTGGATCCTGCGGCGCAATCCTCCGAGGGTCTTCTGGTACCTGTCCCAAACCAAGTACGAGACCGCAATCTCCCCAAAACAGCCGACATGTCAATAATCAATCACGTTTTTAATTGCATTCAGGGGAGCGTCCACAAATGAACTCGGCAACATGAAAAGGCACTGGATAACTACGCGCGCGACTTTCAAGATTCAAAGCATGAGATGGTACCCGTGTACAGGCTGCTAGCAGACACAACACCAGCCCTGCTTTCAGTTAAAGCTCGTGCAAATAGTTCATTCCATCAACATCAGATCGTATGCACATTCTGCTTCCGAATTCCGGTAGACACAGGAGGTAGCAAAGAGTCGTCGCAACAAAGCGCGCGCGCGCGCGTCTCCCCCAACTTCACAGATGGTATATACACGCCATACAGACGATTGCTGGCGGATTTTCAAGACGCATTTAGACCAGCTAGTCATTGTTTATTTGAGGTAGCATCTGTGGTGGGATCGTGATAAATATTGGAGTGACCAAGACGGAGGGTACAGGAGACTGCTTTGCGAGGTGAAGCACTTAACGGCTGGAACGGGTGAATACAGGTTATCAGAGGGACTGAATCCATTTGCTTACGGGGACTTGCCCAAGCTTCGTAGAATGAATCGCTCACGAGGTGCGCGGAGAGAGAGTATCTCTTGTAGTCAAAACAGTCGTCCACGGCCAACCACTCCGGGGGCTCAACGCGTTCCATTGAACGCGGTTGACCACAATTCCAGTGAGTTCCAGGACAACTATGCCCTTTCCAAGAGCACCAAACTCCCTCGAAAATCCCAAGCGAAAATTGCACGATTGTCGAAAAGTGGCCCTCGTAGAGTAGTCAGGAATGGGAAAAGCACAACAACGTCAACGCAAAGCCGACGGAAGCACTATTCCAAGAAGCAGGACAGCGAACTAGAAGATGAGTTGCTTGGGAGCTATACCGGCATGGACGAAGACTACAGTAGCAGCAGCAGTGCTACTGATACGGACACTGGGTGCACCAAGGAACCGGCAGTAACCGATACCGACGGGAGAGGTAAGGATGTTACCGAGGAGACTGTGTCGGAAGTGATTTCCAATCTTGTTGAGACGGCGGCAGAAACTGCAGCTTCGGAAGCTACCTCGCACGCTGAAGCGCAGCCTAATTGCACCAATAGCAAGAGAGGAGCTGGGCAGCTAACTCCTTCCGGGTCTGTAACTAAGAGGCAGCGAATTGCAAAGGATAGTGAATGGGATGCAAATTTGTCGAACACAGAAAACAACGAATACTTCAGCTCATCTCTAGGTAGTCACTTTATTGAAGAGACTCCAATAAAGGTACCCCATTCAGAGCAGTCCCTAGATACAGAGTACTCACCGTCCTCTACAAAGTGGTTTGAAACAACTGAGGCACTGGTTACTGCCAAACAGGACATCACTCACTTGGAGCAGAAGCAGGTGGAACTTAATGCCGAGTTAGAAAAACAGCAGCAGATGAAACGAGAATTTCAGATCCTGTACGAGAGGGAGAGAGAACGAAGGATGATGCACAACGAGGACATGCATGCTTCAATCACCCACACTAGGGCTTCCGCTCACGCAAAGCTCCAACAGATCCAAGAGGAACATACTGAAACGTGCGATTCCCTCAAAGATAAAATAAATCAGTTGGAGCAAGAAAAGACATACCTTCAGGAAAAAGTAGATGAATACGATGAGGAAGATCGTGCAAAATTAAGGAAAGAACTGTGCGAAGTAACGCGCGAAAGAGATGATCTGCAGTTGAAAGCTAAGGAGAAAGAACGCGAGATTAGTTCTCTTTCCTCGCAGTTGGAGTCTCAAAGGGAAAAAAGAGAGAAGGTTCAAAAACAATCGGAGAATGCTCGGCAGGAGGCAGAACAGCTTGCAAACGAACTACAGGGCCAACTTGAGGAAGTTGAGAGCGAGTTAGAACAAGCTCATAAGCAGATCGACGAAAAAGACCTCACAATAGAGGAAAAACAACAAGAGGTGAATCGAGTTAACACCCAAAAGGCTGAACTGGAGAGTAGAGCAAATAAACTTGAATCGCAACTCCAAGAACAGACGAAAACCTTAGAAGAATTGAGACTTGAGCAGTCACAGGCGTGCAACGCAAGCGCTGAACGTATACAAACGATGGAGGAGGAACGTCAAGCCACACTGGGACAGAAACAACGTCTGGAGAAGGAGCTGGAAAGATATCAACACATCCTAGAGGACTACGAAAGCTCTTACAAACGATTACTGCAGCAGAACGCAAATATTAACACTCAATTAAGTCAATCTGAAAACGCGACGGAGAATATACAGCAGTTAATTGAAAAGCAAGAGCAAGAGCATTCAGAAACGTTGAAAAGCATAAAAGAAGGTCATAAAAAAACTGTCGGTGAGTTGCGCGAAAAATATAATGAGGTCAAGGCAAAATATAGAAATTTTGAAAGACAGAACCAAACCGCAATTGAACAAATGAAAACTGTGTTGCAAATAACACAACATGTGAGCTCGAAGCTGCAAGCCAAATTGCCTGCAGATCAACTCAAAAAAGTGAAAGGGTGCGTTGACAAAATGGACAGGTTAAGCGCACTACTTGAGCAACACATTGGCAAATTCGGGGATGAGTAGCTCCATCGAACTTCCCTTAAAGTCGGCCCTGCAGACTCAAGCCGCCTCTAAACCTTGGTGGCCGCGAGTCAGCGAGCGTAGTTCAACAAATTCAATGTTTAGGAAACGAGGAGCCACGTAGAAAATGAATCGTGAATGCCTTGACAATCTTAGAAGTTGACGCGTCGGCCGATAGGGATGGCTAAGGGGTGCTATTGATTGTGAATCCGAACACACACCAATGATGATTAATAGCGAACGAACGCTACTCCTGCTACTACTTAGAAGAGTGCATTTCTACATCACCTTCGTCATAACCTGTATCTAAATTTCTTCGACGGTGTTGAGCAGCTGTTGCGCCATGCAAAACACCTCGCTCTGACATTTGCTTGGAGTCCTCATCATTTGATATAGTAGATAAAAGAGGCTCACTATCCGTCGCCTGCTTCTGAATCTGATGTGGGAGCAACCTCCGCTTGTAGTCATAAAGATAACTGCAACGCACCCCACAGGGTGAAGACGGAGTTCATGTGAGACGCCAGGTGAACCGTACCTGACAGCATAACCAGCAATAATAGATACTAGAACTAGAGAGAGACTCCATCCTACATTAACGCCTTCAAAATCCAATAACAGAGCGATTGTTATTGCGGGTACCGCAAACAGCATGATGACCTCGGTTCGTCTTTGCGTTCGTTTAGCCAGTTCCTGGTCACCACGTCTCTCCAAGTTATGAAGAATCAGCGCAGAGACAATGCCGTTGTATCTGGAACGGTTAAGGGAAAACACTCAGTGCTTCGCTGATCTAATCGACATTTTGAAAATACAGCGTACACAATAATGCCGTAAACGGCAGTCATAAATTTATCCGCAAACAAAAGATACGTCGTCGGGGCCGATCGGCAGCAATTTGCACATGAAACAAAACAGCAGCGGTTAAACCTGGAAGATGCACCCAACAATAAATTTCAAGTGAATCACGCAACAAAACAGTATGCGGGCAGGTACTAACCAGCGCCCATCATCGATATTCGGGTGACGACGTCGGAGGGAGTGATAGCGAAAGAGAAAAACTGGACGATGCAAATGAAAATTGGTGGAAGTAGGTCCTTCACGAAACCATTCAGCTGTTTGTCAAAACAAAAACAAAACGTAATAACATTTGCATGTCCTAGGGACGACATGAAGCTGCAGCATACCGCCGGTCTGGACAACGATATTCTTAACTCATAGCGTGAGAATGTTCCACCTTTAGGGTACACGACATCTCGTACTGAAGCATCTAACACGCTACTTGATGCATTATTGCTTGGGAACACCCTGAAAGCCGAGGGAAAAAATATGGAATACCAATTTGGCTAAGAAATCTCCCACCACTTACCATCCGGGGCTTGTCAGAGTAGGGGAGAGCCGAGTTAGATCCGATAGGGGATGAAACCGAATTTTTTTCTTGGGGTTTTTTGGGTCCTCTACAGCAATAAGAAGTTCTTGGGTCTCAAAAGGCCATAGCGAGATGTCACTGGAATACGTGAATTGTCCTTTGATCCGGAACTGCAGTCAGATTCAGATGTCATGTGAGTTCCATCCACAAGAACTCTATCACGTTTCACTCACTTGGGTGGTCGTGTTAGTTCCTTTGTCGAATTTGTTGATCCTTTGTGCCTGAAGACTCTTCCCGGCATTATTGAATATTCGGGAGACTTCTTCATCATCTGCGTGACAGTGCAAGCATACCATGGTACTGTGGTACTCGAGTTGACTACAGGCTTTGACACTTACTCTCCTGGGTCACATCGGGATACTGGCACTTTTCAGCTTGGAAGTAAATGTAAAAGTCCATGTCCGACGAGCCATATTCGCTTTGCACAACCGCTAAATTCACCAAATAGATGCCAATACCGATATTCACTCCCTCCAGATCCTCGCAGCTCGCAGGTCCCTTGGCATAGCTCACAGACGATACGATTGACACCCCCAAGCACAACGCAATCAATACGACACGCCATCCCATTTTCTTGGCAGACTGAACTCCTCGCTGAGCTCTCGGTCTGCAGTCCAACGACAATTATACAGAGAGAGTGGATTCCAATGGGGATTAACTTTGTGAATCAGATTGTGATGATAAATGTTCAACTTGACAGTTCAAAAGACTTCAATTTTGTGATACGGAATGCGAACACAGTTCGGGAACTAGGTGAACCGTGGGTCGGTGTGTGTGTGTTACCATGTGTTTCGGGTGAGTTGTGTGTGTATTGATCTACTCGACAGTACTGGCATGGGTTCCTAGCTGCTGGTCTCGGTTTCATCGGAAAAAATGTGTCCCTGTTGCCAACCTTAAAAAAAAAAAAGAATCATCTCTGCTTTGCAAATCCGTAGTACTCTCTTGTGTCTCTGCGCCCCCTGCTGCGTGTGCTCACGATTCCTCTTCCCAGAGGAGCACCACCTACATGCTTGCTCTTGCAGAGGTCTCTCCTAGCTTTAAAAACGGCGATACACTGTCGGATACAGAGAGAGGACTAGGAGAGACCAACACAAAAGTGATTAGCCCAGTGCTACGCTTCACAGTTCCTCGATAAGGAGGGGGAAAACTCTTCCGAAAAGAGCTTCTGCAAACCTGGTTGTACAACGATCTGGAAGAACGAATTCTGTCTCTAGACAGCACACAGCGATGGCCACACAGTGCTGCACAGAAGGCTTTTCTCCTTTTTTTGTACTGTATTCGCATGGAATATTGTACACTGTAAGTTTTCAACTATCCCTGAAAAGCACGTGATTGTTTAAACTTACAAGGAAGTTTCAACTGTGATATTATTGGCCATCATACTCGGGATAGTTGAAGTGGAAGTGGACACTGTGTATGTACACTAAGGGCATTACACTGTATCCATAATTTCACCCATTAAGTAGTTCCGCTCTATCAACAAAAATATACAAATGGTTGCTTACTTGGGTTGGCTACTCTCAGCGGTGGTGGTTTGTTCGAAGGACTGCACTGATCTTTGGAAAGTTAGGGTTCGTCGCCGTTCGTCCTTAGTTAGGCACTACTCATTGAATTGTTTAGTTTTCGTTCTGCTGGTGCTACAGCCTGGCAGGGTCGAGTCAATAGGTCATCGACGAGACCAAGATCTGTGCACAACTACGTCATAAAAACTCATCGTGTTCAGTGACCAGTTGTATCAGCATCGCTATGAAGTTAGCCGCTGACTGGACCACTGCCTAAAGGCTGCACGTACACGAGTTTCACGAGAGGGTCAATCATAACGAGTGCTGCACATATACTGTATATAAAGCACAACGTAAAAATGAACAACGTTTGGGAGGCGATTTCGCGAGTTGTAGGAGGTGTAGAGGACAACAGGGAGCAAGAAACAAGCTTTGGGTGGGGGGACAAGTTGGACAACGGAGAAGGAGAGCACGAAGACAATGATGTTGTGATATCCTTCCCGATTGACGACGGCGAATCCAATGATGGTGAGTCCGCTATTGCTTTGCTTAGATCCACGGCCACTCCACACAGCCGATACATCGTCACAGAAGCGACTCGTTCCGTATTTGAAGTTAAAGTGCCCGATTCGAGAGATGGTATGCTGCAGGAACTTAAAGTAAGAGGCTTTAGCAGCTTGCAGAAACTTAATGGTGTCTAATTTTGTATTACTGACTGGAGGCAGATTGCCTATCGCCTCCTGTGTAAGGTCCAGCTTGAGCAGGTCCTCAACTTGCGGGAGCACCAGAAGCTTTTCGAAGAACAAGAGGTACGGCAATCATTCGCCGACGTATTATAAAATGGAAAGTTAAAATTACGTTGCGTTGCGGGTTGCTTGCAGCAAATTATTCAACAACTTGGAGGAACAACCGAGGAACATCGCTCTGTAAGCATGCTGCGTTCACAGTAGGGTGTCAAGACCTTGTGACTCGTTTCCCAAATTCAGTCTCTCACGACAAATACTTCACGGAGGGAACCGGATTCCAATGTAAAGCAGCTGATCGCTAAAAATACGCAGTTCCAGGTAGAGTTACTCAAGACGAAGACGTCTTGTGAGGAGGTAGGAGAACGTCAAATGCACCGTTACTCAAGATGGATTTATCCCCTTCTTCATACTAGTTTGCATTTTCAGAAGGATAAGAGACTGGAAAAAATCAGTCAGAGACTCCAAAGCTATGATGAGTACTGGGAACGTATTCAGGATTGGAGAACGCGTGCCGGACATGCTGAAAGAGTAAGTGTTCCGGGTTTCTCCCCCCACAATGTTTCACGACCCGCTACCGTCCACGGTGCAGGCAACCGAAGATATGATTGCTGAAATTTCGTCTCTGAATGCTTCTCTTGTAGATGAGCAGCAACAGCGGAAAATGAATGAAGACGTAAGGGTTCTGATCCACTTACCGTCCTCGTGAACTGCTGAAATGTACGTGGTACTTGTTTAAATACAGAATTTTCGAGCCCAAATAAATGAGTTAAACAGAGATGCTAGACTGTTACGGAGTCAACTGGAATTGAAAGAGTCACAAATTGACCAACTGATGGTAATATAGGTGAATGTACTACGTATCATAGACTGAAGCTATTACTGATACGTCTCCTGCAGCAACCGCTAGGGGCCTCTTCGGTATCTGCTGAGGAGAAACCTCAAGCACAGTCTTTAATTAAGAGGTTAGCCCCTTAGTGTCTTATTCTGTGTACTCTTGCAATTATAGGAAGACTACTGTTATTGACGCAGATATGAATTAAAGCTAGAAGAGTGTCGTTTGAAAGAGAAATATAGCAACGAGCAACTTAGAGAACTTGACATGAAACTATTACAGCTGGAAAGAGAGCAGCAACAGCTCCCGGAATCGTTAGATTCTCCTCCAAGGGCACCCCCATCTATTAATGTATCATCCTGGATGTTGGAAGAGAATATCGCCCGCGGAGACTCCGCAGACTCCTTTCCAGGAGCTACCATCGTGGATTTTGGTGATGTTAATGTGGAGCGCTTATCTCGACGAAGTGAGGTTCCTGCTAAACAGTTGCATGGAAGGACAAGAGAGGGAGCAACACAAATCAATGGACCGCAAAAATTAAACCTTGAGGAGGAATCTACCTTGCCGACGAATGGGAGCGTGGGACGCCAACTCAATAACCATGAAGACACGAGTTTCGCTAGAGAATCAGAAAAGCTATCCCGTATTGATGACCAGTATGTGTATCCTCCTGCAGCTGGCCAAAATCCTGCAAATGAAACGGATAAACCCGAGGAACGGAGACAGCATTTTGAGACACACAAGGAGACTGTACTCGCACTGGAGAAATCATCCAATGCAGTCCGAAAAGTCCGTTCGTGCAACCACGCGCTTCAAAGATTAAAGCGTCAACGTGAAACATTGAAGAAACTAATGTGTACAGTAATCGCCAATTGTCAAGAGCAAGTAGAGAGGGTATCCAATCAGATGCAACAGTGGTGTCACGACGAGGCTGTAAGAGCATCCAATCGGGAGCAACAAGTTACCAGCATGCGTACCGAATACGAGAATCAACTCGCTCATCGGGAAATGGAACTCAGTCGCTCTCAGAACGAGAATACTGCGAAACAGGGAAGACTATGTTCGCAGCTTAAGGAAAGGCTCCATGCGTATAAATTCCGAACAACAGTATTGCGAGATCATCACCGTGACTTAAGGAATGCTGGACTGGCATCGTTTCAGTTATATAAACAAGAACTAGATAGCAACTGCGCAAGCATTCTTCTTACACTGAAAAAATATAGTCGAACCATTGCCGAGCGGTTGTCACACTTGGGAGGGCAACAGCGTCAGCTCAGTGCGATGGTTAGGCAAGAGAGGCGAAATGTTAGAGATCAGCTCGAAGACCACCAGAAAGGTGTGAGAGCTGTGGTTCATGGCATGCTGGAAAAACATCGCGATGAAATGAGCAGAACGACCCGTCAATTTTCTTCAGAATTTTCGGCATACAAAGCCAAGAATGAAGAAGCTCTTCAGAGGCGCATACACGCTATTCACGTGTCGCATGCGACTGAGATCCAAGAAAAAGAAAATTTAATTAGAGTGGAACAAGAAAGAGTTCAGGTAAGTTTGTATGAAACTGAAATAGCAGCACAGAATAGAAGTTTACAGTAGGTCTTTTTCAACAGAGTACCACTGAGTCTTTGAAGCGAGAGCATGCTTCATCTCTTGAAACTCTGAACCAGCTCCTAGCGGGTGCGAAAGAAGACAAGCGTCGTCTAGCAACAGAATATGAGAATCGAATTGAAAAGCTGAAAGACACAGCGTACGAGTCTGCAAAAGCCTCTCTGGAAGAGGGTCATAGACAGAGTATCAATGTAAGAGAGTTTTCAAGATGGGTTCACAACAGGTAACTAATCTCTCTCGTCGCGTATGAAACAGCGGGTAAAAGCAGATGCTGCGGAGCAGATTGAGCAACAGAAACAAAAAGAACGAGAGGCGTTTCACCACTATCAACAAGAACAGCAACGGAGAAGGCAGATCCAAAACCAGATAATTGAGCTAAAGTACGTTTTCTCTAGTTGATTTCTACTGCTTCCACATCCACCAACATCATTTGGCCTTTCAGAGGGAACATTAGAGTGTTCTGCCGTGTTCGTCCGATACTAAAGCAAGAGCGAAATCGCGAGAAATGTTCGGACATTTGTTCGTTTCCAATGGAGGGGGACATTACACTCTTTGAAAGCTCCGAAAAGGGTGCTCTACGTAGCTTCGAATTCGATGAGGTTTTTACGCCTCAGACGACGCAAGAGGAGGTATTCGGTCGTGTTGCACCGATGATCGACTCGGCCATGGATGGTTACAACGTATGCATTTTTGCCTATGGGCAGACCGGGTCGGGGAAAACATTTACGATGGAAGGGAGTAAAGCCGAACCGTAAGTACAGATGATGGCCCTACGCTGATGAGGACGAGATACCAGGTTGTGTGTTCGTAGCAGAGGTATTTACTATCGGACCTTCAAGCATATATTCAATACTATCTCACATCGGAAGTCGCAATGGAACTACAAGATCAAACTTTCCCTATTGTAAGTCAGAAAGTTTCAGAGAGATGTGTTTCTGCAACGTGCTATCTTGCACTCCCAGGGAGATATACAACGAGACGATATTTGACCTCCTTGCACCGTTACCGACAACGGGAATCGAGCGGAAACGACGAGCACTAGACATCCGAGAGGTAGGCATCACGTCGTTGTAGAAATGTATTCGATATAGCATTTCCCGGTTGCAGGGCACAAATTCGATGATTGTTCCTGGATTAACTACCGCCGAACCAGAAAGTGTTGAGGCAGGTTTGGAAATATTGAATAGAGGAATCCAGTCACGACAAGTAGGGGCGACGAATATGCACGAGCACTCTTCTAGGTCCCACTTAGTTGTTAAAATTGAGGTATGAGTGATCTGTTTGAACCTTAATCTCGTATGCGTAGTTTCCAGCAATACGCAACTGCTTCAGGTCGAAGGAGATAGTCTCCTTGCTGATGAGTCTATGACGGCCACAATGAACCTGATCGACTTGGCAGGGTCCGAACGAGTCAGTAAGACGGACGCATCCGGTGACAGACTAAAAGAGGCCCAAAACATAAATCGCTCTTTAAGGTATGTGCAGTATCAAAGATAGCTCTTGTCTAATTCATGAGGCAACTCGTTCTCACATGCGATACATTCAGCGCCTTGGGAGACGTGGTCAATGCTCTTGGAAAGAGCTCCTCGAAGCACACCCCGTTCCGCAATTCCAAGTTAACTTACTTGTTAAAGGATTGCCTCACGGGGAACTCAAAAGTATGTAGATACGACTGTTTCGTAGTCCGGATATTATCCGTATTCAATGGCAATGACTTTCAGGTGCTCATGTTTGCTAATATTTCACCAGTTCTGTGGAACTCAACGGAGTCTATAGCTTCACTCCACTTTGCTTCACGTTGTAGGTCTGTAGAACTGGGCAAGGTATGTTCTGACACAGTATATGAACTGTAAGTATGGTTTCAAAATGGATAGGTGTTTGTTACTTGGAACAGCCGAAAAAGCAAAAGAGCACAGTCGACGTAGCAAAACTAAAAACTAGGGTAAACCAACTCGAAAGTGAATTAGAGGCGTATAAAGGATGCGGCATGGCTTCGTCCGTGGAAATCGATGACACAACGGAACCGGGTTCTAGCTATCCGGATACGTCAGGAGTCTAAGGTCTCTTGTTTTATCAAAGATATAGTGAAGACGATCTCCTCTCGTTACCCTAAGCAAGCCTATAATTAAAAACGAGCGTCCACTTGAAAACTCAGCATTTACACCATACATATTCCAACCTTTCAAAGCAGTAAATGGAATCAGCCTCAAGTCTTTCTGCGACGACTCATTTACCACAATCCTGATAAAAGAGCGACCACAGCATAGACTCACACCGCGCAGGTAGAACGGAAGGCGATTCTAGTCTTAAAGAGTACGCAAACAGCTATGGACGAGCGAGCATCATCATTGGTGCGAAATCACAATCCACATTCACTACATTGCTGCTCCACTGTGGCGAGATCAACCAACACCGCTCTCAGCATTATTTCTTAGGCTCCTGCTGTTCATTGTGCGTTTTGATTAGCCCTTCGTAGTACTGTTGTGCATATCGAGTGCTTTGGGACTGTTGATTACCGTTTGAATTCTGCCAAATGCTAAGAAATCAAGTAACGATAGTTCTCGATAGTGTTGTCCTTGGGGCTTACCTCGTTACCAGTAGCTCCGGACGGCAGCTGCGATGGCAGGGACACCCCTGTTTCTCTTTCCAAAGAGGCTGCTATTTCTTCTCGTTCTTCATTGCTTTTTGCGGCTGCTCTCCGGTATCGTTCTCGTGCTTCCTCATTGCGGGCAATGAAATTATCCAGCCGCGCTTGCGAGATCTCGGGCTCTTCTGCGTTGTTATTCTCCATTATGTCCATACACCAGTTAGTCCTTTCTTCGAGGCAAAAAAAGTTCAACAATGATAATGGTTTCGAATGCATCTCATACAGCACTGTAACAGCAGCTTCACAAACCGACTTTGTGAAGCAGTTAGAGCAGCACAGCAGCTTCACAAACCGACTTTGTGAACCAGTTAGAGCAGCGCTCATTATGGTTGTCGCGTCGATTGGTGCATACATGTACTGGTGCATCGTAACATGTATAGGGATCCGAATGCAGAGGGGAATGATGGCCGGCCACTGATCCTTTGTTGCAGATATGGTAATGTACGACGTTGTGATTGTGGGAGCAGGGGTCGCGGGACTATCTACGGCGCTTCATGTCGCTCAGAAGGCTCCCCATTTGCATATTTTAATCGTTGAGGCGCAAGATCGATTAGGTGGTAGAGTTCAACAATGGAAACCGGAAAGAGCATCCTCGGATACCCACGTGTTCGACACAGGAGCCGCATGGATACGTACGTAGACGAAACACTGCCAGGAAGCTACTTCTCAGTTGAGTTTGTTTGCTGTTAATATTGATGCAGATGGCTCCAAGGGAAATCCTTTGGTTGACTTATTGGTAGATGGTACTGGAAGGCCCTGGTCTGTTGACAGTTCTCTCATGGTAGAGGTGTCCAGTCGGAATCCATGGGTTCACCCGAACCCTAAGTCGATCTGCTTTGGAACTGTGGACTCCACAGGTTCCCAGTATACAGTGCCGAAAGAACAGTCCATACAACTTGCGCTGGAATGTTTCAACAATTTAAAAGAGGAACTGAAAAAAGAAGCGGAAAGGTGTTGCATGGAGGAGGATGTTGACACACCGGCGTCGAGATGCCTGGAATGGCTACCGAGCTTGGTTAACAAAGCCTGTGAAAGAAGTGACATATCCGATGCTGTAGACCACTCGGAGGTACGGAGGGTTCTCCGATCCTTGGTTTGGAATATCGAATGCTGGATGGGGACGAACTTGGAAAACCTGCAAATGTGTTCTCTAGCTATGGAAGAACTTTGGGGGTATGTTTGGTAGCCACAGTTGTAAACATATTCAATTGCATGCATATTGTCTGGGTTTGCAGTGATTTTCCTGGAAGCCATTGTCTGCTTAAGAATGTTGGACGGAATAACATCGATCTTTCAAAGTCTTATGAACAAAGTATGCCTGTACGGTTCTCTGCTTTAGTTACTGCGCAGACGGGGGAGATTCATCCTTGTGGAATGAAGACTGTAGTAGATTGCTTGGCGGCGAAGCTATCGGCGAAGGACAGCGAAAACGCCGGAGTTCTGGAGATTGCGCTCAATTGCAGAGTTAGCAAGATCAACTTTGACGACGTGTATGGTGGGAGAGTATTTTGCCAGAATATCGTTTCCAGTACAGAGTTCGCTGTGTCTTGTTATAGAGTTGTGGTTACGGTTCCGCCGCCGGCAATGAAAGCGGGTGAATTACCCATTCAACCATCTCTCCCTAGTTGGAAGATGAATGCCCTGAACTCTATCACTTTTGGTGTATACACGAAACTCATTTTGTATTTTAGTGAAAGTTCGCGATTTTGGCCAGATACTGCCCCATCTTCGTGGGCATTGTGTTGGAATGAGGATAGTGAGATAACAAAGGTCCGCTACGTGGAAAACTACTATTCCACTAAGGGTGTCCCTGCCTTGGTGATAGTATTTGGTAGGTACCTAGGAGGTTTTTCATTGTATTCTTCAAACGTCTCACAGTTTTATGGTGCAGTGGGGAACGATGGCAACTATGTGGAGACGTTGGAAGATGAGTTTCCATGTACGTATCATCAAGAGATAGCTGTAGAAAGAGAAAGTTCCGATCCGTCTTTTTCTGCAGTGGTTCGGAGTGCAATGGAACAAATACGAGCATTTTCCAGTTGCTGTCTCGGGGTTGATGCCAACTCGGTACCTGACATGCCAGAAGAATATTTTCTGACCAAGTGGAGCACTAATCCCTGGAGCAGGGGCGCCTACAACTGTTCAGTTCGTAAGTGCCATGCTAGCTGAGCGATGATCTATCTTATCTCGGCTCTCTGTGTTACTCTTCAATAGTACGCTACTTCGCAGTTCACGTAGATTTGGCAGCATTAGAGGACTATATGCATCCCCTAAAGCTGCATTGTGGTGCGTGGACGCAGGAAGCAGCTCCAGACAAGGTGTCACTTCACTTTGCTGGTGATGCTGCGGATGGCGAATACGATGGAAGTTTGCATGGAGCATTCTTGTCGGGTGAGCGTGTTTCTACGGAGATATGTGGTAGTTGAGGATGCAACTTAAGCAAATCAATTAAATCACTCCAAACCCAAGTGGCAAGAAATCTTTGACGTCATTTTCAAATAGGAGCCGCGGCTCAATCGCCCCTGCAAAACGGTACCAGATCCGTCACGTCACATCTAAAGAGCAGCAACTAAACGAAATTGTCCACTTAGGTAGAGCAACTCGGTACAACCATGTGGTATGACTGCCGCACATGACGCCGATGTCGATCTCAGTCCGATTATTCTGAGTGTCGATCCTTTAATGGCTTATGCGCGATAGGCTTATCACCACCGTTGGTGATCAATGCACAGCCGTAGGATGTTCACAGTTCCTGAACTGTGCAACATCATGCAAGTACAAGCGGCACCAATTCAAATGAATTCTTTGTGAAGATGACGTTAATTTAACCGTCACAAGATCGTACAGTGTCATTATTATGTCATTAGGCTCGACAATTGTTGATTGCATGCATGATTAGTCCTTCCTTGCATGTGTACTATTTCTCTTAAAAAATGTCGGGTAGAAAAATACCTGTGCATGGGGCCCCATCTTCGTCCATGGCGGCGACCTGGACAACTCGTGTTAACACGGTGGCAACTTCCAGTCGCAACGGCGGCAATGTGGAAAGCAAGTCATTGTCCTCCCCAGGAACGTCGACCAACTCTATGACCTTGACGACGCCACCTGATTCGGAAGGAGAGGAGGAAAGGCAGCAAGTAGCCCAGGAAGACGGACAGGAGGATAGTCTCAGCAGTACGGAAACATCAGGCTCCACGGGGGGCTCCTCCGAGCAAGCGCGGTGGCACCGAAGGCGCCGAACAGGTAGGAAGCAGGAGACAGCTTCGTTGAGGTCCTCTGAAGCACCACCGAAAGGTGGGACACGCCAACAAGAGGAGGAGAACGGGAGGAGAACGGCGCGGTTCGCTGACCAGTACGAGAGAAGTCAACGACAGGGACATACGTCTGGACAACGGCAAAACGCTGAAGAGGGTTTGGATAACAACGAGGCTCATAAGGAAGCGATGCGCCTGTGGCCGTGGCTGTTTGGGCATCACTATTCTCCACCGTACGGGAACACTGGGCATGATGAGCAACGACACACGAGAAGTTCAGAGCGTTCCCCTTATATTGAAGCTCTGAACAGATTGGCCTTACAGAGATCTTCCATGGGGATGGCTGGCGATGTTGAAAGGAGTCTGGTACGTATATTGCTTCGTTGCCTCTGAACTAGACTGCATAGGAAGCCTCTTCTTGGATAGAGTTACAGGCGGCTGAGACTAGACTTGACTTTGCCAGGAACATAATTAGTCGGTATACTGAAATGTCTGTGCTTTATGAACATTACTACATGGAGCAGGCTAACGCTGTTGCAGAAATAATCGATTCATCTATAGGAACATCGTTGACTGGAGATATGCCGCGGAACTCCCTTAGCCGAAGAAAGCGCCTTGCTCGCTCCGCGGGTCTTCATCCCATAGCTGCTACGTCACGGTACGGCAGTGAAGGCGAAAATACGAATTGTATGGTGGGTGGACCACGGCTGCCTAGCTACGCTGCTCTACCACCGGATGTTCAAGCATCTATGAAGGAGGCCGTCGAAAGCCTGGCGGAGCAGCAATCGCGATACGACATGAGGCCTGCTGCTCTATCCGTTCTAGAACTCGCTTTGGATCGACAAAGGACGCAGGAGAGAGATACACAGGAGAAAGAGAGGTTGAGAAAAGAGGCCGAAGAAGCGCAAAACTTTATAAGTAGGCTCAATACGGATAGCAGACGGCGCCGCCATAACAGAACGATTCGGAGCAAAGACAAGCGTACTTCCAAGAGCCCATGGACTCAAAGTACGGCGCAGCAACAGTTGAGTGCCCGGGACAAACAACAGGAAGGTGTTACACCATCAGTTTCACAACGACGATCGTCCCGACGGGCATCTGCATCAACAACTGATGATAGTATTTCTTCCTCGTTGACTCCAATTCGGCCTCGCACTGTCGCGGAATTTGATGGCTTCCGCAAGAGAGTCCAGCAGAGATTAAACCAATCACTTCGGAGCTATGAAACCTTGAAGAGTAGTTGGAACAATTTTGCAAAGCGGAGAGTAGATGATGCCGACGAAAGCGACACAGATATTGATGCGTCCTCGGAAGACTCAAGGCAATACTGGGAACCACCTCGGGAAGCTTCCTCCGGCGGTAGCCAAAAGGAAAACTATCCTCGGAGGGAGCGTCGGAGGTCTTCATTCGAGTCACTTAACGACATTTACCAGAGTGCAGAATCTATTCGAGATGGACTGAAGCAGTCAAGGAGTGTGTCCAACCACAAGGAATAACTCTTTGCTATATGTGTCGGCTTACTGATGCCGTAGTCTCATAGACGGCCACCATTTGTTCGATCACACGAAAAATGTACCTCTGCTTCTGTCTGTCCAGTAAGGTCTCCTATGCTTTTCGCGCGACTACACATGCGAGTACTATAATTACGAGGGAATTGTAAAACGTCTGAAGTTTCAGGCTCCTTTGTCATCATAAAGCCCAACGTGTAGACCAACGGAATTAATCCTGGAACTGCTTTCGCATCAGCTATGAGCAACTACGGTCATCATTCATGCAAAAAACTGCCATAATTCAATGTAAGGTGCGCAAAAGCTCCTCGGCACACGGTAACTTAGTTACTGTTTTAGGTTCCTGTTTTCCAAATTGACAATCCCAATCAGGTTAGCCCGTCTAAATACTAATGAGTTCTGAGGACCACGCGGGAATCACGAACTAAACTAAAGTTCGCACAGCTGAACAATGGGTCGGTAGTACAACTGTAACATGCATACGGTGGGTTCTATTATTTTCGTTGACATTTGACGTTAGTCGGAGGGATACTTGGCGCGTAGAAATACCAAGGATAGTTATATGAAGCCGGAACGCTAGGGTACGCAGTCGGAATGCCTGGATTCGTAGGTGGAACGCTAGAGTTTGGAGGATCCACGTGGGTTACTCCAGGTCGAGGAGATCCGGGCCACGAATACAACTGGGTGTGTGAGGCGACACTCGGGGTACTTGTTCTTGGACAATAAACTGTGTTATCTACAATCAGCGGGGAATCATAACCACGTGCTGATTGACACGACGCATTCGCAGCATTCGGCGTACACTGCCCAATTGTTTTTGGGGCTGACTGAGGTTGTGCATTAACCACGCTCCCACATGACGGGCAAACTTCCGCCCCAAGTTGAGAATTGTCTCGCCCTCGCTTCCGTCTCAGTACGTTTTCGCCATTGGAAGGCAAGGCAGGTTTGTCCGCCTCACCAGAGAGCCGCTCAATTGCCATTTCCAGGATTAACGGACGTGTAAGTCTTAAAGCATACTCATCGGAGTTACCCAGAACCTTAGACAGAGTATTAAATAATTCTCCCACTTTCTGTAACTTAAGCTAACTGAGATATTGTTCTTTTCTTAAACATCACAGCTTCCCAATTAACGTACCTGTCGATGGTTTTGTTCTATACGTTTTCTCTTCGTCCTCCCATTGTCACCTCCACTACGGCGTCCTGCGGATCTCCTAGGAGGGGGGTCGTCTCCATTAGAACACTCTGCAGGAGGTGAGGTAGCATGCGATGTTTCCTGTGTGTTTTCATCATCGTCTCCTACTGGATCGTCGCCTTTCATTTCATTAGAGGCTGTCGAGCCCTTTCTCATTTTTGGCAATTCCTCGTCTGACGTCAAGTGCTTCAGCTTGTTGTACTGGAGTTCAGTCACTTGACAATTAGCCGGATGTGCGTGCAAGAGCTTTGTTGGATAGTCTGGTTCCATTGAAACACCATGCGGCTAGTTCAATAGTTCGACGGTGTTATGTTGGATTTGTTTCCGTGTCCTTCCAGAGCCTTATATCGCGAGCGTGTTCCGCAAGATACACCTGGCACCACCGAGTCTTCAACGTTGAGCAACACTGAATAAAATTGCGCCCCAGCGGCACTGTGAATAGAGGGTGTTCAACCTCCAACTGCGGTCAATAAATAAGAAGTTTGAAACGTATACACAAAGAATCGCCACTATGCTTTTCTCTATACGCTGGTATTTGCTACCGCGAAAACCCTTGCACACAGCAGTTCTACGGAACAGAGCCACCGAGCAGTGCGCAGCAGGCGATAGAATTTTCCCACAAAGTACAAAACGTGTCCAAGAGTGTCTATTCAAAAGCACGGATGACAGCTGTAGACTTGATGTATATATCAAACCGAGAACATTGATAGAACAACTGTGGAGTCAAACGTCCTCTTCAGGTCATCTGACGCAGATGCAGCGAAGTTCAGCTCCGGGGTCGACCTTCACAGCTTTATTGTGGATCAGCTTTGTAGTGCGTGAAAGTGGAAGCTCAATATATCAGCATACTACGGAAGATGGAGATTTTTCCTTGAGCGGCAATGCTCTAACATTCCAGCGTATCGCCCTGTTCTTGCACTTCATTACAACGGCAACAGGATTGGCCAATCAATCCTCCATTAAATCATTAAAACTAAAAGGGTAGCCAGTCTACACGGTGTAGGTGAAGAACTTGCAATTGAGTGACTCCAGCTTAGAAAGCTCAGGAAAACAACCTTATTCTCAAACTAACTTTTGTTGTTATATTTTGATTCAGAGGCCACTACGTGTGGGGAGTTTCGCCAATAAGCGCGGTCTTCGGCGTCGAAGAACTAGATTTTGAAGCCTTCCTCCTCTTTCGGGGCAAAGCTTGTTCCACAACCGCAGGATGTTTCCGCATTCGGATTATCGACGACAGCAAATCTGCATCAAGCCGCCGAGCAAGTCTGGAGCCTAACAAGTATAAGCGAACACAAAGACAGCCAACTCACTTCGATCCTATTAAATCTTCAGTGAAATCAATAGTGCTTCCCTCTATTTTCTCCAGTGCTTGATCGTCGACAACTATCTTCGCTATGCCTCGTTGAAATATTCTGCGCTCATAGGTAAAGAAGTCAAGCAATTTCGTCAGTGTATGCCCAAATGTTGAAACCGTTTTACGTACATATCATCTTCTTTCGCAGGTTCTTTGTCTAGATCCAGAAAGTACTCAAATCCATCACATCCACCAGCTCTAACCCCAACTCTAAGTTTGAACTCACCCCGTTCCACCAAGTCTCTGTATTTCTCCTTGGCGGCGATTTCCTCCAGGCGCTGCGAATCATCATTCCAGCAAATGATTTCTGCTTCACCAAAATTGGAAGTACTGGTTACTTACCTCAACACATCGGTCTGAAATCTTGAGGCTATCTTCGTGAGTAGCTGAAGGTTGCACAACTTCCACGCTCTGCTCCTCGTGGGCAGCCGTAACGCTCTCCTGTGTTAGACTGGTATCCGTATGAAACGTTCTACCAGGTGATAGTGCACTCGAAGTGGACGATAGTTGGCCCCCGGAAGAGCTACTGAGCGGGGTCATTGGGGCTCTGTTGTGCGCGTGCCGCTGGAATTGATGCACGTACGAAGAGTTTGGTGAGGCACTGAACGCATGCAAAGTTGACACTCCAACGTCTGCATAACCCGATGTTGCCACTGAAGAGCGTCCAATTCTGGGAAGTGCTCTGACAGCATTCCTCATTTCAGTAATACGCAAGTGACGTGGCATAGAGAGCGCCAATATCCTGGTACGTGTTCTATAGGCCTTATTTTAAAGTGAGGAAACAATAATCACTTTCCTCGCTTTCAAGAAAAATACAACCTTTTATACTCTTGTTATAAAATCACCAACACTAGATGCTCATGCAGCATGAGCGCTGTAAAACATTATAAGACCCAACTTTTGGACTTCCTGCGCCATCGAGCAATCTTTTGTTTCAGTGCTCGTTGGGTTTGAATTATCGCCTTCAATCCGTCGTGCTTGTACAATGTTAAGGTTGCACTGCATTTGTAACATAATATAGAGTGTACCAACCCGGAAATAACATTATATCCCTTGTGGAACGTCGAAAACCATGCCCAAAACGTCCAACACCTCTGCGACCGGCCGCAAACGAGCCAAACCCTCAACTACAAAGGCTAGTAGGAAATCCACGACGACCAGTAGAACGGCCAATTCAAGCACTCACAACTCGAAAAGAGCTCGAACGGAGACGTCTTCCTCTGCAGCCGCAACAGCCGCGTCTAGTGCGGAGTCTTCGGTTCCCACATCTCAGCCAGCTAGACCAGATCGTGGAATTCAAAACGAGGCAGGATCTTCCTCGGCGTTGTTCACGAAACTAGTAGATGCTCTCCAGTATTCTTACCCTACCCAATTACGTGATGATTCTACAGTTAAAAGTTATGTAAGTTCCTGAGAGAGCGACCAACCTTGCTACATATTCTTTTTAAATTCTTGATGTGGTTCAGGCCTCTGCGCTCCTAAGGGAATCGGAAAGGGACGACGTGCAAACTTTTATGGAACATCTTTTCCAATATTATCAGGCTATGGAACCGGATAGCTCTCAACATCCTCTGCGCTCTTGTTTCGAGGCGCTACGTGACGTTGAATTGATCCTCTCCGATAACATCAAGACATTGTCGAATCTCTATACACGGTTGGAAGGGAATTTGAACCAACGAGCGATCCCGGATACCAGTACTCAAGAGCTCAAAGAAGACGTCAATCTGGCTCTCAGTAGAGTTGCATCGGATCAGGAGAGGCTGCATCAGGCACTTCTAAAGACCCAACAACGGACCCAAGACGCCACAGATACTTCCGCGGACGAGTCAAATCGTGTTAGCTCGAGGAACATGTACGCCTCGCCTCGCAAGGGATTTCCGAATAATACATATGGTTCGCCAAATCGAGAATTAATCGCTCGTGATACACTTTTTGGCACACCTGGTAGATTTGAATCCAATTTCGGAGAGAGTAACCAGTATCGCATTTCTTCCCCACCGGCGAGGGGAAACTCTCGTGGGGCTCAAGGTTCGAATACGTCAATGCATGCAGCACTTCAGCAGGTTATACCCAGCTAGGGCGAACGCACTTGGATAGGCGCCTTTGGTTACATGAGAGCGGATGGTATAAACCATCGATATTGGACAATAAACCAAGAGTTTTACGCTGTGACAACGACTCGAGCATTCTTCCAAGGAGTTCATGTTCCAGAATTTATTGGTTTCATAACTTTATTCAAAATGCAGTCGGAGGAAACTGAGCTTAATCGAAAAGACTCAACAGGAAGAAGGTAACGCTGTTAATGGCACGCAGCACTGAGTCAGCAGACGTACGGCAGAGTGCAATAAATGTTTTTGATGTAGTCGTAGGGAAGAGCGCAAACTTTTAGTTCGTCTTCAATCGTTTCAGTTTCGTAACGATACGATAACATTTCCCATAATCAGTGGTAGTGCTGTACAACCCTTACACCTGGGATATTTGAATGTTACTATTTGCCGTGAGAGGGAGGATGCACAGGGTATAACTTCTCGGAAAACGCTGCCTACATATTGTACCAGGTTGGTAGTTTAATCGAACGCTTTCAAAGGCGGAATGCCCGCGCCCTTAAATTCCTAGGGTTCAGAAGCGGACAATGGTGCCGGCGGACACGAATAGTGAAAGCTTTCTATAAGCATTGTCGTTTCATACATTTTTTTTTGGAGTAAACACATAGCTACATCTCTTTCTGTGTGTGTGCGTTTGAGGAGAAACATCGTCTCCTCGATTTACGTGCATACAGACTCCTGCTACAGGGACAAAACCCCCAGGTTTGTCCGGGTTGCAGCATGACGAAATCCTTTGTTTTCGCGGCGTTTGCTGGACTAATATGGGTGTCATTGACAGCACAAGTATCTGCTGCGTATATACGACCGTCTGTGTACTCGGTGGAGACGGTATTGACCCTGCCATACGGGGATATCGTGCAGACAATTACGGATTATTATGACGCTTCCAGCCCCCATGATGAGAAACAGACCCTGGATTACTTTCATGGGACGGACATTTACATCTACAGGTACGTCGATCTCTCGGGGAGTATGTCTCTGTATCGCATGTGGTTATTCGGAGTGGCTGTGGTCCCCTTATTGACAGACCTGGCAAAAAGGTCACTTGGCAAGTGAACCCAGTAATTACCAAACAGAAGTGCTACACGACCCCAGGCGAAGTCAGCTTGACTCCGCTGATTCCGGACATCTCCCAAACCTTTCACAAACAGAACGCGACGGTATTCATTCGTGGAAAAGAATGCTTTGACTACGTGTATATCACCCAAAATGAGCAGAAGGTGAACACGTACCACTTCTACACAACGGTGCAAGATGAAACTCCAATGCAGTTCCACTTTTTGGGCTACAATACGGTCACTGGAAGCCACTATGATGAGTACATCTTTGACTATTACAGTTACCAATCAGGATCTGCATCCTTCCCGGCCAACATCTTTGAAAAACCTGATATGGAGTGTGAATCCTGGAGCAGCGAGAGCCTCTTCGGATCATGGGATCCTCGCACTTTCTTAGGGAGACTGGTACACGTTTCTAAGGCTTCCGGAGATGCAACGGACACTGTGTTTGAACAATTTCTGCGGAAATTCAACAAGAATTACGCAAGTGCGAGTGAGAGGTTCGTATTGGATTTCCATCGTTGTGTAGCTGCTGGATAGTCATTTTCCTCAAATTTTTTTCAGAGCTGAAAGAGAAAAGGTTTTCTTACAAAATCTCCAATTCATACACTCCAAAAATCACGAATTTGCGAGCCAAGGCCTTTCCGCTCGTTTGGAAGTGAATCGCTTTACTGATATGACTCATAGTGAAAGAGCATTGTACACAGGGGCAGGAAGAAGGAGAAGGCGTAATCGCCATGGTGGTTTGAGAAAATCTGGTGCCATGTCGCATAGTGCCGTAGAAGAGCCATTGACTGAGCTTCCTACACACGTGGATTGGAGAACCAAGGGAGCCGTCAACCCTGTTAAGGACCAAGGTCCTTGTGGTAAGTTTTTAGTTACTGCTGCACCGGTCGTTGGATTCGCTTCATCAATTTTTGGATATGTATCAGGGTCTTGCTGGAGCTTCGGAACGACCGGAACTATTGAAGGACACTACTTTTTAAAATATGGAGTTCTTCCAGTACTTAGTCAGCAGGAGCTTGTCGACTGTAGCTGGAAATATGAAAACAATGGCTGCGATGGTGGATTAGACACAAGCGCTTACGAGTGGATCATGTCTAACGGTGGTCTGTCTACACAACAAGCATATGGCCCATACTTAGCTGCTAACGGATGGTGTGGCGTGAACCGTACTGTAACAAAGCCCCTGGTCCAGCTATCAAGCTACGTTAACGTGAAATCGGGTGACGAAAGGGCGTTGATGGCCGCAATCGCACTGCAAGGCCCCACCAGCATTAGCATTGATGCCTCCTTGGATTCGTTCTCGTTTTACTCGTCGGGAGTCTATTATGATCCAAAGTGTAAGTGGCGCTTGTGCTAGCAATAAAGTAGGCTGCCCAGTGATGCTCTACATGAGATTTCTATGATCTAATATTTGAGTTCATTTCGTTCTCTATATTAGTAGTTGATGACTTATTTACTGTTCCTGAGGGCTCTTCCGCCATCGCAAGATCGCTGGCTTCTCTTGGTTCTTGAATAAAGTGGACGTCATCTGTTTTTGATGTTTCGCAGGCAAAAACGGCTACAACGATCTCGACCATACTGTGCTGGCCGTAGGGTACGGTACCACTGAAAATGGTGAGGACTACTGGTATGTTAAGACATAGTCAGGCACGCTTTGCTACCTTGGATATTAACTTGTGGTTTCGGCTCGCAGGATTGTCAAGAACAGTTGGTCTACCTACTGGGGGGACGATGGGTATATTTTGATGTCACGCAAAGGTAATAATTGTGGTGTTGCCACGGATGCCACGTACCCAATTTTGAAGTAGAGTGACGTGACCTTAGTCGTGAGACTATTGGCCGTCGCAAATGTTAGCCACCCGGAACATGAAGTAGAAGTAACTTCAAAAGATCTCACGAGCTGAGCTATCCTGTTGTGACGAATGTGACAAATATACACTTAAGATACCTCTAATACCTTGCATAGGTTAGTGGAGCCTGGTCGGCCTTCAAGTTGACCATGGACAGCCACGACACAGTCACCAGTGTCTACCCAGCCCCAGTCTCGGGCCATCTCAATCGCTCTGAGCAAAATAGACTCCGTTCCGATCATACTTCCCATCTGGAGGGCATGTACTTGCCGAAGTAAACCAGAGCATTGTCTAGCTACCCAGTCCGTAGCGGTTAGCACCAATATAGGAATGCCCGGTCTGCAGTAAAGCTTACGCGCAGCGAATGAAAGCAACAAAATCGCGGAGATGATGCTCAGCCAGTGACGTACCGATACTTGGCTACAAGACGAGCGGAATTTCCGGTTTCAGAGCATACGATAATACATCGAGCGTCGATGTCCATCGCAGTCTTTACGGCAGAGCTCGCCACTCCTTCTTGCATGGGAACGATTTCACTAAGTTCTTCATGGACACTCCCGCTTACGGCATAGTATAATTGACGGTGGTTCATGACATTTTCGGCTTCGACACAAACACGAGCCATCATCAGGATTGAGTCAAAGGGGTAGCTTCCGCTCGCAGTCTCCCCTGAGAGCATGACGCCATCAGTCCCGTCCAGCACAGCATTGGCTACGTCTGTGCACTCGGCCCGAGTAGGGCGCGGGTTTTGGATCATGGAATCAAGCATTTGAGTAGCAGTTATCACCGGCTTGCCCACTAGATTGCATTTTCGGATCATCATTTTCTGCGCAAGAAATACCTTTTCAGAAGGCATTTCCATACCCATGTCACCACGGGCCACCATAACACCATCGGTTTTCTCAAGGATGTTATCGAAATTCTCCAAACCCTGAAAATGAGTTAGGAGTAAAGCTCAAATGGATGACACCAAAGCGAACAAACATACAAACCAGATGAAAGAGCACTAACCTCTTGGTTTTCGATTTTTGAGATAATCTTGATGTATGCTCCCGCTTGTCCAAGTGTCTCCCGAATTACATCTGCATTCGACAGAGGTGAGCTAACTAAAGCTTTCTCCAAAAACATACTGAGTGCGACTTACCAAGGTCTTCGCCTTTCCTCACAAACGATGCAGCTATTAAATCTACTCCATACTGGATACCGAAGTCGACGATGTCACTTCGATCCTTTTCTGTCATTGTAGGCAGGTCCACGTAACAACCGGGAAGGGTGACGTTCTTTCTTTCACCGAGGGTGGAATTGCTTTGCACGGTCACGCGTACCCCACTGAAGGTAAAACAATTCCGCAGATGCAATAACACTTTTTTGGAGCGTCGCACAGTACACCAACACTACTTACTCCTCTCTGCATTCTTCAACACGCATAACAACGTTACCATCAGCCGCCAGTATGACTCCACCTGGACTGACTGTCTGAGGCAGTTTCTTGTACGAGCATGCAATGGTTGACGTATCACCCTTCAAATCGTAGTCCGTCGAAATGAACAGCTCTTGTCCTTTCGTTAGTTGAATCTCCTTCGCATCTTTAAGGTATCCGGTACGGATCTCCGGCCCTTTTGTGTCTAGCATGATGGCCACATGTTTGCCCGGTCGCTGGGCCACGGCCTCGCGAATTCGAGCAACGGTTCGCCCATGCATCTGGTGGTCTCCGTGGGAGAAATTAAGCCTGGCTACATTCATACCACAATCAATCATCTTCACGAGCTGCTCCACCTCCCAGCATGCCGGACCGATGGTGCATACAATGCGACTTCTACGAGTCTCCAGATCAGACGTGGATAGGATGTGCTCCAACCTGTAAAGTGCATAGAGAGAGTGCCGGCGTACGTAGATATGCCTCCTATCAATGGAAATGAAGCATTCTTGAAGTCCACCTCCACGTGGAGGGAACTACTTACGAGATCCCTTTGTTTCTCAGGTGTGAGTGTGCCATAGTTCCTACTCGTCGTTCGTGAAATACATACACAGAGATCGATAAGAATGGACAGATTATGTCACCGTCCACGATAAAACAACTTAGCAAGCAAGCATGACTGAGGACCGATTCTGCGGCGCCGCTAAACAAGAAAGAAAACCCCAAGGAAAGATTGTTGCTTCGCGGAAGCTCCAAGAAAAGATTATCGCCTTCGACATTTCAAAAAAAAACCAACCAACCACCCCCTTGGCTTCCCATTCAAATGCACTGGACGAAAGGAATTGTACAGCGTTCCCTTCCCCAATGTGCAACTGAGCAGAGAAAGAAAGGAATTGGTCTCTTTCTGTTTGTAACAAGCTTCCATAGCAATCTCTCTGTGTGGCTGTGCCTAAAGAACTTTTCTTTCTTTTTGCTGTTGAGATTTCAAAACAGCGGGAGGTTAGAGATAAAGTTTTCTCTCTCTAGTGGACGCTCTGAGCCATAGACAGTACCAAGCTAGTTTCCTTTGTGTAATTTAAACAACAAAGAGTCTAAATCACGATGGCACGCAAGAAGAAGTCTCGTCGATTGTCTCGTAAAATGCTGATGGAGGAAGACAGCGACAGTGATCAGGAGGAGCAGCAGCAAAATGAGGATACGGGGCAAACTGAAACCCCGAATGGCTCTGTCGAGGGCCAACAACCTGATCATGAAAATGGAATGGATGTGCCAAGGACACCTGAAGCGTCTCCACCTCCTGCGAAGAGCGCATCTTCGTCGACAAAGAAGCGAGCTCGACCGTCCACTCAGAATGGGGCCGCAGACCCACCTTCCCATCATTCTGCTCGTTCCGTGAAACAGGAAGCAGACAAAGAATCTAAGGAGCTGGATTTGTTAGACAGCCTTGCGCAGGAGGGCATGGAAGCTACTAGTGATGATGGCTGTGTGGGTGCCATCCACGAAATTAAAGTAAGTGGGTGGTCTCTCAAATAACTTCAATGACGTCTATCAACCTCTATTATGACTACGTGACTACAGCTGCAAAATTTCATGTGTCATAAACATCTGCACCTAAAATTCGGTAGACGCACAAATTTCCTAGTCGGACTAAACGGTTCTGGTATGACGATTGTATCCTTCTCTGGCAGCATTTATGGACGCAATATATGCGAACGTTATGGGCATTACAGGCAAGAGTAGTATTTGCTCAGCGATTCAGCTCGTCTTTGGTAGCAGGGCTAACGTCACTGGTAGAAATTCGAACTTAGCTGATGTGGTGAGGGAAGGTTCCGATGGCAACACACTCATATACGTGTCGTTCTATAATGAAGGTACGTGCCACAAGAAGTAGTCACGGCTTTCTGTCGGCATTGTTTCACGTTCTACTCCGTGCAGGCAAGATAGCTTTTCGTCCTCACATTTTTGGGAATAGAATTGGCATTCAAAGGCGCCTGTTGCGCCAACCCTCTGGAACTGTGCAATCTCAACTGAGGTTGTATAATTCCGCCGGGAAGGAAGTAAAAGATGACACTGAGAGTGCTAAGCATATAATCGAACAATTTGTACGCGACAACAGCATATCTGTCGACAACCCGGCGAACGTTATCACCCAAGAGAAAATGAAGGAATTCGTAAACGCCAACCCTCAGAAATTGTATAGCGTACGTGCGGCCGTATCAGCCATAGTTTCCTTAAACTTGTGATTCGAATTGCCTACTGTCCAGTTCTTTATGCAAGCGTGTCGATTATCGAACATCTATGAGAATGTGCACAACGCGAGACAACATATACAAGGTAATGCCGCTCAACCGATATTGCGTGTGCATGAGGTGGATTCAATGGAATACAATCTGTGCAGAAGCGAAGGAACGTCTAGCGAGTGATGAGTCTCATGAAAAAATTGAGCAATTGGAAGCACAATATGTTCAGGCACAACAAGATATGAAGCAAATCGAACGAATCGAAAATATGGACGAGCACGTTTCGGTACGTTCCTGGTATTTTTACACTGTTCTGCTGCGACAGGGTTAAAAATGGGTTGAGTACAGGAGGCTGAAGGAAACGTTCTGTGGGCCGAGTACAATGAACAACTCGAAACTATTGAGAAGATACAAGAGAAAGTGAATTCTACGGAAGAAGATCTGGAAAGAAAAGAAAGAATTGTCGAGAAACGGCAACGCCTTCTTGACGACTTATCAACCGAATATGAGAATAAAGAGTAGGTTTCTTCGTCAGCGATCGCCCATGTGGTGCTTACTACTTTGCATTCCATGACTACAGAATGGAGTTCAACACTGCTAAAGAGAAGCTAGACAATCTGCAAGATCACTCAAACCTCATCAATGCGAAAAAACGAGCAAGTCAACGTAAATTGAACGAGGCGAAGGTATGCTTAGCTTGCTGGTTGTTGCTTGTGGTACTGCCGTCAATAAGTAAGCTGCTTCCTACCCCTCGTCAGAGGAGCCTCAAATTGAGGGAAAAAGACTGTGATTTGAAAGAGAAAAAAGTCAGAAACCTAGAGCAAGAAATCGCTGACATGGAATCCAATGATGCGCGTGATCAACTCCGCCGGCTAAAAGAGAAGGAGGGGGAAACCAAGAAAGAATTTTTTGAATTGGTATGTTAGCACCAGAGCCTGCATTAGGGGTTATGACAATGCCAATCATTCTTTGTCTTGGCAGAGACACAAAAGGCGCAGTATACGTGAAAAGGTCAATGTTGTAGAACAGGAATTAAACTCAAAAGACGATGAAAAAGAAGGCGTACAAAGCGAAATGCATGGCTGCGAACAACGCCTTAAACAGTACGTTGCCCATTGTCCTTCCAATGAACTGCGGCCACCGTTTCACATTGTTTGCAGATTGGAAGAGCATCTGCGGTCACTTCAAGAGACCAACGTACGGCGCAATACTCTCAAAATGTATGATGCGCACCACCGTGAACTGCATGCACTAATCGAAGTAAGTTACGATTGATATGGAGCGTGACTCGGCGTTCTGAAAATCGTTTTCCATCGTCTGGAATGAGCAGCAACACAAGCACAAATTTCATGTACGACCGATTGGACCTTGCGGAATCTACTTGAAGCTCCGCCCCGAAGCAAAGGAGTACCACCTAGCCGCCGAAACTGGAATCGGAAGGCTCTTGTCGACGTTTCTTGGTATGTAACTCGGCATCCTAGATATTACAATCCAACTGTCAACGTATTGGTTGAAACTGTGGCACAGTTGATAATAAAGATGATGGTAGAGAGCTCCAGAAGCTTTGTTCCAAGCTGACAAGTCGACGATCTCCCGACTATATCGTGCTGAAGAAGCCATCGCGCTTAGATGAATCAGTGCTACGCTCCCAGTCTCCAAGCTCAGCGTTCAAGCACTTTCTATCTCTTCTTGACATTGACGACTCATGGGTGCACTCTGCTCTCTGTGAAGTGAATAACCTTCATAGATATGTGGGTGATGGCCGCACTTGGCGCCGAGGCTGTTCTTTTTTCTTATCGTGTGGACTGTGCGCATTGCAGATTGTCTGTAAAGACCTAGATGAGGCGAAAGACGTATGTGGAAGCCATGGCATGCCTCAGAACGTGAAGAAAATCTACTTTGCTGAAGGGACTAAATTGTATGTTGGAAGGAAACCAATTTGCTTCGCATAAGTCCAATTATGAAGTGGAAGTTTTTCCCATGCAGCACGAGGTACGGACGAAGTGAACATATCGAACCCAATGCGGCGAAACACCCCCAGTACTTAAGCGTCAGCCCTGACGAAAAAGTGAGGACGACATTCGACACATTTCTTAGGCTATCGTTGTTCATTGTTCCTCTTTTTTGTGCAACGTTCAGAAACAACAACTGGAAGAAGAAATGGCAGTAGAGAAAGCAAGCCTCCGCGAAGCAAAAGAAAAGCTTGAAGAAAAAAAAGAAGAGCTACAGCAGTACCGGGAAAAGCGCAAACAACTTCTTAAGGAAATGGAGAACGTTACAGGTGACTTAGAAAACCGTCGAGATGAGATTAATTCTATCAGGGAAAAAATTAGCGCGATAGAATCCGAACTGACTTCGGAGTCCGAAGAGCTGGAGAATAAACAGGAGGAACTGGATAATGCTCGCGAGAGTCTCGAATTGGTCAAGAAGGAGCATGAAGAAGCCAAAGAAGAAGTAGACAAACACGAAAAAGAAGTGAACGATTCCGTAGCGCGAATGAAAAAACTCGCTGAGGACGCTCCTGTAAGGTTCAACGTTGCTCACTTCCTTGGTTGGTTCATAACACTGTGTCTCGTCGGTGGCTTCAGGACCAAGGCCGGTTGCAAAGACTCCAGAAACAGCTACAAGAGATCGAAGGACGACTAGAAGATACTGGAGCGAGACTGAAGAAAGGAAAACGATTGCGGTAGGTGTAGACGCAAACGTAGACGCAAAACCTGCAGAGTACACACCGGAATACATATGATGGTTATTGCGTCATCACAGAACAAGGTTCAAAAAGAAGAATGATGAGGCCCACAACGAGCTTGCGGAAGCGAAGAAAAAGGCGTCTCAACTCAAGAAAGACGCGCGAGAGAAGACCCATGCTGACGTCCCTCCCGATGAGGTAAGTATCTTAGTAGGTAGGTTGCTCCTGCGTATTGCCCTCAAGGTTAAATGGTCATCTGTTCAGAGACTCGATGTTCCGACGGCCAAACGAGAATTAGAACGAGTGCAAAAGGAGCGAAGTAGAATTGAAAGAGATTTTGAAAACAGTGAAATCAATGCTACCGTACGTCTTGAGTTTGCCACTCATCTGCGTTGAAGAGAGCTACGGCGTTTCAATGCAGGAGATCAAACGGAACTTTGAGAAGGCGAAGAAGGAGTTGCAAGACGCGAAAGACAAAAAAGAAAAAATCACGAGGATGCTTAATGAGTAAGTTCTTAGTTGGGTAGGATGTTACTGTAATTGGGTTAGTCACGCCTTGCGATGCGTGTCCAGTATGCAAGAAGGGCGGCATGAACGGCAAAAGCAGTGGTATGAGCAGCGTCGGGCCAAGGAAACAGCCGTCAGGGAGTCATTCAAGGATATACTGCTTACTCGAGGAAGCTGGGGACGTATCGACATGGAACACGGAGAAGAAGAAAAGGGGGCAATTCAAGTTGCAGTAAGTAGAGCTCTTTGGGTTGCTTCCTGGACTAAACGACTAACACCATACTGCGCGAATTGCACAGGTTATTCCTGATGCTAGCTACCGGCAGAAGGAGACGAACATGTCGATGTCTCAGGTACAATCATTTGGGGCAAGCCAAAATCAGTTTTCCCAGCAACAAGGGAAGGGTACGGAGTACGATCTGGGCACGCTGTCTGGAGGAGAGAAGAGTTATACGACGCTGGTGAGTCTCGCTGTCGCTTTGAGTCGGCTTGTACGCCCTTCATGTCACTTTATTACTTAAATGATTGCAGGCTCTCCTCGGTTCGTTTGACACTGTCGTTGATTGTCCTTTTAGAATTATGGACGAGTTCGATGTTTTCATGGACGATGCTACTCGGAAACTCGTATGTTCTGGTAACACTAGAAGGCGTGAATGTCTTGTGCTTAAGAGGCTTTATTATCGTTTGCAGGCTGTTAAAGCGTTGTTGAAAATGGCTTCCCAAAATCCTTCTCGACAGTACATTTGCATAACTCCTCATGATGTCAAGGGTATTCTTCGTGAGCTTCCGGATCAAGTGCCAGTGGAACATATTCGCATGCCTTCGGAGCGTCAAGCTATTCATGACTGAGTTGCGGTACAGTACACTTTTCCTTGCCTTAACGACCATGCATTATTTTGCTCTTTCTTCCTTCTAACCAAATCAAGAAAATCGCATGTTGAAGTTGAAGTTATACTCTGAAATTCATGCACGTAGACTAGTGGCTTTCTAAGGTTTGCTGCGTGTATAGGGCAATTTTCACCCCAGAAATAATTTACATAGTAGCCACACACACCTTTCTACCCTGTTTCGTTGGAGAGATTTACAGTGAGAGAGATTATTAACAATGGCGTATCAAGTAAGAGTTAACGGCATTGCCCTTTTTTGCCCCCCTACGCCCTCCCCTTGATTCCGTCTCATTGAGACATGTACGGCACCACGACTGTTTAATGTTAATTGCTCTGCAGACACCCGATGCAAAGAAGGAGGAGTACCGAAAATACTTGGAAAAGTCAGGGGTGGTGGATGCATTAACGAAAGGTACGTTATCTGGCCTTAAATAGCTCTTCTTCGGGGCGTCATTTGAGAGCTTTATTCACCTTCCATTGCAGTACTTGTGGGACTTTATGAGGAGCCAGAGAGGCCTCCTAATGCCGTAGAGTATATAAAGAAGTACCTGGGTGCCGCCATCGGCGAGGACGTAGACGCTCTCAAAGCTGAAAATGAACGGCTGAAAGCGGAAGTGGATAATCTCAAACAGGAAATCGAGGATCTTAATGCAAAGGTACGTCATACCTGCTTCTATCGACCGCCTACATGGGTAATTCAGATTCAGTTGGATGCTCCCCATGTGGGAGGATGAGAGTATGCCCTGCGTTCATAATAAGTGCGGTTTTCGTTTTGCAGTTAGCCTCTGCTGGCGTGGAATAGTAGTGACTACGATTACTGTCGTAGTCCCCGTTTAATGTCAAGTTCAAGAGAAGCTATGTGTATTGGATCAATACAACAAGTCTTGATGTCGAGCGGCTAGTATATCGGTATACCTTGCATCCACGCACAGTTTAGTCGTAAGCTGCGACGGCTGGGCCACTTTCCAGTGTCAACAATGAAGCAAAACCGGAAGTGGACGAAGGGAAGCTAATATCAGTTGCATATGTTCCGTTCAAAGTCTCATTGGTCCAGGTATATCCACCGTCAAGTGAATGCCAGAAATATCCTGCGTACCAAGATCAGTTGTGTTTCCATGAACATACTTAAACCGCTCAAGATCAAGATCACTCACCGGTGAATCCACTGCGTTCTAGCAGCCCACCAGCAGCCCATGCTTCCTTCGTTTTCTGTCCCGAAGGTCCAACGAACTTGATGCCCATGATGGACAAAGATGCATCTGTAAACGTTTAATTGCATTTGAATCATCCAGAGCAAATCGAATTGTCGTCGTCTGAACAAACCGACTATGAACTGACTAACCTTCGTAGAACATGGTCCGCTTCCAGTTGCTTCCTCCATCATTGGTGCAGTAGACACGGTTGCCTGGCAAAGGGCCAGCGTCACTTTCACCGACAGCGCAGCAATGGTTTTCATCATAACAGTCACTGCAAGGAGAGAGATAAGGAAAGTCTAAATTTGTCACACATACTTTCAATTTCTCTTGCTACTATACATACATCATGTTAAAGTAAAATTTGCCATACTCTTCGAAGACAGACTGGAACGTTTTCCCTCCGTCGGTAGTCTTTGCAATTTGTGCAATCCACTGCCCTTCGTCATCGGTGGAGTCATCAGTTTCAGCGGAATGCGAAAGAACCACCAAAGTTTTCCGTCCTTTCAACGGTTGCCCAGCAACGTACGTTCGTTTGTCCTCGACAAGAGCTATGCGTCTGCTAAGAGCAGTCAGTGTAACCATGGGATGACTGATATCGTAACCCAGAGCATGGACACGTTTCTGCTCAGAAACTGGAACTGCAGACTTTAGGTCACGGCCCTGAGCTTCTGGCCATTCACCAGCGCTGATGTACCAGCAGCTGCGAGAAGGCATTGCGGCGTATCTTGCGCGCGTGTTCAAAGCTGCAGCGGGGTAGAAGGTAAAGTTCCTGCCGCCGTTGGATGAGACGAGAATGCCGTTGCCGTCTTCTGCACAATCGAAATCAATTAACCTCTTCATTTCCCCCAAGGAGCAAAGCAGCTACGATACCGGAAAAGTGCTTTACTATCCGTACCTAGACCTGACCCAGGGATTCCAAAGTATTGGGAATCAGCTGCAGTGACGTCTTGCATGCCTGCCAAGGACTTATCCACGCCTGCCTCTTCGAAAGATTTTCCACTGTCACCACTCCACACAATGGAGAACATCCCCGAAGCGACAACACTGTTCCCTTCTGCCTCGGCAGCCATGAGATCCAAGCCTACGACACCTGCTTCGGATTTCCACGTGCGTCCACTGTCGGTGGACTTCAGCACTTCTGCTCCCGCACCATCCGCTCCGACAGGAACAAAGCCTGAAGCAACAAGAGTGAATAAAAAATTATTACCATCCACCTGTATCTCGGTGGACATTTATGGCGTGACGCACCTGTGGTGGAATTGGTGAAGGCGATGGCGAACAACGTATTGGCCATGTCACGGGAGACTACCTTCCAGGAAGCACCTTGGACATGAGTGGCCACTGCCAACATCAACACGGCGCATAACAAGGATTGCACAGTTCTCATGATGTGATGGATTGTACCAAAAATTCGAATCGCGACAGCGAGTGGTCGAAAACTGTTTTTTCCTCTTGGTATCAACTCCAATGACAACGAAACAACTAAAGTGGGGTGAGGGAAGCTGTTGTTGTTGAAATCATCCGGAGAATTCTGTATACAAGAATATCCGAAGTGGAAACGGATTAATGCGATTGAAATTCCGCAGAATTGATACCATTCTATCATAGGTGTCGGACGTAGTATCAGTGTCGCGACCACGACGCTGATACTAAGAATTCATTGGAACCGTAAACGATTGAATGATTTGTTGCATTCGACGAATCTTCTACGATGACAAAATCCAGATTTTAGCAAAACCATGGAAGAGCAGTTTATATGATACGGAGTCTCCTAGCCATTGTTATCAACAAGCGTCCTTCTCTCTGCGGATACTTTGCAGACGCTGAACTTCAGAACCGGGCTTAAATGCATCCGCAGGTGACGCATGACATTAACAACAGAACCCACTTTGGAGCCTACACAGCCTGTGCTAGCCTCTTCTAATGCCCTGTCATACATATGATGGCTAATCGGAAACAGGATGGCGCCGAATCGCTGGCTGCATGCTCACTCCTCGCGTTACTAGAAATTGGGCTAACCTAAACAGATACGTACACTCTGTGGTACAAGTCTTCTCATGCTTGCGCAAATACTTCTTGGATACTCTGCACTAACCGATTCCGTATGGTTTCGAGACTATCCTTTGCAGTGGTATCTACAGTTGCCAAATTAAGTTGTTCTTCAGCAGCCCGACTCAGAAGTGACACATAATAGCGTGTAACATCGGTGTCTTCCAGGATGCCATCCATCGATTTGGCAATACCAAATATATACCAGAAATCGCCCATTGCCACGGAAGGTAAGCATACCATGTCTGCTTTCAGTTGCCGATGCCACAAGAAACATGTCACCAATGACAATGTGGGATTCCATTCAGTTGCCTCTTTGCACATCGATACTAACAGTTGTCTTCTCAAGAAGATGGATGACCGTTCTTCCTTTTTTGCAGATGTGCTGATTCGAATGTCACACTTCTTTGCAACCTCTTGGATTTTTTCCCTGAGCAGCTTTGCATCGATGTCCAGTGGCTCTGTTGCACGGTGCTGTAGCGTATCTTCCGAGTCTACTTTCATGACGCTAAACGTTGACCTCCCCTGTTGAAGAACTTTAACTAGCTCTTTACGAATTCTATCCTTAAGTTCATAGTATTCTAGAAATGATTCGACAGTTCCGCAATCTTCAGGAGAAAGTCTTGGTGACGAACTTGTGCTCTCTGTATCCGAGATACGTACGATCGTAGGCTCATTGTAATACGCGCGCGAGGACTCTAGGCGTACGTGCAACTTTTGCTTTAACTTTTCTCGCAAGTAGTCCGGTATCAGTTTAACTTCTGTTTGACTGTCTTCGAATGGAATAGTATCCGCCGCCACGCGTAAGTCACTGGAATCCATATCCAGTATATCCCTCATAACAGTGAGATTAATCGACCGGGAGGACTCTCCAGTATCTGCTACTACACTCCCCTGAATTACCGCGTCGAAAGGAGACGGGCAGCTGACTGGTGAATCCGCAGGGGTCGTATCGTCGGATTCCAATACGATGGTTGTATTGGTTGTCGCGCAGCACCATAGGAGAGTGGCATCAAGGCTCACCAAGTACGCATAGTACGCGGAGTAAGAGTGAAAAAGTTTCTGAGAGACACTGGATAGCTTCTCGAGGGACTTTTGCTGGACCGCTTTTGCGGATGTTGAAGTAATCGGGCCCGTGTCGCATGCAGCAGGCCAGTTCTGCAGTGTATTCAATAGCCGCCGAACCATTTGAATGGAGATATCCAACTGGTTTTGGGCGCAATCGCAACAGGCTCGTTTATTCGACGGAGTCAAGCGCTTTTGCGGGCGCGATTCAGCAGATGAATCTCCTTTAAATGCTGCATGTCGACAGGAGCCAAATATGGTTTTGACAAAAGGCCACAGTTCGCCCAGTAAACACGACACTAGGACAGACTCCACCTTATTCGAACCT
The DNA here is from genome assembly GCA_001687465.1 of Halocafeteria seosinensis. Taxonomy (NCBI): domain Eukaryota; class Bigyra; order Bicosoecida; genus Halocafeteria; species Halocafeteria seosinensis. The sequence goes on along the minus strand of LVLI01000202.1, from coordinate 99,690 downwards.
GATATGGTTTTCCCTAATTCTTCCTCCGCTTTCCAATCGGCCGACAATATCCGTTGGCGATCGAAATCATCGTCGTCGTCTTGCAAATATTCTAACACTTCAGGGGGAACCTCTGACATACTCATATCTTCGGCATTCTCTATTTCGCCCTTGTTCAACCATTCAAGCAACATTAACTGGGCTTCCTGTGGGGTAATCAGCGGCTCTTTAGGACGTTTGCGCTTCCGGTGTCGTTTGGCCGCAATTGATACATTGTTCTGCAAGCTTTCAAGTTCAGACTTAATGGCATCCATGTCCACACCACTCGATGATTCTGATGCTTCTTCGATCTTCCGAAGTTGACGCTCTAGTTCTACAGTTTTTGCAGCTGCAGCAGCGTCTTTACTAGCCTGCTCGCTGAATTTAGAAAGCATTTTATCCAAAATGTCTATGGATACAATGAAGACTCCGCACACTAGCACTGCAGGTACGGGACGACGCTGAGACTCGGGACGGTTGACAGTTCTTTTGCCCGACCCCTTGTTCTGCTTCCTACTCGTAGGCCTCTTGTCATTTTGCTTAGAAGACGACGTTTGAGGAAGAGCACGCTCTGTGCAGGACAGTTGTGAAGACACGGGGTTATACTGATCAAGCAACTTTATCGATGGAGACATATTTCGCATAGTTGTTTGGCTGTTGTGACTGTGAAATGCAGCCGCGAGGACGCACACGTCTCTTGCTTCAATTTCTGGTGGTACTGTTTCCACTAAATTGATCCAGGTTCTCGAATTCGCCGTATCTTCAACACTAGCGGAAAGCTGTTCGAGGAACGCGTTGGAGATAATGCAAGAATCTAGTTTGAATAACTTAGTACTTGACGGTAGAGAGAGAGTCAACTCATCAAGCTTCTTCTGGTCAATCATTCCTTTGGAGGATGCTTCCAAGTGTCTTGCTCCGTGTTCCGTGCTAACGGATTCCTCCAATAATGATAGCCCATTTTCAATTCGAAGCTTTTTCAGACGGTCGAATGAAATGTAGCCATTCGATGCAAAAAATGACAATGCACTGTGACGCTGGCTCAAAAGAAATGCATGCGGTGTATACGTTGGCCCTTGAATGACGCCGGGAAGTTGCTGTGTGACTTCCGCTAACATAGATAGACACAAAGTTTTGTCCATATCGAAAGAGGACAGAGAATCCAATACTTTGTCCACCACAACTGGGCGCGTAACGGCAATAAGAGCAGCTACGAGTTGTTGCTTTTGCGTCTCCACGTAACCTAGTGTATACAATGCTTGCTGCTCCTGTCTCCAAAGCGCCGGCACGGTGTACCGCCCTTCCTGTTCTTCATAAATATTATTTGTCCTGGGATCTTTAGTACGGGTAGATAACATATCCTTAACAAATACCAAAGGGAGCTGAAATCTCTCTGCTACGGCGCCACACGTGACCTTTCCCCTTTCACAGAGTAGCTCGTGAACGTCATGGCACATTTTGTCAACATAGGCATCAGAGACAATGTCCCCACTTTCAAGGTAGTACACGCGACATCCCAACATCGATGCGACAACGTCTTGGGTGCTCGTATCTCCCTTGCCGTATTCTTTCGCTGCTTTGGAAGGGCGGTAGTTTTCATCGTACAACGTCCGACTGGCTTCTACCACCCCTTGGATAGCCTTTTCCACGTGGTTGAAGTCCACATTAAGACCCATTTGGACGGTGCGGTTATCCGTACGTCCACGACGGAGCGAGATCTCCTCCACCACTTCCTTCCGAAGTTGACTGGGAGTGACGAATTCCTCCCCGTCCAATGTGTACACAATCTGCACATACCCCTTCTGCTGGAGCAGTCCCACCAATTCCATGCAATTTCTAGCTGACAGTTTCGGTCTGTTGGACTTGATTGACGCATTACCCTTATCTGTAGAGGGCTCTTCCTCTTGTACAGCTTCCAATTCAGCCTGTAAATCGTCCAAAGACAGGTTCAACTCATCCTCCTCTTCCTTGCCACCACCACGAGAGTTCATCGCACATTCACCAGCAGCGGCAGAGGTTCGACATGCGTGTTTCCCCGCAATGACAAACGCAAACCTGGACATGTAATGGACATGCCATGGTGAAGGTATCCAGGGACCCCAAAACTTCAACGTGAGAAGCACGAGTTTTGCCACGGGAAAGAATGGAAATACGGAGAGTACGTTTGACGTGGGGAAAATATGGCTTTTTGAGGACACTTATAGAACAATCATAGAGTCGAATTAACGTCTATACTCTAGAGGCAGGGGCATCAGCACACTCCCAGTCTATAGCTCTAGGAACTTGTCGAATCCTTACTCGAACTAGCACATTCCATGAGGGTTCTAGCTCGAGAAAATCGGATGCATCAAGTGTCAGACACGGTTCGCGTAAGAAACCTCTTGTGACAATCTGATTAACCTGGTGGCGAACGGTCTCGAGGTCGTTTTTGCCCATGGAGTATTGAACAGCATCAATACGACTTGTAAGCTGTGTACGCCGAGCACTACTACAGGCATATTGTAATTATCAGTTGAAAATTGTTCGGGATGCTGGAAGACTTGCATGTGGTTTAAAGCCGAACCCTTGACAGCTTGGGTTATAGGTCTTAAGAAACAGCATCCCCAAACCCCACCCTGGTGTTCAAGAACACCGGCGATTCAAAGCCTCGGAAAACCTGCGTGAATGCTCCTGAACAAACATAACGTCTGACGGACTCCGTCAAGGAATCCACAAGAGCCGTGCATCTCCCATTGCGCTCTGATTGTCGCCAATGACGAGCATGAGGATTGCGAATTTATTGAGAGTTCGAGCGTTGAGCACTTTAGAGCCGTGCAATGTTGATACCTCGCTGTATTCTTGTTCCGCACATATAAAACTTTCTCGCAGTGCTCCAACATGCATCCGACGCATTATAGTCGGTCGTTGTTTTCGACGAAGGTAGCGGGTGTCCGATTTTACACCAGCCTTACATAGGCAATCAGTGCCGGGAACCGCTAACAATGAACTTCTGATCAGTCTCTGTACCAGAGTCTCGGATGATGGTGTATGCACTATATACAATGTAATACAATTTGTACTGTAGTGGCAGCAAATTTATTCAATTGAAAATTGCAATGTTACAGATATATCGACGAGTAAACTTGGATTTCTGATCAATCGTCACAAGCTTCGTCAATGAGTTCCCAAAGTCGGTCGGCTAATTCAAACGAGTCGGTATCAGCGTCAAACTCGAACGGTGTTACAGCCGAAGACGGAGGAGCTATGTATCCAGAAATTTTATCATCGTTATCGTAGTCCCACCGAATGTTCGAAATATTTGCATATAAACTCAAAGTATGTCTGCAAGAGATTGAAACCCAATACAAGTTGTTGATACACACGCGTCTGTAGAATAAGGCTACATACTTTACACGTGGAATTCTCGCCTCTGTGTCTGCTTTCAGCTTCTCTGTTGCTTCTGAGATGGCATCTATTTGCTGATTTATTTCCTGCGTGCGCTCCTGGGCGTTCTCTTTCTCCTCTTTGTATTGCTTCAGCTGTTGTCGGACTTCGTCCTTATCTTGCTCCAATTTTTGCAATCGTTCTCTGTGCTCCTTTATTCCAGCCATGTGTTCAGCTTCTTCCTGTTGTGAATGGACTTGTTGTTGCAGTTCTGCGTCCAGATATTTGCTTGCTCCGATTAGGTATACCTTCAAGAATGGTGAAATTTGAATTCACGTACCTTGGATCAACTCCTTCGTATGCTCTTCCTTACGGACATATCCATTCTGTACCTGTCTGGAGAGGGTCGATATTTCGTGCAGCATCTTGGGAGCGTCGCTATTGCGATATTCCTCCAACACTTCATTATGCCATGCTGTAATCCCTCCTACATGACGCTGGTGCTGGGACGACTCCTGGTTCCCGGAGCCGGAGGACGAATGTCCGTATTTTTGATTCTGGTTCTTAGTCATTTTCTCAGTACTTTCGAGTTCACTTCACCTCCTACTATAGGTCCAGTTCATCCTAGATCAAGCACCCAAACACAGTGATACATGTAGTAAAAAGCAAGGTTAACGGCCGCTTCTCTTGCAATCCGGGCCGAACGCCCGGATCCCGGCGCAAGCTAGTCGTTGAACGGCGCGCGCTTTTTCCATTTTCCCCTCTCTGCAGTGCCTTGTGCATGATAGCGCATTATACAGGGTTTGCTATGTTGGTATATTGGTAGAAGAAGGTGCTTGTGGCAGAAAGCGTGGAGAGGAAGCGATATGTCAGGAGAACAGGAAAGTGATACCGGTGTGTTGGTCGCAGTTCGGACGCGACCCACAACCTCCTTCGCGCATGATGAACTCGTTGTTGATCCTCAGCTGGGGAAATTGACCGTACAGCCTCCCGCAGACCATGTATTTTCCAGATCCACAGGAGAGAGGGCCACACCTGGAGGTGCGGCCCAAGCCCCCAGCCAAATGTTCTTTGATTTCGATTCAGTGCTCCATAACTCGCGCCAGGAAACAGTGTATAAAGCCGTGGCAGAGGAAATCGTCGACAAGACAACCCAAGGGGTTAGTGGTGCTATCATGGCCTACGGACAAACTGGGTCCGGTAAAACCTACACGATGATCGGAGACACGAACAACTACACGAACCGAGGCATTGCACCGCGGGCGTTGTCTCAGATATTTGACGCCATCGATAGCAGGCCTGATATGGAGTACAACGTGCAAGTATCCTACATGGAGATCTACAATGAACAAATTCACGATCTATTGAAAGCCGAAGACGTTCCCGAACCGGATTATGTGTTGGGGGAAGATTCCACTTATGGCGTTATTGTCAAGGGACTGTCCAGGCATACGTACGTACCGCGAACTTTGAGATGCTCGCCCAGATTTTGTCAACATACGCTTTGCAAACTCTTCGCGCAGGGTTAAATCTGAACAGGAAGCACTGAATGCGTTGTTTACTGGAGAAATTCATCGGACAACAGCTCAGCATAAGTTGAACAGAAACAGCAACCGAAGTCACTGTATTTTCACCATATACATGGACCAGCGCTCGCGCGTTGGACTTGGCGAAAAAACTATTCACAGTAAGCTCCATTTGGTGGATCTAGCTGGCTCTGAGCGTATCAAGAAGACCATGAACATTCCGGATGTAAGCCATTTCTTTTTGCACGGTTCTCGCTAGGTTACGTTGTTTTGATTGCGTTTGCGTTTGCTGTGGACAGAATGAAAAGCGCCCAACAGATACAGTTATAACAAAAGAGTCGATGTTTATCAATAAGAGCTTATCCTATTTGGAACAGTGCGTGCTGGCCTTGACCAGGAAGGTTCAAGAATACGTCCCCTATCGTCAGGTGGGTGTGATGACATGGAAGGAGGGGAACATGGATATAAAACTACAGTTGTTTGCATTTGCAGACTCGATTGACGAACGTACTGAAGGATGCTCTCAGTGGCTATTGTAACACTGCGTTCATAGGATGTATCTGGGGCGAGAGTTCGCATCTAGAAGAAACCATATCTACCCTGCGACTTGCTGCCAGGTAAGCTAATCATTCTATTTTGAATCTGGTCCGAAAACTCCTTCACTTTTTCATATACCCAGAATGCGACGAGTGCGTGTCCACACGCAACAGGCATACTCCCTGAACCCGGAACTGCTCGCAAGGAAATATGAGAAACAAATCGAAGAATTGAAGCAAGAATTAGCTATGCATAACGCTTTAAGTGAACGATCGACCATAAAATATGATGTATGTGTGCTACACACGGTTGTAATCACAGGTGTATACTCTAACCCTTTGCCTCTCTGTTTTGGCATGACAGGAATACTCTCCAGAGGAACAGCAAGAATTACGGCGCAAATTGGAGAGCTACTTGGAGGCTGCGGACCCGGAAGCCGAAGAGAGCGCCATTCAGCTTGAGAGCGTGAGACAGATGCGCGAATTACTTAAGCAAATGAAGATTGTGTACAAGGAAATGCAAACGGCGATACAGGACAAAGCCAGAACTCAACAGTCGGCTACAGAAGAGCGTGGGGCACCAGAGACGGGTGAGCAAGGGGAGCCCGCGGAGCAACGCATGTCCGAAGGGGCTCATGAAGGATTTCAGGATGGTGAAGGTGGTAAATTGGACGAGACGGCGGGCGTAAGCGTTGGTTTAGCCGACGCGAATTCGAGACCGATGCGGGAGTTGGCAGGGCCTCTGAAGCATAGTAGCAGCGCGGCAGCTCAAATAAACAGTAGAACGAAGTCTCGGGAGGGGTCACCGGAGAGAAAGGCAAATGCACCGACTAAAGAAGCGCCCTCACATGTGAATATGGATGATCCAAATGACGCTTTCAAGTGGTATCGTAGTGCAGAGGGGCCCGGGCATGATCTGGCCCAAGCCTTGATCTCATTGAGGTCCGAATACCGCACTGCTAAAAGTACAGCGAAAGAAGCTGCTAAGCAAGTGAATGAGCAAGCGAAGAAGATAAAGAACCTACAGAATGAGCTCAAAGAGGTTGCTGATGAAGAGTCCAAACAGCGGGCGGAGAGTAAGGAGCAGATGGCTGACGATGCTGAGTACGAGAAGGCTGCAGAGCTATCGAAGGCGAAGGAAGAATACAAACGGTGCCAACGATCCCTGAAGGAATCGAAAGATAAAGTCAATGAACTGGATGAGTCGATAACGAGTAAGCATGGGCAATTGCTTCAGCAGTTTGATTCCTGGTATGAATATCACACGGGATTCAGCGCCACCGGAGGAGCAGTCAACGTTCCTCTGGGAGCAACCGATGGGGGATTCTCAGAGAGTAGCCCCTTGGATACCAGTATGATGTTTGCCATGGGAAGTTCGGCCCCTGAGGGACGAACGTCGCCGTACCGTGCTAAAGCGAGTGTCCTAGCCTCCGCAGGATCGGCGACAGTATCCCCTACAGGAAGCCCCTCGAGGGGTAGGCGCTCTCCAGAACACCGACAGACAGGAGAAGACGTCAGTTCCACGGCTGCGAACCTGGCCACCATTGGGAAGTTTAGCTCCGTAGGGAGCCCAGGAGGAGAAGGCAAGCAGGGAGAGGATGCACTAGATGAAGGCGAAGCGTTTGAAAAGATGGAAATGGAGCGCGTAGCAGCAGATGCTCCGGATTCCGTAGCCTACTACCAAGCAAGAAAACGTATGCAAAGTTCGATGCGAGAGGCTATGAGTAGCGGTCAACCGCTGCATGGACGACGGCGTCGACAACAACTAGCGTCGTCGTAGGGTAATGACGTTTCGTCATTGGTTCCAAGTTGCCGGTCTCAGCAGGACTAATCAGTTTTGGTTACGTCACGTGTTGCGCAACGTGGGAAGAATCGTCAAAGCATCGAATCGGTTGACACAGTTGTACAACATTGTTTTGCTTCGACGTCAAGCTTTTTCGTGCGGATACCAGTTTACCTTACAGAACTGGCAGTGTCTTGTGTTGGCTTCGGCGACTCACCATCGTGTGCGGCGCCGTCGGCAAAATTCAGAAGCCCTAATCGCTCTTCTGTGTCTATTTCAAAACCAATACACGTGCAGTTCAAGCCAGTACCCTATTCAAGGTACTCTTTGTTGAATTCATGGTCATTTTGAAGAGTTCCTGTTGCTTTTAAAAGTCGTCTTGTATCGTCGTCCAATTCCGCCCCTGCAAGGGACTGGCGGGCCGATTCCTCCGACAGTTTGGCAGGGTGTGTTCGACATGGTGGTGGTGAGTGCGAGTTCCTACCCGATGATACAATTTTTGTCCCTCTAAAGTTTGTTATTCATTCCCGGTCCGAACACTAGGGCCGACCGAATGAGGTATCGTGTCTAGGAAATGTGCATTGTGTCGTACGTGTGCAGGGACGTCGTAAATTCGGTTAATTCGTGTGTTGCTGGGGGAACTTGAACATTATTCACTGCGGTTCTTCGGGTCAATGAAGCGGGTGGAGAGCGAGCTAGACTCCTTCTGGAGGAGTGATCTCCGCTCATACTCATCATCAGGCTCTCTCAGTGGGCGTGAGGGACTGAAACGAAGCAGCAGCAGCCTAAGTCATTCCCTGGAACGGGGCCGAACACTGTCCGACCTCCTGCGGGAAGCCGCCGCTGAGAAGCCTTTATATAACGTCAGTTCTCCCCCAAGACCGGCCTCGGCAAGAAGTAAGTGATACGGATTTAATGTTAAAAGTTGATTGGTGATTTTTTTTTATAGTAAAGGAAGAGGACCTTGAGGACCTCCCTGGTGGCAGCCACCTTGCTGTCCCTGCCCGAACTCACCAACACTTGTTCCTGTGGTTTCTTCCTATGACGCAGAACACGGCTCTCGCAAACTATTATCGAAGGACACGGGGAGAGACCCATTTGGGCAAAGTTTCATGAGGAAAGGAGATTGCTGGTTGAATACTCCGTCGAAGCGTGTTGCGGGCGCAAGTAATAGTCCAAATAAGGCTTCGGCTTCGGATAAACACCCCGGTAGCGGCCATCGTTGTGGAAATAAAACGCAACTTTCTCCGGGGCTACAGGTGCTTTCAGGAGAAGGTTCTCAAATGTTTTCACCTATTAGTGCTACCCCACGCTCACGGAAACACCAAGGGGCTCAAGCAAGCAGCCATAAGAAAAGCAAGGGAAGTCCCCATTCTCCATCGACGAGGCTTGATCTGTACGACAGAGGGAACGTTACTACATTTGGTTTACATGACCGTAATTTCAAGTCATCGTTCAGATCTTTGGAAGAGTTTACCAGTGCCGTCGACAGTAATAATTCTAGTGAGCATCAAGGCGAGTATATACACCCCAAACCGGACAAGCATGAGGAAGAATCTGTTGAGGCAGTTGAGATAGAAGAAGTAGAAGATCTGGAGCATGATCCGGCAATCTTCCCAGATAATGGGCGGGGATCTGCGGCAAGTCGACAGGATATACCGCGCTCTAAGAGTGAAAACAAATTGTGGTCTCCTATCGATAGGAGCGGTTCTCCACAGCAAATTAGTGTTCGTGAAACTGCTTTAGGTGCGTTGGCGGGCGTCGAAAAGACGGAGGAGAGCCCAAAGAAGGCAATATCTCCTGGATTTTCTCCGTCAAAATCGAAATATTCGAACTATATGGCGTCATCTCGGGCCAAAACTGTTCCCAACCTGTTAAGAGGTGTCCATATGCGTAAGTACCCGCCAGTCCGCAAGAATCGAATATGCACCGTCAATACTCCCGCTCGTTCTCCGTACAGATTCTCATTTGGGATCACCATCCGGCGTAAAGGGCGCTAGTACAGAAGGTGACGATCTTGCGTTAAGAATCCAACGTGCTCTGGAAACGATGCGCGATCCCAGGGCCACCAAGGAATCCATTGAGGATGTTATGTCAACAGCTGCGGGGCTCTCCAGTTTATTACGAACCGCTTCTTTCCACCGGCAGAAAGTCGACGCTTTGCGTCGACAGTACCAAGAGTTGGATATACCATCTTCGCACTAGCGTGAGCAATGCCCTTATGTGTGTGTGTGTGTGTGTTTGTGTGTATAAAGTATCCTCGCATTCTGTAGAGTAGGTGGTGGGTGAAGCGCTGTGAAGTCGTTTTGTGTTCCAAGCTGTACAGTAAACGATTGAATATTCCACACTAACGTATTGTTTCATCCAACAGTAGGTAGGTACATAGGTAGCTAGGTACATAGGTTGTTTCATTGTCTTTCCCTTGCCTGCGGTACTGCCTGAATGAGACTGGCTCTGTCCGATTACCGTGAGAATCGTCGCCAAAAAGAGCCGCATCGGTCCTCCGACACCGATAGTTATTATTGGCTGTCTTACCACGATTCCACGGGCAGGGGCAGTCCTCGACCAAGACAGAATCGGGAGAGGAAAGAGATCCATGACGACGTGGAAGACAACAGTGGATATCATCGAGGGAAATCACTTGAACAACACGGGGTGAAGCACTCGCAGGAAGTGGGTTATTGGACCTCTTTTCAGGCCCCACATACGTCTTCTCAGAGCTCAGATTCACCTCTTTTGGAGGAGAGCACGACGCAAGGGGCACTAAAAAATCGTCTAACCACTGGCATGAATAGTGGGGAAGGACCTTACAATGGGAAACTAAAAGCGAACGGGGACTCCAGTGCCCCCGAGAGCGGGACAGCCGGTCTGCACTTTGCAGAAAGTGATGAGGCTGCACGAACGACGGAAGCCTTAACTGCACAAGAAAATGGACGCGTCTCTGAGTCGGATGCATGTACATCGACGACTTCGCATAAACCTGTGACACACATGGAGGTTCATCCTAACATACCGAGAGTGCCAGGTGGGGATAGTAAAACTGATTCTTTTACGTGGGGCCAATGGTTATATCTAATTGGCTACATGCCATTTACGATGGTACAAATGACGGTTGGTAAGAAAACACACTATCTTGGAAGCACTTCTTTTGGCTTCTTACCGTTTTCGATCGGATGCAGGCGCCCATGCGCAGCCATTTATGCGTGATGGCTTAGCTATACCCTCTGAGACAGTGGGAAAACTGTGGGCCCTCTCCAATATCGTTTGTGTGTTATTTGAAGTCTTCACTGGTCTGACAAGATGGAAGCCCAATATGCTGCAACGTTGGGTGGGACTGCTCTTGTGGGCGTTAAGCTACATACTATTGTGGCAACCACGGCTTACTTTGTCGTTGCTGCCAACGTACTGGGATAGCACAATGCTCCTTTTCCTCGTCTGTATGCATACGGGGCTTCACGCGTTCTGGTTCCTTAATTACAGCTCTTCTTTCAGTCTGCTGTTTCCGGAAAGTCTTCGTGCTAAAGCAGCTTCTCTGAAGCAACTGTTTAGCACAGGTGGTACGTTGGATGAAGTTCGAGTTTCACTATATTCGACAGACATTATTAGTTAGTACTCATGTCCTTTTTCTTCTGCAGGTCTAATAGGAGGAATGGTTTTATTTCCACGCGTAATGGGACATCAATGGACAAATTTTGAAGAAGCGTCTATTGTGGCTGCAGCGGCGGCGTTTACGTTCGTCTTTACCGGAGGGGTTTGTATCAACTTTGTTATCTTTAAACTGGACAGTGACTCAGATGGTGCAGAAGAGGAAGGGAGTGCAGAAAAGGATCCACGCAGTCCCGTGGTTCACCCCCAACTGGCACTGCACAGCGATTTTAGTCTTCGGGTAGTAGTGCGACGTGTAACGACCGTGTTCCAGAGTTTGCATGCTAGAACGTTTCTGGTGACAGAGTTCTTAGCTTGTATTGCTCATACAATGATCATGGCAGGCTTTCCTTTATTCTGCAAATATGCGGCAGAGACAGGGATTTTGCCCAAGAGAGTATACATTTTAGGAAGGTATGAAGTTATGCTGGGTGCTCGCGACCAAATACCTGCATTGTATGGAGTGCTATACTTTGCTGCAACCTGCTCCGGTTTTGTCTGGGCCTATTGCGTTCGATCAAAAATCCTATCCCCTACAATGACTTGGCGCATATCTTCAAGCTTGTACGCTACAGCATTGATTTGGTTGATGTCAGCAGATTCTATCATGTCAGCAGCCATTCGCGTCTGCTGTATTGGAATTAATATGTCCGCTTTTCTAATTCTACCAGAAATGTTGCTGGGAAGAGCTGTAGACGAGCTCAGAGCTGCGGATAGGCACGGTGGGAACTCGGCAGCTCGAGGAAGGGTTCTAGCACGTTCTGTAACGTTAGTGAAACAGATGGTGCGGCGAGTAGCTGGAGTGATCCAGGGCGTGCTAGTGGGATACCTTCTTTCTTTCAGCGGATACCGGGAAGGGACGGTCTTACAGACCCCGCAAGCGATTTGGGCTATAACTGTTATTACTTGTTTGATACCGGCAATTAGCCTGACTCTCTCAGGGTTGCCGATGAAGTATCTAAGTGATCAAAGCAAAGAACGAGAGCGAAAGCACGCACGAGAAACAGAGAGAGCAATCGGCGAGCAAATATGTAGCAGCGCTGGTAGCTCAGAATCTGGAATGAACTCAGTGAGGCTTCAACGAAAGTTTTCTTGAGCCTACGTGACCTGCTTTGTTATTGTTGTATATCGTTTGCAAGAAACCTCCTAGAGGATCGGACTTAATGGTTTCATCACGCATAGTTAGATACCTGTTAGACCTGCTTTAATTGCTATTGTTGTATATCGTTTGCAAGAAACCTCCCAGAGCATCGGACTTAACTGGTTTCATCGCGAATAGTTAGATTGCTTTTTTTCCCGGCATGCCAGAACTTTCGGCTACTAAATCCTTACCAGGTTACTGTATGCCTGAAATACTTGCTAATCCCTGGTAAGGATGGTAATTGTATTTGACGCATGAGCTACCTGACAATAATAATACATAGTGTGGGGAAGCTACATCCACTGCCGAAGCAGGATTCCAAGTCGTGACAATTCCCGCCTTCAAGCTGCTGTGGACCCCCGAGCTCGTGGTCCATCGTTCGAATTTTGCAAAGTCTGCGGTCACCCTAGAAGCGTGTTAACATGGATCATGATGTTACATGATGGGGGCTATCTACTTTGACATGCATGAACGCCGAACAGCGGAGTCGGATGGATTCTCGTCGCACTTCACAGAGTGAACTTCACACAAGAGGCTCCGAGTCGCCAACTCGCGCTCCGCGTGTCGGCGTGAAAATGCACGCATTCAGGAAAGCAAATACATGAAACACAAAAAATAATTGCGACTCGCGGTTTCGATCCGCGGACCTTGAGGTTATGAGCCTCACGATCTTCCTCTGATCTAAGTCGCATTGTGGCAGGTTGCCCTGCTTGGTAAGGTACGAAGGTTGAAACAAATATCTATATGTGACTGTTTGCGTTTCAACTAATTCAGGACACCACATCCCAGTCATACTCCTTCAAGACTCTCCTTGGGCATACAAGTGTGATGCATTGTATTGTTTCTTCCACAATTTCGGGTGGTCACTTTACTTAACTATGCATAATGATGATGCGACAATGAAATAAATACTGCGCTCTATACAGATAAGGGTGGACCATGTATTAATTATTGTCTCGGCGGCACCCGGCATGTTTGATAGCAGTAGGGAGAATAACTAATAGACAGGTAATGTTGTCTTCTGAGCCAAGTTTCAACGCAACTTCCACCAAACGACGACAGGCCGCCAGCGGACCTTGCTTAGACAGATGTCTATCGCAGATATCGAGAGCTTGTTCTGCAGAAAGGACATCGAAGAGACCGTCACATGCCAGGATTAAAAATTCATCACCTTGCTTCAGCGTGCGCGTGTGGCAATCCGGTTGAGACAGGACAAGATCATCACTAAATGGTGGATCGCGTTTCGTATGATTTTTGGGCCAACAAAACGGCATTTCGTTGACTAACGGATATTTGTAAATGATGTCACCAAGGGCACGACTCACTCCAAGTTCACCATTCACTCGGCTGCATTCGGGCCAAACTCTGTCGTGGCGGGAAGCTTCTTCGGCGATTCTCCTTACATCAGTGTCCCCTACATCCAGATGCCTAACATTTTCCAAAACAATCTGCCTTTCAGACCATACCCAGCCTCCAGCTTCCTCTATTCTATGCTTTTCGTTAGACGGGGTATGTTTTGCGCTCAGTTCAACAGCGGTGCCATTAGACCATAGGACAGCTTGTGAATCGCCTAACGAGCTTATTATTAGCCGTTGTTTCTCATAATCGAGTATCGCACAGGTGGCAGTGGAGCCACATTCGTATCTCCGTTTGTCTCCTGTTGTTGCTTGTTCCCAAAGGTTCTTGATTTCCTGATCAACTGTTTGAAATGCTTCTTCCAAAGCTTGCTCCGGTCGATGAGGGAACGCAGGGCTATCACTCACATACTTGTATATGCGCTCAGCCGCATGCTGTGCAACAAAATTCCCTCCATGACCATCATATACGGCATAGAATGAAAAAGGTCCGTGATTATCCCGATATATGTACTCGCTAATTGTATGAGCATCTTCCATCTTCTCTCGCACCCCACAACAAGAAACCACCGCGTGAGTGCCACTTTCTACATCTTCGGAAGATTCTAGCATTCTGCATATTCTATCCCTTTGGTCTAGAATTGTGGGACAAATGTCACCAGAAGGGGCCATTTCTTCACCGTTCGGGACTGCATCATCTCCTAGCGGCGGTGCTTCGCTATGCTCCCTTCGACCAGCTTTCCATTCTTCCTCTCGCTTCTTTCTGAGCGACGGTGGGACCCACTTAGGTCTCGCACTCCTTTGATCCCCTGCGTTAGTTTCAGCAGCAGCAGCACTTCGCCGATTGCTTCTTTGGTTGTTACACGCATGCATTTCAAAAGTCACCCCGTCACCCAAAATTTCTCCAGTACAGGTAGAGTGCTCATCTGTGCGATCTTCTTCTTGAACCACGTTGCTATGGTACTCGGCAGCAGCACAAGCGCCTGCTCTCTCGCCGAAACTGCTAATTGAATTAAATATACCGACCTGCCCACAGGCTTGGGGTTGTCTGGCAGAGTGATCGCCGTCATTGTCAGAGCGACTGGTATCAGGAGACATGGCAAACTGCTCTTCGTCGTTATCGTCATCATCCGATTCACCTCCTGGAGAAGCTCTACTCATGAGTCGATTCTCGTTCGGGTCTCTTATCGCGAGAGAAGTCGCGTATGGAAATTGACCGTGCTGCCCATTCTCGGCAGTATGATACATATCGTCCCCGCGCGGCTCAATACCTGCCATACCAGAGTAGGAGCTGCTATCGTCTATGAATCGGTAGGAATCAAACTGGGGAGACTGGCTTCGTAAATCTGTCTGGAAGCCGCCTTGCTTTCGCTCACGATTCTGCAGAATGCGTCCAATGATAGTCGCCATTGCCTTTTGCAGTCGAAACGTCCACTCTTTCACTTCGTCCGCCGACTTGCTCGCAAAAGCGTATCGTATAGTTGTGTTAACTTGTATGATGAACCGCGATGGAAAATCAGGGGCAGCAGTGTCATTGTCACCTTTTTCGGTCCTCATAGGCTTCTCATTCTGTTCCGCATCATCTTGCACTCTATACGACACCGCTCTTATGTTCTCTAAATCGAGACGCACTAACAAGGGCGCATCTCTAGTGCTACCACTCCTTACATCTAATAAATTGCGTTGCAGTACACAGTAACAACATTGCCATGTCGAAACTTCCATATCACACGGGCGTATAGACTTGGGGTCATCCAGAACTTCCCGTCTCATCCAGAGCTCCCTTTCGTAAGGTGCCGGGCTGCAAATAACGGGACCAGGCCTTTATTGTGTGTTATTCTTCACACAGAAGAATTTAGACAACTTACTCGAAATTATCGAGCCTTGCCCGTTCCATGGCAGAGGGATGTTGCACAGACTGAGACATTGGTTGAAGTCCGCCAGCGCTGTTGCCACCGCAAAGTGAGACGTATTGAGCCGATGCATCTTTTTCGTGAACACTAGCGCGAGTTGGTCTCTGACACGACCCAGGATGTTGCTGGGCCATCTGCTTCGGGCTTGTACGTGCAGGTGAAAATGCTGACGAATGAGCTCCATTGTCCTCCTCTTCGCCATCGGGTTCAACTCGGTTTCTGCGCTTTATAAGCTCTCCTATTCCCAAATGAGAGTCGTATAGACTCTGGCTACATGGCTGAGATTGTCTAGAAATCCTTGTGGGGCGCATTACGACGGAGAAAGCGCCAGAAAACACACTTAGAAGCAAAAGTCAACCAGAAAAAGTCTACCTCCGTCTACCGCACAGGTGGGATAAACTATAATACAAGACACGACAAAAAGTTGTCCTCACTATCTATTCTCTCTCTTTTGTTCTATACCTAACACTTCGCTCGGTTCGTATCAATTACTAGTAATCTACACTATGTAGGACTCCTGGACGACGATACGCATGACGAGGAATTTCCAGAAAAGCCGGTAGGAAGTTCAAAGCTGCGGAGCGAACGCGCCGAACAAGTTCCCACGGCCGCCCCCCAAGGAACAGAGGGTTGCATTGCACACAACCCATAAAACAAGAAGATGAAGGGATTCGCTGGAAAATACTATTTTGTACCAAATTGTCTTTCATAATTGTGGCTCATGACACAGCTGAAGAGTCGTTGGCTGGGCCGACTGAGCTATTCTTTTTGATACGGTCAGTTCTCAGGGAGTTCATTCATTGGGAGCAATTGCGCTTGGGATGGAAAGTCAAGTGTGTTTCATGACTGAGTGGGATACGAATACTGACAATTTGCAAGTACGGTAGGAGTCTGTCCGTCAGTGAGGACGCGGATGGAAATGCCATTGATACGATGTATTCGAGATACCAGGTACTCTATGCATCCATGTTTAAAAAACAAGAAGCCAGAAGTGGGCGTGTTCCTTTGGTCGTGCCAACGTGGAACAAAACTATGAGAGGAGAGCACAGTTTCACTTCAACTCCGTCAAGGAGTTCCGTTGTGATCCCAGCAGCAACAAGGCATACTTGTGCTCCATACCAGATTTTGCTTTGTCAATACGTTATATTTGCTTGAGCCACTGCATATAAGCAAGGTGCTCCCGGTGTATACTAGTTGGTGGTATCAACCAGGGCGCTTTCCGCTGGTCTCTGAGTGATCCGTATGATCTCTTGGAATAGGCTCATAACATGACCATGAAAAGAGCTGGTTCACCTCCTCGAAGCCCAAGTGGTTTCTTTGGAAGTGCGCCGAGGAGAGCATTGGAGACTGTAGATGCGAGGAAGCCCTACGAAGAGAGACTGGTGGAGACGGATCCCACCATGAGAACAATAGTTGGAAAGACTTCTGTCTCTTCTTCTCATACAGGGAAGTGGCAAGACAATCTTCGCTCTTGGCAAAAAACTCATAGTGCAGCCCAAACGACGTTCGTACGTCGGCTACCACCTTCTCCAACAATGCTCTTGGACACGGATTCTGAGCTCTATTACCGTATGAACAGGGAGCATGTCGCTGCCAGAGAGCGAGGCAAGGTATGGTTTGAACAAGTGTTGCTCAATTAGACCTCATATGATACTAGATGATGTTTGGCATACTTCAGGCGAAAGTGGACACAGGCTTTCGCTATTCGGCGGACGTAGACGAATGTGGCAACGTACAGATACGTAGAAACAGTGCGCGATCTAGGAGAATCAAGAGAATAGTGGACAAGGATAACTTGGGCTTCCGAACAATAGTGGACTATGGACGCAGAGAATCATCTTCGCCTCATAAAGTGTACGATCAGTTCACTAGGGAACAACTTAGTCACGATGGGATAAGCTTCTTCGAGGAAGCGCCAGCTCGGTGTTCACAGGAAGGGCCAGAAACTTCATTCAAAAAGCCTGACGAAGCTGTAGACAGCTTGGCGACTGAATCCGTTCATACGTACACGAGCGTCGGCTCTCCTGGAGTGAAAAGTACCCGAAAAATGACTTCGTCCAACTCGCCAAGTGTCAGCGCAAAAAAAACAGTGACCCTTCCGGGAAACGAGG
This sequence comes from Halocafeteria seosinensis, assembly GCA_001687465.1. Classification (NCBI taxonomy): domain Eukaryota; class Bigyra; order Bicosoecida; genus Halocafeteria; species Halocafeteria seosinensis. The sequence continues at coordinate 82,302 of LVLI01000202.1, read as the reverse complement.
AATGTTCACGCCGTGATTTCGAGATGAAGAGATCCGAAAGCGTAAGATCGCTCCATAAGGAACAACTAAAGGACGTTCTACAGCGATCTCATTCAGCGCACTCAATCGACGTCGGTGACATGCGTCGACGAACGTTCAGGGGGAAAAAGCCGAATCAAACTACAATGCTTCTTCGACGGCTTGCTGCTAAGGAAAGACCAGGGAATTCCGAAAGGGGATCAAGCCGCTTTGACACAGTTGGCGTTGTAAAGAAACACGGGAAGGAAGGTGGGAATATGTCACCAACCAGCCAGTACGACTCCATTGCCACGGAAGCAGTGTCTCCGTATCAGCGATCGAGGCATTCTCCGGGATACGGTTTCGGAATATTTGGTAGAAAAGAGTGATTATTCAATATTTGTACAGCCGATTGTGAGAACCACGTCGGTGGCTGTGTAACAAGTTGTATTGTGTAGGTAGCAGTGTCGAACGATCTTGCTAGCTAACTTGAGGCACTAGTAGCCTGTTAATCGAGTTCCAACCCCAATGCCAGAAACCAAGGTGCTTCCATCATGGAAGTTCCATGTAGTAAGTATTTCTTTGTTAGCCTGTTTGTACCACTCTGTGGCTTCCCATGGAATACCCGTAAGTTACCGGACCGTAACCTCCCAAATAGAATTGCAGAGGATTCCTCTTAGACGAATCGAAGCATCCTTCCGCTTCCGCCCGCATTGTAATCCATGTGATCATGTCCTATTTGGTGCATCCTCTATCTATTGCTATTTGGTATGGCAGTTGTTTGACCTTAGTCAGATCAAACTGACCATCAGGGCCAATGGGCCTGCCTGGGATCCCAGACTGTGGTGGGATCCTTGACTCAGTTGACTGCGAAAATGCTGCGGAATGGGTGTCCCATTCGAGATCCATCGCAGCGTATTGTGGTGAGGCGAAAGTTCTATCGATATCACAAGTGATGTGTCTACCAGTGTTGTTGTGAATTTTAACGCAATAATCAATGCAGCGGGATAAAGTTGTATACCATAAAGTGCAGTGTTTAGTGGTCTCTACTTGTGAAGTGTACGCTGCTCAGCTGGCCGTTAATTCCTTTTCGGCGTGATTTCTGCGCTTTCTAGAGGGCCATGACGCCTATCCCCTGGTGGCATTACGCATACTTAGTGATAGCAAGAAGGGGAAGCTGTTAATCCGTGGATGGGGGTCCAAACGAGAGCGTGAGAGATGTGGAAATCGAATCCAGTAGGACGATCCGGCGACCACCGAGTGAAAATACGACAGGTCTCTATTGGGGCTCGAGTACGACCACTTCTCCCTCATGAAGAGTCCAGTTCCTCTGGCGGCACAGATGAGCAGCTCATTGGCGCGCATCCGGCATCGAAATGCGTTGTTGTCCGTACGGGACCACGGTCCAAACAACGCGGCACCAACCGTCGACGAAGCCATTCTGGCCAAGAGGAGGAGGAGCAGTATATTTCAGGAAATAGACCCAAAGCGAAAGCAAAGAAATTCTACTTTGACTTCGCTTTCGACGAAAACACCTCACAAGCTCAGGTATACAGGGATGTAGCCGCCCCGGCCGTCCATGATGCTCTGAAAGGAAGTAATGCTGTTGTACTGGCTTACGGCCAGACAGGGGCTGGGAAGACATACTCTATATTTGGTCCAAGCTTTGATTCCAATCGAGTGACGCAAGAAGATGCCTCACAACTTGGAATGATTCCACGTGCTATGCACGAGCTCTTTGAGCATATCGAAGATAGGCAAGAGAGCTGGGTCTTCCACATCCATGTGTCGTTTTTACAGTTGTACATGAACAAGGCGTATGATTTGCTCACCGATCAACGGGCAACGAATGGTTCCACCAGAGCACAAAATAAAGGAGGGGAACTGGAAATCAGGGACGGTCCCCAAGGAGCATACGTGGAGGGGCTAACGTCTGTCTCTGTGTCCTCGATTCATGATGCTCTCGAAATCCTTGAAGAAGGTGAGCGGAAAAAGGTGAAAGCCACCACCGTTCTGAATGCCGATTCTTCCCGGAGTCATACTGTCTTGATGGTAGACGTGTACCGTGTAATGCGGGGCGAGAGTAGGGTATCCAGCGAGGGCCTGGAATACGACATGGACACGTTCTCATGTCGGGGGAAGCTTACGTTCTTCGACCTGGCGGGATCAGAACGAACTCACTATACCGGCGCCGCAGGGAAACAGTTGGAAGAAGCTAAAGTTATAAACAAATCTTTGTCGGCATTGGGGAATGTGGTATCTGCGCTATCATCAGCTGCGGCTGAAGCGTCCCAGAACGTCGATTTGTCAGCCTCGGCAAGTGGGATAAGAAACACTCAAAGTGCTTCATCTCCCTCGGTCTACGGAGTGCAATCTCCGGCAAGCAGGTTGCACAGAAAGAACGGTGACAATAGAAGGAACAGCAGTAGGTATGATGCGCCTGAGATAGGGAAACCCAAAAAATCTTCTCATGCTCCTTTTATACCGTGGAGAGACTCCAAGCTTACTAAGCTCCTTCAGGCTTCCTTGTTATCCACAAGTGATACCGGAGACGGCAGCATATCGCTCCTGCTGAACCTATCTCCAAATAGCCAGTACGTTGGCGAAGCCTTAAGCACTATGATGTTTGGAGCTCGAGCCCGGGGCATGGCAGAAGAACCGATAGAATTCGCCGCGGCATTTGGAGCTAGCTCGTTGGGGTTTCTTCCGGACGCGCTTACCGAGGCTGCGTCAAACAAGAGCGAGGCTGACGAGGAGACTCTGCGCACACAGGTATCTCCATTGAAAAATAGCTCCGCTTTGATGTGGGAAGATGGGAAACCATCTTCGCATCAATATTATAGACGCTTGGCATTGGCGCTCCAGAGACGATATGATGCACTGGAAGATAAGAGCAGACAGACCCAGTCTTCGCTGCTGCGACAGTATGAAGAAGCTGTACAACAGAATTCAAAACTTCGAGAACAGTTGGATGATGCTGAAACGCAACTCAAGGATACCCGAGGCACTCTGGAAAATACCCAAGATGCGATGGAACAACTGTTCGATGACAGAACACAGTTGGCTGACAGAGTACACGAACTCGAAAACCTATATGATGAAACTATCAAACGCGCAGAAGCGGCAGAAGAGTTGGCAGTTGCCCTTGCAGGCTCAGAGACGGGTGATGATACCTCAGAAGTAATTGGATGGAGCATTCGCAGCAGCAATAGGAGGTCCTCGTTAGGAAATTCGGATACCGCTCCCCATATGAATAGGTACTTTGACGAATGTGCCACACCGCAAGGAGGAACAGCGCTGACGTCACTGCCACCCCAGTCCCAGACTTATTATACTAGCAGTGCCACAGAACTCGACCGCACCACGAACTCTGTGAACGAAACGGTGAACATGTCAGCCGAAGAGAGTTTGAGATATCATGCCGAATGCCTGGACAAGCTGATTGAGCAGATTGGCCCTGACTTCAATGTACAAAGGAGGGCTGCTTCGTTGCTACAGCATAGTCTCGGGAACTCGAAAGGTCCTGTTGCAACTCTTCTTGCTAATAAGTTCAGATTAGGAAATGGAACCGGCGGGCACGAAAACTTGAAGAGGGAGTTGCCACTTGGAAATGCGCCTTCAATAGAAGCACCTACGCGGAAGCCAAAAAAGCGAGACGTCCATTCTGGGCCTCAAGATACTGTCGACAACCTAAGCCCCCCTCCTATGAACCATGATGTACGCAATGGACACTATGGGGCCAACGAGGGTGCTCGCCGGGCGGAGGCTTCTTACAAAGAAGTTCGCGCTGCACTTTCTCGAGCTTACGAACTGTTTGAAAGATCCACAGATCGGCATAATGAGGGCGATCGGTCAACCTCCCCACGGCCGCATCACTCGCAAAGCGAGGACCAACAACAACGTGGCCGGCGTGTGTCTTTTTCTGGTGATACTAAGCCTTCCATCCACAGACAAAATGTGAACCGTTTTGATGAGCAGCGCACCGGAACCCATTCGTCTGAAGACGATGGGACTGATAAACAGTTCAGCGACTCAGATAATACGAACAGGGCAAGAAACACGTTCAGACATTCAGGGAGCTCCCGTAACCCAGTCGCTCCTCGTGATGAAGAAGATGCTTACCCCGAGGAGGAACAGCCCTCTGATAGCGGACGCTACACCGAAAATAATGGCAGTATGGAGCAGCGTGCTACCCATGTAAGCGCTCGTCCTCCCCCCTTGCAGCAGCAGAGTGCCGGAACAACTAGACCTAGCAGGAGTCCCCCTTCTCATGCTACATCAGCAAGGGGACCGGACCATCCATTACAGACCCCTCAAACGGATACTTCTACCCAGGCGTCACCTCGCCCACCTGAACAGACAGGGCAGGCTTCAGGGATGGACGAAGGTCCGAACCAGTTCCAGAAGCAGCCACCTCAAGATGGCCGTCGTCGCCCCAGCCAGGCAACACGGCAGCCGCCCCCCAGTCATCCGCAAAATACCAATCATGACCGCCGGCCAAGCCAAACGACTCCACAGTCTCCGAGAGGTGGCCAACAACAGAGTACAAATGCCGATCGTCGACCTAGTCAGACGCGCCCCCAGCCACCTGGACAATTAAACCAAACGACTCCACAGTCTCCGAGAGGCGGCCAACAACAGAGTACAAATGCCGATCGTCGACCTAGTCAGACTCGACCCCAGCCACCCGGACAATCAAGCCAAACGACTCCACAGTCGCCGAGAGGTGGCCAACAACAGGGTACGAATGCCGATCGTCGACCTAGTCAGACGCGCCCCCAGCCACCTGGGCCCCAGTCGCCACGAAGATCTAGTCAGACCTCTCAACACGGTCAGACTCCTCGCAGGTCCGGTCAGACGACACCTCAACCTCCAGGCGGCCGGAGAACCAGCCAAACAGGGCCTCAAGGTACGTTACCCACCGCGAATTCAGGACGGCGGCAAAGTCAGACTGCCTCAAATGGACAGCAACAGCGTGGTGACAGTCCCGGCCGGAGATCCAGTCAGACGGTGCCCCAACCCCCAGGCCAAGCGAGTCCCACCGGGAGACGTCCTAGTCAAGCAACACCACAGCCGCCTGGAAGTCAGCACCATCAGCACCATCAGGAGAATTCACGGCGACCATCAAGTTACAATGGTCCCCAGCCCCCGTCCCAGCAGCCTCGGCCTCCTGTGAACAAGACACATCAACCAGTCGCCCCTTCTCAAGGAAGTGGCCCTCGAGCGCCGCGACCACCAGGACAGAACTCTGCTGGACCGCGTCCTCCGCCACAAAGCGCACCTGGAAGCGGGCCTCGGCCTCCAGCGCCCCCAGGACAGAATGCTCGGTCTCTGTAGTAAAGGTTCACGAACTGTTGGTGTTTACAATCGGAAACTGTGGTGGCAATTATAATGGTAAGGTTTGGGTAGTTATACGTATAAATTTGAATAGTAATACATTAATACATAAGAGCCAATTGATGGACTATCCCTGGGAGCTTCCTCTCTCAACACTCTCCCGTAGGGTGCTAAATTGCTGCTCCTGCTCCTGAAGATGCTGCTCGTACCTTTCAGCGTAGTACTTGAGACCTTCAAGTCGAGACTCGAGAGCGACAATAGTCGATGCTTGGCGTTCGACTGTTTTATTCAACGTCTCACAACGAGCTCTGAGAGAACGATACTCAGCATATAGTGTGGAATATTCTAGAGCTTCATCATCTTTTCCTTGGATATCCTGAGGACCGATACCAGCTTTTGCAGTTAGCTCACTCAGTTCTTGCATCGCCGAGCGAAGTTCCTCTCGTAAGAGATCTCGTTCGCGTTCCAGCGCTTGAAGAGACCGATGGAAACTAAGGTCATCTCCCGTTTGCTTCTTCGCGGACTTGTCCGTACGAGTTGTTTCTAGGCGGCGAATATACTCATTCTTATCCTCTATACGATTGGATAGGTGCGTAACTTGGTCCTCTAGCTGGTGGACCCTGTGGTTCGCTTCAGATGCCTGTCTGTTCGCTTCTGCCAATTGCCTCGATAAATGTTCCTCAGAATAGTCTTTTTTCTGCGAAAGCGCTTCGTAACGCTGTTGCTCCGATGAATTCTCTAGCAAGCGTAGTCTTGAAGACAAATCATCAATAGTCCCTTCTAAGGATTTACAAGAATCCTCCGCCTGGAAACGGAGGTCTCGCTGTTTAGAAACTTCGGCCACGAGCTTCTTGGTTCGTTCCTTCAAAACTCCAATGGCTTCTTCCGCTTGATGTAACTTTTCAGTGTTTCGACGACTTTCCCCGAGGAGGTGGTCTCGTTCTTCCTGAACGGCCTGATAGGATTCGAACAAGGAACCTTTTTCCGCTTGACTATCCTCCATTTTTTGAGAGCAGAGACCCAGTTTGTATTCAAGAGAATTGTAACGCTGTTTCAGCTCATTATATCTCTCTTCCCATATAGAGATTTCGTTCATCAGACGTTGGTTCTCTCGAGTCATTGCGGACAAATCTTCTGAAGCAGCAGACACCTCTTGCCGGGATGATTCTGCCGCATTCTGATGCTCCTGGGCCTTTTCCTTCATGTTTCCGAGGCTATTCTGCGTCCAAGTTAGCTCTTCTTGCAAGCTATTCGTCTGGCTCTCTAACCTAGACACTTTACTCTCCAAATTATCCACGTGATGCTCCTTTTCCCGTATACTGCGTCTCAACTGTTCTATTGTTGACTTTTGAGACGTTATAGTGTTATTCGCTTCATCCAATTGCTCCCGTAAGGATGTCCTTTCTTGGTCATACACTTGTAGGGCTTGATTGGAGCGTTTGAGCTCTTTCTCACGGCTCTCGATCTTGGACTTCAAATCATCACGTTGCTGCACTAAGCTCGATACCGACTGCTTCTCTTCGTCCAGTGCTGCGTTTGTTCTTTTCAGTTCAGCCTCGAGAGTATTGTTCCTACGCTCTAAATGGAGCAATAAGGACCGATTTTCATTGTTATTCTTTTCCGCTTCCTCTCGCTCTCGTTCCCCCCTTTTTTTCGACTCCTTAAGCGATTCAAGCTCCTCTTCCAAGTGCTGGTACTTGCGCTCAGCTTCATTCTGTTTTGCAGAATATTGCATCACATCGTTGCGTAACGAATGGTTCTCTTCTCGGAGTTGACTCTCTTTTTCCTGTAAGTCGAACAAGCGCCGATTAGCGGCGGCCAAATCAGCATCACGCTGCTGTAGCTCCTTCCGCAAGTTAACCAGTTGCCGATCTTTCTCTTCGGTGGATTCCTCTGCAGCAGCGACGCACGATTTGCCATCTTGCAGGGCCTCTCGTAACCGAGTCCGCTCAGCCTGGACTGATGTCAGCTTTTGCTGAGCCTCCTGGAGATCTTCATTACGTTCGTTAACTAGCTTCTTGTAGTATTGTAATTCGGACTCAAAATTATGACGTCGCGTCGATTCTTCCTTCTTCTCGCACTCAAGTGAAGCAATCTTACGCTTCAGAGAAGACAGCTCGGAACTCTTTGACTCCCAGGTGGACCGAATTTTGTAAAGTTCGTCCTGAGTACTATTCAACTGGGCCTGCAGATCATTTCTCCTTGAGTTTGCCGTCTGAAGTTTACTCTCTAAATCTGCAATTTTTTCGTTCTTCGTTTCAACGTCGACGCGAAGTTCGGCTACTTCGGCGAGACTATTTGGATCATGTAGTTCTTTCAAATTATCAAGTTCTTCTTGTTTCTTCGTCAACCTTCTTTTAGTCTCTTCCAATTCGCTTTGTAGGCGATTGACTTCTTCTTTGTCTGACTCCTTCGACTGAGTCTCCCGCTCCAGTTGTGTTAGCCTTTCTACTTCGGCCCTCAACGTATGTAGCTCGTCTCGAGCATCGATGTGTAATTGCTCCGTAGAACTCCTCTGCAGGGCACTGACGGAAGACATGTCTGTCTGGATAGCTGCATCTTGTGGAGTCACAGTAGTGGTTTGGGCACCACGACTATTCGCTTCGACTGACGTTTTCTTTGCTGAATGCTTCGCTCCTTGATTCCACGGGCGTCTATTGTGTCGGACAGCTGCACCCGCGTCAGTTTGAGCCTCTGCATTCTTCGTGGCGATGGAATCCTCTACGGTTTGTGTAGACACATCAAGTGGAATACGTCTCAAAGCACGTTGGCTACGGAGTTGTTCCAGACTCTTATCTTTTACGCTTAGTGCCTCTTCATATTTATCTAGCTGCGTGGCAAGAACACGAACCTGCTCCTTTAACTGGGAATTGGCTCGCTTCATTTCGTTCGTCTCCTCAGTACCCCAATCAGCACTATCCGAGGGCTGGGAGCATTCGCTCCACAGACGTTTAATCTCCGCCTCTCTTTGTTCGTTGGAACGTTGAAGAGTTTCCACCTCGGCTTCCAGCTCGGCTTGCCTCTGGTACGCTTGATGTAGCTCCTGTTCAAACTGATGTTGGGACACTTGCTCAATGAACCCCTCACTTTTTTCACCCGTGGAGTCTCTTAGTTTGTCCGCGAAATCTGATTCAATTTCTTCCTTCCTGGATAACTGCTGAGACGGCTTTGCATAAGTTTCGTTCAACGACTGACTAATCTCCTGGCGCTTTCGTAAGCGTGATATTTGTTCCTGCAACCGGTGGATCTCGCGTTCTTTCTCGTCCACATGGGATCGCAGTTTCCCATTGAGAGTATCCACTCTCCCGTACTGCGTTTCAAGCTCTTTGAGTTTAGCTTCTAGACTTCTATTTCTTTGATCGGCCTCCTCTTGAGTCTGAATCAATTGCAAATGAAGCTGCAGAAACAAACGCTAGTGTTGTTCAAATCGGTGCCACTACAGCAAGGACACCGACCCATTACTTACTTCATTGTTATGGCGTGTCAACCGATTAATTTCTTCTTGTAGAGGCCTTACTTGCCTTTGAAGCGCTTTGACCGTTTTATCACTCTTTTGCGCGTGATCATGTAGTTGTTCATAGTTCTCCGTTGTTAGCAACAAGTCTTGCAAGAGGCGGTAGACCAGTGGTGCAGTATCAATTCCGATCTCTTGCTCGTATCCCAGAGTCCTCAATTGTTGACAGAGCTCCGTAAAAGCTTGCATTGAGATTTCATCTTTAGGATTAGGTTTATGCGCTGGAGGGGGTGGAGGAGACGCCTCCTCGTATTCCTCCTTATTTTCATCACGATTCCAGGAGGATGGCACACTATACCCCGCTGGAAGAGCATACTGTGGACTGCCTATAGGGTTCTTCGAGGGGTGTTGGGACTGATCTGCTCCATTGGATCCCTGGGGATAGTAGTAGGAGCCCTGGGGGAGAGCCTCATAGCCGCGGGAGGCCATGATTTCAAACCACACAGAGACTTTTACTTGCCCCTCCTTGTACGGCAGGGACAAATACAGGTCCGGCCACCGTATACAACGCCAGATATGGTCGATAAGAATACCTCACGTCAAACAAAATACCGTAAAATGGGCTTCGTTGTCTCGGATTCGACCAATTCAAACAGAAAACTTCAAAACGGAAGTCCACATTTCAAATGCGCGCGGCAAAGTTCAACTTAACCGCTGCAACTTTTTTAAACTTCAAGCTTGCGAAGGTTTCCGCAAAGGGGTCAGTGACTCAGCGAGCGAAGAGAGAGTACACACGACATAGAGTGAAGAGATACCTGCCACAGTCGGGAGTTTCTGAATATTGTGCTCATGTTGCCATTAATTCAGGTTCATCGCTTTCGCAGGTTTGATTGGAACATACGGTAAATTACCGCTCGCGTGAGAATTTTTTACAATTTGTAACAGAGTCTGTTTGTCCTTGCAAGCAGACTGTAGAGGGATGCTGATCCTATAGGTATCTTGTTCATCGTTACAATAAACATTGGATTCCACAAAGACTCGCAATGGAGTTATTCAAAATAGATTTGAGAGTTTCCGAAAGATACCGAGTCTATTATTCAGGGTTTCCAAAGACGTAGAACACTCTCTTGTCCAAACGTCGCCAACAGGTTATGAAAAGGATGGTGGCATATACCATGAGGCAATGCATCGGAGACGTGGATCGTGTTCTCCAGTACACCCGTTGCAAAGGAAAAGCAGTAGAGACAATTGTCCGTGGCAAGCGCATACACCCATTTGCCTCTCGGTGAGGCACAACAAGTAAGGAAATGCGCTTCTGTGTGCTTTGGCTGTTTTTGCTCTGACTGCTGTTGTCTCTGGAGCTGCTTCGCTGAATCACTGTTGGACGATATTTGCTTCGAAGAGTCAATCGACTTTATTGGCTTTGCCTCCTTTGTCGACCCGAGATCAGCCGACATTGTACGAACTACTTGTCCGCTACTGCTAAGGACGTGAATCTTGTTAGAGCGATTCACTACTATGATTTGGCCAGTCGTCCTAGGGACCGGCTGAACAGAGAGGACGGGCAATTCGGCAGTGTGGGCTTCTTGGGGAGGAATGATGGTCTGCACACACTCGGAAGTCCGGACGTCCCACACCTGTGGAATAGCACATGCGCTAATTAATAGAAACAGATGCAACTCGCATAGGACTTCTGACATACCTTAATTGTTCCATCGCTACTAGCCGTATAAACTTGACTCCCATCTGGTGAGTATGAGACTTCGTTTACGTACGACGTATGATCAGCGAAGGTCTTCAGGGCGGTGCCCGACCGCAGCCCATGTATTCTGTTCACGTAGTAAGAAGATTCGAAACAAAAGGTTTCTTGTAAGCCTTCTGAAGTTTCTGCTGATGATCACTCACCGAGCGCTACCATCATAGCTTCCTGAAAGCAAGTTCGTCCCGTCTCTGGAAAATTGCATTGCACTGACTCCCTCCGTATGTGCCTTAAGGAAGGAGCGTAGACAAGTTCCTAACTTGATATGCCACACTTTTATCTGGCCAGCGGCATCTCCACTCGCAAGCAACTCATTATCCTTGCTAACCGCCAAGGCTAGTATTGGCTTCTCGTTTTCGTGCATAAGCAGCTCATCCTGCTTTTGATACGGAAGGGATACATCCAGCTTAAATCTATCCGTATCCCACAGCTCTATGAACCCATCCACACTTCCCGTAATTATTCGCTCCCCGTCCGGAGAAAATATAGCACTTTGTGCAAACGTCTCGCCAGCGTCGTCTTCGAAGGTGATCTTCCCAGCCTGAAAGAAACACAGTGTTAAAGAGGGAACGTGGTCTATGGAATCAAAACCGCCAAATATTACAGTGCATGCGTTGTAAACTTACGGATCTCGATGGATATTTCTCAGATTCATCCTTTCTTTTGGCCCGAGCTCCGGTAAGCAAGTCCAACTTTCCGCCCCCCGGTAACACACCAACATGTTGCTGCCATTTCAAACTTTGTCCTATTATCGACATTAGCCGTGAAGGAGGTACTACAGATACCTCTTCCGCTAAAGCATCCGCTATGTCTGTGCGTCTCCTTTGTTTCGAGGAGCCATCCGGATAAGCATCCTTCTCATTGAAATCCCCTATTGCCACAAGGCTTTTCAATCGTTTGTATCTGCGGTTGAAGGAATACAGTTAGAGCTGTAGGAATCAAGTTGATAGAATGTGCGCCTGCTTTTCACTCATCACCGCACCTTGAGGGTTGTTCGTCGCGCATTAGTTTCATCGGGACGGTCTTGAGTAGTAGCGCCTGAGCCGTGTCCATCTCCCGTCGCTCCAGCATTTCCACGTAGACCTGTTCATACAGGTCAAACAGCTTATCCGGTGGAATCTTAAGTGTCGACACCTGTGACAGTACTGTATCCCAGCGCCCGTTCCTTATATCCGATCTAAAGCCTTCCAACGACTCGACTGTATTCAGGAAGACCCCTGATTCCTCCTGGAGTGTCTGGAACGACTGAGTCAATCTTTGCTCTTTGAGGAACTGGAGCATTAGCCGGACAACATCTCCGGCGTCTACCTCCTTTATGAGTCCCGAAGGAGCATTTTGGGTGCTAGAGGGCTTAGACGTGGCGGAGGAAGCGCTCTCAGTATGATGTGTGATGGTCAGGGTCTTACTACCACTGGTAGCTCCTCCAGAGGAGCTGCTCTGTCCGTGAGCACTCATAACATCCAGCTCGCACAGCGAACGAACATTTAAGACTACAGATACCGCTTCCACTCGAGTATGTGATCTGTTGTCATTCATTGATGTGCCTCCAGTCGAGAATCCAGATGAATCAGATGCCTTCGGTGCAATCAATCATATCGTTCACTTTCGGTTTGAAATGATTATTGTGAAGGTGGATCGTTTGATTTGAATTTCCTTCCTGTTTGGAATTGTCAGTGGCGTATAAAGTGCTATAGGGGCCTAAGGCGAAGCTACCTCTCCTTGGTTTCACTGATGCCTACTCCTGACCCAATCCGGACGTCATGGATAGCATTGACCCGGACTTAATGACGGCGTTTGACCAGCCTCAAAGCAGGGAGCAAGAGACAGCTACCACCACCACCACCCACAACAGACGGTCATTGAACGCTGCTAGGGCAGACAGTGCCACAAAGTCGACGTCCGAGTGCAGGGAGAATACACAAGAGGATGGCGTTGGTCCAGAGACAAGAAGGGCTGCGAGGAAACGAGCAACAAAGAATAAAGAATCCGCGACAGCCGTTATGAACACTCTAGGAAGTGACAGTAACAACAAGAGCACACGTAAAGGCCAAAAGAGTACCACCAAAAAAGCAAAACCAAAACCGGATGCCGCTATCCCCACGACTACGGAGAGGAAGGAGCAACAGAAGTCAGAGGAGTATTCAAACCCCCTTTCATCACCTGGACGCTGCTCCACTGGAACTAATGCCTCCGATAAAGGAAGCCCAGAGGTAGTTTTTGTATCGGAGAATCGTTCAAATGATAGAGGTTGCAACGAGCGAGAAGATGACAAGCATAGTAGCCAGGAGGTATCAGTCTTATCTAGTAGTAGCAGTAGTGGTGCTTCTACCTCCTCGTACTCGGGCAACCGTAAACGCGGCCAAAGCAGTGTTAGTCGCGATAGCTGGGAAAGTGACAATGAAGTAGTTATAATATCTCCGCAAAGTACGGTCTCCAGTAAGAAGCAGCGATGTCGACAAGGTGCGGATGTTTACATAGGGGAGGACGATTCGCCTGTGGCTAATGCGTCAAGTTCGTCCAGGCGCGGGAGGTCACGGACAGAGAGTTCCGGATCAAAAAAGACACCTTGGATGTTCTTAACGAAAGAAGAGAGAAAACAGCAATTTGAAGAGAGCGCTCGACTTGAAATCAATAGAGAAATGGAACAACACCATCAGCTCAGCCGCATGCTCACTGGCCATCGCGAGACGAATGAATTCTTTAACATGAGTAATCAGAGGAATCGCCAAAAGTCTCTTCAAAGAGCATGGTCGGACAGTGACAGTTGCATGCATCGGAATATACGCCAGTGGGACGCTCCAGAATTTCCTTCGTTCTTGGTTCACGTCAATTTTGCTTCTGCTGCAATGTCTGAGCACACGCGGGATACGTTGCTCTCTGAAGACGACGCCGTCTCGACCCAACGTTCTACTGAAGGCAGTCTGCCGTTTTGTCGTTCTTTGCTTGAACCGCATAGTTGCTGCTCAGTAGTTGGGTTACCTTTGAACTCATGTCACGAATTGAACCCGGCACAAATTTTTCGGAACGTGATGACTAGTCTCCGGTTAGATATAACTCCAGAGGTCGAAACCCGTCTTCTAGATAAGTTTTCGTATGTGCGTTCGGTTGATGGGGGCGGGCAATTGTGGACGACAAAGTATCAGCCTCGGACACTGGAGAACCTGTGTAGTAACACTGATTCTGCCGAAATGTTAAAGGATATCATGCTTAATGGAGCAACAGCTGGTTCTCTTTGCGAATATTCTGATTTCATCGAACAAGCGCTTCATGAGGACTGGCAAGAGTACACAGACATAGGCGAACCGTCGGTCTGCTGTCCTCTCATTTGCTTGGTTGGTCCTAATGGAGTCGGAAAATCAACTGCGATGTACTCATGCTTGCAGCAATTAGACAAGAATTACACGGTAATAGATTCCTCTTGTCTGAGGAACAAGGAAAAGTTAGAGAAACTCATTGGAGATCTAAAGATTGCCAATGAACAGTCGTTCTGGTCAAATGCAGACGGAACAAGCCGTAGCAGTGGTGGTGATAGCGAAAAGCGCGTGCTGTTTGTCGATGAAGTCGATGTCGTCTTTGGATCGGACAAGGGCTTCAGTGTCTTCTTTCGTCAACTTCTACGCAGTTTTACTGGTCTTGTATTTGTCACTTGCAACAGCATACCTCAATGGCTACTCAAAGAGTGTCCTACATTGAAAGTCTTGCCTTTTCGAAACGTTGCATATGAGGAACTTGTTGCTTTAGCGGCTCAAATAAGCCACAAAGAGAATGCTCTATTTGGCTCTGAGAGAATTGCGGAGGTAATCGAGAGACGGGGAGGAGATATTCGCGCCTGCTTGTCCGAGTTACAGAACTCTCCGAGTATCTCCAGGCAACCATCGACGGAGATAGGCAGATCTCCTTTGCAATTGATGGCTGCTCATGAAAGTTACCTGCAGGCATTTCCCAGACAGTCGTTTTCAAGCGTTTCTCAACCGATAAGACCAAGCCCGCGGATCACCAGGCTGGGTTCAACTTTTGATACAACGCGTCGGACGCTCCGTGTCGATGCGGAATTCGTTATGGACGATAGCGAAGGGGTTGTTGAAAATGTTGAATCGGCGTGTATGCAATTGATTGTGCATGGTATGCATCTTCAAGCAACATCGCGATCACCCACCTCGTGCACGTTTGAAATTTGTTACTCCTATCTCAGTCAGTGGAGGCGAGAGGGAGATATATGGATCCCTGCAGTGTTGGTAATAAATGGTATGCGCTCGGACGCCGTTTCCTTTGAGTACAGCTCGGAGCAGGTAGCGATTCAACACGGAGTCTGGGTTCCGGAGCATGGGGAAATAGAGAAGAGTTTCACTTCTGCGAGTACTGCCGCTGATTGTTCGCAGACGGAGAATTCCAGGCACACGATCTACCCTCCCGGTACTGTTCCTGATACGCTGGAGGAACTTAGTCGCAGTAGTGATTTACTGGCCTATTGCGATGTTTTGAACAACTATAGCTGTTGTGCGGCAGCGTTTCGGAAGATACAGCGTCCCGAAGATGCGAGACTTTCTCGAGAGAGACGCTCAGTTCTGGAGCAAGCTATATATGCTAGAGACCAAGACTCGATGTCAGACAAAGATCTCTTAAACGGGTACCACAATTGGTCGATGATCTGTGAGAACGAGGAAGGAGACTGCGGAACTGCATCGTTGTCAGCGGTTCCGTCCCGCGATGATGTTCAATTGTTTCGCTACGAACATGGAGACTTTAATCCGGCACAGTCTACTCAATATGGCTACTTCTCTAATGAGGGCAACGAGCAGGCGAACGACGCCCCTTCATTCTGGGGGGATAGTGACGCCGTGTGTGTTGATGACATCATCGCAGATCGAAGTACAGCTCTCTCTATCTCCCTTCTCCGGAGTGTATGTTCTCAACCGGGTCAGCTCGTATCCGACTCTTCTAGTTTTTCACGACAAGCTTCAAGGGACAAGCAAATCGCTGATGCCTACTGCTATTTCAAAACAATGTGTGGCTCTTCTAGTCCTCATTGTACGGATTCTCACTTCCATTGGTGTCAGAGAATCTGTCATTTAGAAAATCTGAGGAAGGAGAGCAATACAAAGCGGCGCTTTCAACACTATATGCATCGTGGGACCAACAGGAACTATATTCCAGGATGTGATTTCAGTATATTGTTACAGTTTTCCAATTTTCCGACAAAGTCAACACAAATAAACTGAGCCAACCTATGGTGCGATTGCCCACTACATTTCATACACTTCCAAATTCTTCCCACGGTACGTTATCAAAGTTGGTCAATAACAGAGCCTACGTCCTTGACCTTGCGAGCGGTGATATCTCTCTCACCAATGATGTTTCTAAGCTTGCTAACTTGTTCTTCTGTCAATTTCTGGCTCTGAGCTATTAAATCAAGAGCTTCCGCCCCTTTCAGAGGCTTCGTATCTGTATCTCCTGCTATATCAATGTGGTATGGATGCTCAAAGGTAGACAGCGGCGCATCAAACGACCTAAACGCATAATCCCCTTCGACTATAGTACCTCGTGGTAGCCATTTGGACCCTCCCAAGTCACTAACTCCGGCGGCTATGCCTCCCCACGCTCGACCGATACCATTCTTATCCCAGAAAAAATGATTAGAGGCATACAAATCCACGCTAGCCGAGTCTGAACTGGCACGCTTGTGTAGAGCCTTTGCGGCCACTTTGTCGTTTTCTGTCAGTATGATGTGAGGGGCGGAACCCGTTTTCGTTAAGACGTGGCCACGCATCAATAACATATCCGGATGGGGTTCATCTGGACTAGCCTTCCAGTATCTATCTGTATAATACAGTTCTAATCTCCCGTTTTCCCGCGCAATTCGAGCCCGAAGCCCGCCTCCAAATTCGTGGCGATATCCTCCCTTCGTTGCTAATTCATTTGCACAGAAAGCTATATTCTCCGCCAACTCCGAAAACGATACCTTACCAGCAGCCACAACTACTGCTTTCGTCGCGCTGTTGGCTTGCATATCAATATCCACAAGAACACAAGGATCCGTTTTATCCCACTGTTCATTGGAGATCACCAATATATGCCGTGGAAAGCAGTCTGGGATGTCCAGCGGGATCCGGTGCTGCACCCACACACATACCCACATTCAAGCAGGACAGACCCACTGCACACGAAGTAAACCAACGTACCAGCATGTTTCGGAAGAAAAGATTGGCTTCAGCTGTATCTGTGACAGCGCGCACTTTGATCTCACAATTGCGGTTGGATCCAAACGCGGCATCTTCCACAAAGAGGCGCTTGCGTGCATACAGGTCTTCTGAAACTTGTTCCCGAAAGTAGTCAGCTTCATCAGCATCCATCAGACTGTATCCTTGGTACTCTTCTGTGGCTAATTTGGCCACTTTGGAAGCATTTCCCTTCTTCTGGACCACTTTCTGCTTGGTCAAGGGGCTCTGTGAATACTGAAATAGAGCTAATTCCGAGGCATTCCGGAACGCATCGCCCCCGATGGTCAAGCCATCATCCCCGAGGGACCAATTTAAGTCCGGGTCAAACCCATTTTTCGCCAAAGGAAGCACGTAATCTGGATCGGGAGCCTGGGGACTGTAGGGGAAGGAGGCCAAGGTGCTCATGCACGCATTTGTACGAGCCGTATACAGTCGACTGCAGTCCCGAACGACCCTCCTTCCAACGAGAGAGCCAACTGCTTTCATCATGGTCCTCGATTCCCTCGGAATACACACGAAAAACTATTCTATGGCTTGTGTATAAGCCTAGACAAACACCTGGGCACCCTGCTGACTGAACAAAGGGGGACTTGACCCCTGGGGGGAAACAACAAAAAAGGTCAGCTCACAGCGATTTGACTCAGTCAAATTGACTGGGAACTTCCAGTGGGAAGTTCCGCGAGGTGGCCAACATGTGGCGTGGAGGGTCAAACGGTCGCAAGAACATTAGTATCAGATTCATTCTATTTTTGCAGCAAAATGTCCCGTATTTTACTTCGTGTATTCAGTTCGACGCAATTACTGAAAACTACCACCGGTACCGGTAGTCAATCAATTATAGTCAGTATTACCAAAGCGGCCCTTGCGAGGAAAACATTTGGAGGGGGGAAAAACGCATACGACAACTCTACCGGAAATGCTGACGTCGGGGAGAAAGCCCTAAAGGCATGATGGCTTCGTCTGTACTACCAGGGATATGTGATGCATGCGCGGGTGGTCGGGAAGAATCTTGATCGTTGCTTGAGGCGGAAACTTGCAGGGGGCTCGCAAAATCGGACCCCATCTGTGAGCCACCGTATGTGTTGTTAGATGCGGCAGCTGACTTTTCGTTTGTCTTCGTCGACTCTTCCTCTTCTTCGAGTCTAGCCGACATTCGCGAAAATTTAGTAAAATGTCCCCGGCGTTGTTGTCCTTCTAGTAAAGATTTCCCAAGGGAGTCACGGGTAAATGGCTTCGAAAGGACCACATCGAATCCCATGCTGTAATATCTTTGGACATCCCGGGATTCCGTTTGACTTGTCATAGCAATGATAGGGCCCTGAACGCCTTTGCTCTCCCGTAATTTTTGACATACTTCTGCGCCATCAGATCGATGCATCAAAATATCCAGGATGATCGCGTCAAAAGGTCGATAGGTTTGAGCAAGTGCATCAGTTACTTGATCTCCATCCTGCACACGGCGGAAAAAAATTGATTTTATGCGGAATGATTATTATAAGCAAATTTCTTAGGACGTACATCTAGTAGTTTGTAGGTGCACCCTAACTGATCCAAAAACGAGGCAGCTTGACGTCTTACAACCTTTTGATCATCGACCAGCAATACGTGCAAATTAAGCGATTTCCCGTCTCCTTCCACTCCGATAACTTTCTTTTCACGACTTCTCTTAGGCGTGCTGGTTGGCGAGGCGGAGCCTTCAGGCGTGATTGTTTGTAAGAACTTGTCCGTGGGAGTGGCCACGGATGAAGATTGCTTGGTCGATATTGGTTCTGGCCTCTCTGATGAACCCGGCAGTACTTGAGCTACTAAAGACCACTCTTTTTCTTCACGGACCGCCATCATACTCTTCTTAGAATCGGATGTCGGTGAGTACTTAGCCGTAAACCAGAACTTGGTAACACCCTCATGAGAATCTATCCCTACCTGTGAACCACGAATCAGGAAGATGTGAAACTCGTTTGACCCCTGGACATTTAGCAACAGCTGCTATTACCTTCCCAAACATAAGTTTCCGGACAACGTTATCCGCAATTGGTAGAAAGAGACTCGTTCGCTGCGCTCGTGCTCCCCGAAGGGGTATGCCTTGGGTTAGAGCTTTCATCAGCTTTTCCTGAGATACATCTCCTAAAGAAGTACCTTTGTCTCGTACTTCGAAAGTCAGATGTGTTTCTTCTTTCGAAACACGAACATAAATTGGTTCGGTGTTTTGGCCACAGTATTTGATTGCATTCATTAGACCGTTCTTTAAAATCTGTGCTATGCTGTCCCAGTCCGCGCAGACGACTACAGGGACTTCCTCTGTGACAACGGGTACAACGGGAACAGAGCTTAGTGTTTGCATGGAGGCAGTAAGATCTTTGATATAACTTCTAATTGGAAAGTCTTCAGCATTCGTAATAACAGTTCCTTCACGAAGTCCAATTAACGACAATATATCCCCGACAAGAACATTGGTGTTCTTGGCCGCGAACATCATGTCATTTACCGACTCTTTCACCTCGTCATCCATTGTTTCACCGGTAAGCTGTATTAGGTACAAAACAAAACAAAAAGCCAAACTCGCTACGTTTGGGAGGGGGAGTATTAAAGAGCATTATGAGACTCACTTCCTCAATGTAAGTTGCTGAAGCATCTAAGGCATGGATGGCGTTGCGTAACTCGTGAAGCGCAAATGTCATAATCTTGCTATTTTCAGCGGCTGTTTGATCCTTGGTCGTCGACGCTTCTTCCACAAGCTCTTCTTGCTCGTTCTTGCCACGTTCAGCATCTTGCTCCCACCCAGTGATACCAATAGGTTCATCGTGTTTGCAGATCCAATGACCGTAAAACTCTGGAATAACATACAGTTGGGAAAATTCATCAAAGAGGAAGGAAAACTGGGTGTAATTGATCACGTTTACTTACCAACTCGCGTATGCATTCCATTGTTGTGCTTTCTTCGGAATTTGACGCTGATGGCAGTGTGTGGTGCGCGTTTTGCTTCCAAGAACTTGTTCTCGACAGTCTCCTGCGGCAAACCAAACCAATTTGGATGCAAGTTATCAAATACCTTTACTTGAGAGTTCTTTTCGGACCTAGACTTACTCGATCGTTTTCGTGTATGAAGGATGAGTTTCGATGACCCACCATATCTTCTGAAGAGTATCCCAAGAACCTTTCACTGGCCGCCGAGACATACCGAATGATGCTCTGTATTGCCCATGCATACACGCATTCGTGGATAAGAGTACAAGGAGAGTGCAATCTCGGTCCATGTCCACGTACATCCGGATCCAAGTGAATATACATTCGGGAAGTATCCTGCTCGATCAAGTCTGCCAGTGAAGAAGCTGCTGGGCTTTTGGGCGCACTTTCAGCCGCCGCCACAGCATGTTTGCGCCCTCCTCGCTTAGTATTCGAGCGCCTCGTGGTATGGGAGGCGTCAGGCACCTCTGTAAACCCACATAGCAAGACAACGCAAGGCACTACGTTGACTAATACTGCAGCCAAGGCCCAGGGGACATAGAGCTTACCTTTGCTGTGGTTCCCTCCCATATTATAGCTCTCTCGTTTCCATCCAAGTGACCGACAGCTGCATACCTACAGTCAACCCCACATAAAACGTGGTCCAGACGCAGTCAATGGTGGCCCAATCCAACAAAGTTGAGGTTGAAGCGCCCTTGTAGAATGACATTATGGCATACACACACATGTATGATACAGTTACTGTATATCAGTAGTACATAGGAAGAGGGTTATTATTATGTATGTCCCACCTGAACGGCACTACTAGTGGATGTATAAAGGGTAGTTGGTATTCATGAGATGAGTGCCACTTCCATACAGAGAGAGATACTACGTAATTGACGACAACTACACACAATGTCTGCTGAAGGCAGCAGTGCTGCTGCTCGTGGAGATGAGGGTGCACAGCCTCAGCAAAGGTCTCGAACCCGGTCGAGATCGAATTCACCGTCCACGAGCGCGGCAGCTGGAATATCGGATGCACCAGGACGCCAATATCCTCAGAAAGGACGACATCGAGGCAATTCCGGTAAGAGTGGCGGGTCCAGTGGTTCCTTTGACGAGGAATCGCAAGGATCAGGAGGAAATCATCGAGCGGCGTCTTCGTCAATGCGAAAGATAGGGACATCGCCACTCAAACACGATCAGAGCAGTGGGTCGTTAGGAAGAGTAGCGCGTGGCCAATCAGGCAATAGTGACAGCACCGATCGACTTCGGAGGAACTCACCACTAGCTCCTAACCATTCTGATACAAGCACACCGTTGATTTCCAAAGTATCAGATATCTTTGGTAAGTTTATTATGACATGCTATCTGTGGATGTCAAACGCACGGCTGCAACACTGCTGATTGCTGCGAAACAGGAAAATATGATCGGCAGCTAAAGGATAGTTTTGCTTCCATTGAACGAAAGCACGAAGCAATGCAACAAATATCTCATAGATTGGATAATCAGTAAGCTTTGAGACCCTCAGAAGAATTTGAAGACTCCTATTTTGGTATATCGATGGTACAGGTTTGAGGATTTTGCGCCTGAGCATGAGTTTAATGACGTAGAGAGGTTCTTGGACAAGTTCCCCAAAGCCTTTGCAGAAGACGCCGAAGTCTTGGAGGATATGCAGAAAGAGGTATATACCGTAGATTGGCGAGCATTGGTAGTGGTTTTGCTGACTTAATAGGCTATTGTGCCCGATACAGATGCAAAGCATGGAGGATTCCATGACTAAAGTTCACGAAATTGCCCAGGAGACAGCAAAGGAGGTTCGGAAAACGATGGACTCAGAACGGGACAAACACCAACCGACCAAGTTCATGTCCCGCTTATCTCAGAGGATAGAAAGCCCACCGCAAAAGAAGCCACCTAATACTACTTCTGCTACAAGAGTGAAGCCCAGGCGTTCGACAAGTACGGGTTTCTATCAGTCACATCGGAGCGGAATTTACGATGCAAAACAGTCCCCACATGAAAGTCCTCCTACTAGTTTTGGAAGACTAAACAGCCCTCGTACCCAAGGCAGCGACAATTCCGCAGGGCAGTCGAGACGAAGTCTTCTGAAGAACAACGCTTCGCAAGACACTAGTGCACACGCATTGTTCGAGACATCCTAAAGCGTGCGACGGCACTGCAATCCTGATGTTTGGTTTAGACTGCTACTAATTTTTTTGACTGTTCATCTAGAGGTAGCCGAGAACATTGGATGGTGTTCCTGCTGAATATATTCGTCTACCTGTCTTTGCCATTCAGCGGCAAACTGACTGTTTGTTCCACCCCACTCTTCCGGGACGTATTCCCTGGGAATGAAGTTCGTCAGGGGTCGACTATCTTTGCACATTATCATTCGTTGCTTTACGCGTTTTGACATGAAGGGTTTGACCATGGAAAGCACCGTTCGTGATATCACCCCTTGTCGAACGAAAAACACATTTCGAACCTTCAGAGGGATAGTATCGTACACGAGAGTGCGTCCCCGATTAAAATCGTCGGTCGACACCTTCTTGACGGTATTCCAGTCCAGCCCGCTAAAATCTACCACCCTGTAGCATGGACGGTATTTTTCTTTAACATTCACGTTGGTCGAGATCGCGTTCTCCTGACTTACATTGATACACCTTTCTTTTTCGAGTTTTCACGCTCCATTACTTTTGAGATGGCATACAGGCTAAGTTGTTGGAAATGCTTAATTGAAAAACTATCGAAATCTAGTTTCCCTAGCTCAAGTGTGATGATTTCGTGCCCGTCACAATCAGTATGCCCGACAGGGAACATCCTGTGAAATCCTGTCCGGAGAGGGCCCTCCAGACCTTTAGGATATATGGAGTTAGCCCAATTCTGCACCAGCAAAGTTACGTGTTCGCATGTGAAAGAACACCCATACACATTTTAAGCCAGTTATACAAGTAACGTACGTGCTTCTCCACAAAGTGTACAAAGTTCGTCACGAGTCTCATGGCATTGTCTAGGTGGTAATGGCGGGAGTACAAGCAGACGTCTAAAAACGTGTCCTTGATGCCCCACTTCTTTAGCCTCTTGTGTGCGTCTATCCTTGCTCGTAATTCTTTATGAATATCAGCACGCCGTTCTTCACTCAGTTGATTCACATTATATCGGAAGGAAGGCGACGAATGGATTATTTCCTCCTCATCGAGATCATCTTCCTCCTCCTCCTCCTCCTCCTCTTGTTCATAACCACTCCTATCGACATCTGCAAAGTAACCTCTAATCTCCTCTTGGAGCTCCTTGGAAGCCTGCTCTTCCCCTTCGCCGTCCTCTTCTTGCTCATTCAAATGACCATCTTGGTGAGACCGAGCCGCCATTCTCAGAGAAAAGGTTCTATGATGGTAACCTGTGCCCGTGAGAAAAGCTAGATGAACTACGACATACAAAGAAGGGGGCATGGGAAGTTCTTGTTAACTCATCCGTAGGAAGCGGCACAACCCTACGCTACCCATAGAAATACTGATTCGTCAAACCCGCAGCCAGATCTTCAATGGGATTCCCACTCTCGAATTCCTCTACAAACACTGGCTGTTAGAGATGCAGTGTTTGTCTGTTAAGAACCAGAGTGTTTTACTGAAATGTGAGCTGTTGTTGTAGTTGGAGGTAACGCGGCACACACACGGATATCAGGTACTGCGATGAAGACTTGACAATCCGCTTCTATTGGCGAGATGTCAATAGCTGTCTCATATATGCCACGCGAACGACGCTATACATCGTATACAGACTATAGCCGGTAACTAATACACACATGTACAAAACTGTTGCTATACGTTTATTACCCAATGGTAATACGGCATGCAGAGTACGCACTTGTCTCTGCCATGCTACCGGGTTTCAAATTTTGCTCAATTTGAGACGACAGAACCATTATTGGCTTAGTTTGCCTCACATATCCGGACCAACATATAGTCTAGGCAACATTCGTTTAGTACCCTGAACCTGGCCAGCTGCTGACGTAGCTGTCCTCGTACAGCCTCGAGTGCTTGCATACGACGTCAAGAGCTCGCTCTATCTGTTTCGATCTTCTTCATTTGTATTTTTGTCTTCAAGCTCGTTCATCTCCTCCTCCACTTGCATTAGCGCATCCTGTATTCGGAACGACAATCGCGTAGGCCACGTGTGTGAGGACAATCGCATTCATGAGACTTACTGTCGCTTTCATTTGCTGCATTGTATACTGATACACGGCCCAGATGAACCCAAAGAGAACTAGCCCGAGCGCAATATTACTGGCTGTAGGGGGCTCTGGCGGCTTGTCTGCATCAGCTCCAGGGTTTGTGTGTGTACGGTCTCCCTCTGAGTTCGGCGGCTGCTGATGTTGGCTGGTACTCTGGTGCCGGACGCCGCGTTTCACCAGTAGCTGTGCTTCCTGCTCTTGTGGAAGCGTCGACAATGCTGAACTGATCCTGGGAGTGATAAGGGTCGGTTGTGCTCGAATAGCGGTTGTATGGCGTATAGCTCTGGAGGCTTGAAATCGTATTACACGGCTGAACGACATCCTGTAACACAACACGTCGGAACCTTTGTACGATATGCAACTTGCAATTTGATGGATGTTTTCAATGCTAGATTTCAATTACTTTCTGGTCATAGTGGCACAAACATATGCTGCTGCTATCGACTGGTGCGTCGCCCACTATACCGGGTATGGTAGTGTTGAGTCGACCCGACAGTGATTTGTGAACTCAGAACCGCTAAGTCTTAGTTCAAAGAGTAAAAGGTTCAAACGCGATTAGCGAAAAATGACTTCTCTACCCGTTGCAGAGACACTGTTCAATTAGTTAACCAGTGCAATGATATTGAATTAAGGAACGATGGCTGGATTCTTCCGAAGTTCCGACCGATACCCAGTGTACTTCTTTTCGAGGCTTTCCTAATGCCATTATCACAGTTCCGCGCCTATAGCTGCCATTAACTGTCTTCATCAACTTTAAGGAGCCATCCACGCTAGCAACGAGTTTTGCTGGAGTTCAGAGTCCTGAGCTGGGTTTACACATTTTATGAACTGACTACTGTGGTATTGAGCTACTTGAGAACCTTTAGATCTCCTCACGTGTGTACTCCGTCAGATGACATCAAACGCTTAATGAGGTATCGCTGGAGAGTGGAAACCGTAAACCGTATTCTTTCCGTTATATTCAGCAAACACAATCTGCAAACCATCTAGAAGCAGTTCGTGCTCACAGGACTTCCCTTTCTGAGTACAAGTACTAGTTAACTTAAGTGTGTGTACAGTGTGTTGTACAAGTTGCAAGGATTTGCGGATTTCCCGGTCGACCATAAGTAACACATCTGATTATGATGGCACCGTCTGGGCACCTGGTTTTTGTTCAATAGTTTGTGTAGTTGCTGAGCTAAATCAATTAGCTAAATGAAACAGCCTTGAGTCAGCCAAGTATACTGTACCCACTGAGTGTACTGCAGTGTGAGGTGAGGTAACTCCGTTGTTCAAGCAAGAATTACCACACATGGAAAACTACGGCATGGAAAGGTGCACATTTACGAAGTGAAAAACAAAAAGATAATTGCGGCTCGCGATTTCGATCCGCGGTCCTTGAGGTTATGAGCCTCACGATCTTTCTCAGACATTGTGGCAGTAGGAAGTTGACCGCATCCTCTTAACGAAAAGCGGTATGCGCCCGTGTTAAGCAGTGACGGTTGCTCTGCTGGTTGTTTGACCAAGTGTTTTGAGTATCTACCTATATGATAATAACGACTGCTAGAGACGGTGTTCGATTGAGCAACTGCTCCAGTGAATCAAGCTTCAGCAATATTGAAATCTCGTATAACGACATCCATCGGGTTGCATAGATGCCATACCACTAAAAGTCAAATGCCATAGCATTAAAAGTCTCCTCTACCGTGAGAACGTATTGTTCCAACAGTGCCACAAGTTGTCAGCACACACACAAATGTGACAGATAGCCCACCGGCCGGGACGTTGACCGCATCCTCTTAACGAGGAGCGGTATGCGCCCGTGTTAAGCAGCGACGGGCCCGCTGTTCCTGCAGCCTTGCTGACATGCGCCGTGAGGGAACACAACACTGGTTATGCTCAGGAGGCATCGGGGGAGGAGGCTCCGAGGAGCCATGCCTGCGCCCACAATACCAGTGCTCGGAATCGTTTCCAGTGATTTCCTAAATTGAGAGGCGGCATCGTTAAAATCATCATCGCTCGTGCTACTCCAAATTTCACCCCAATTCCTGATCGGTGGGCGATCTAACAATTTGTCAGTGTATGTGTGTGTGCTACGGTCAATGCCAGTCGTTACGCACGATCAGATTCCTCTGCTGCTAATTCCTTCTCATAGTCGCATTCCTTGCAACCCAGGACTACCACTCCTGCATCGTCGGACTCTGAATACATATTGGTGATGGAGCCACGTACTACAACCTGAACGACAAGTCCCGTTGCAGTCTCCCAACATTCGAACGGCTAATCTCCTAAAAAGTTTCCAGTGCAGAATAAGTTTAGTGGAAATATTCATGCTGGTAAATACAACAATACACACTCCGGAACCTGGGAAGCAAAGAAAATAACGTCAATAAATTGTTTCCTCCTTGCTACTCGTTGATTAAGGCGGTACTTATTGGTCAGCAATACCATATCTCCGGGAACATTAACTCCAACTTCCACAGAAGTGAAAGCCTACTCAGAGGACTTTGCTATACAGTACGTGTACCTCCGCATGAACTTGAGAGAGACAGCCGTGGACGTATTGAGAATGTGGAGTCCGTCAATGACACGACTCTGCACCAGAAATGAACTTCTCTCTCGACACATCTATCTGTCGAAAAATGAGAAGTGCTGCCCTCTTCATCAGTCTCCTGCTCAGTATGGTGATATACATCAAGATGACCAGTGTACACGTTTATTCCTTGGCTCAACAATTCGCAATTTTAATTATCATTCCATATGGTGAGGGGTACGCGAGCACATCATGTGTATTCGCGGTGAAGTGCCATGTCTATATGCGTATCAAAGGCACAGGTGCAAATCCCGAAAATACCAAACGCTATTCTGGACAACTATTTACCCTTCGGCCTCATCTTCCTCTGCTCGTTGTCTGTCTGGATGCATGGCATAATATAACTCTTCCGTAAGTTGAGCCTCAGTATATCCAGTAAACTTAGCTTGGGATACAGATCCCATCAGCCGATAAACGTCGATGCGACCTGAGCTGTCACCCGTAACTACCACAGGGGCATCCCTTGCAAATAGGAAACAAGTTAGGCGCTTCGTTGGTAGTTCTCGTTCCTTGGCATCCTCGCCACTGTCTTCTGAGGGGCCACTGTCACTAGACTCGGAGCTCTCGCTACGAGCCCTGTGTTGAGCACTTTGGCTGGGTTTCCGATGGTCTTTGTCCTCTTTTCCGCCGTATTCGCTCTCCTCATCGCTTTCTTCTCCTTGGTCTTTATCTACGCGTTCCTCTCCTGCTGATTTGATCAGCCCAATTATTCCCTGGTTATGCTCTTGTCCTTCTTCCGGTTCTCGAGCAATGTGGTCCACCAGAGGAGCACCACTTCCAACCTCCCAAACGCAGATGTGGCCGTCACCGGAGACACTACCGAGCCATGTACTGACCTGTGGATGCCACTGCAAGTCTGCTACAGCATCTCTAGAATCAGGGGATGCAAAGCCAGCTACTGGAGTCTCCATATCGGAAACAAAGTTTTTCTGATTCGCTGTTTCTTTATCCGACTTGTCGTCATCTTGCTGCTGCTCCTTCGATTTGACCCCTTCCTCCTCGGCAGATGACTCAGCAAGATCCCATAAACGGACGCACCAATCACCCCCCGCAGTAATGACAGCAGGTTCATAGAAGGGAGAAATCCGCAGTTTGTTGATTGGTCCTCCATGCACCTTGTAGCTCCGAAGCGTCTGTTCATTGTAACTAACTGAGCATTGGTGCATGTGGCCGTCTTCGGCACCTGCCAGATACGAGGAGGGATCTGACTGAGGAAAGTCGAAGCAGAGCCCGCTAACCGTACGACTGATTCGTGCTTCGTGGACATCGTTCGACCCATGTTTCGACGCAGCTCCTGCTGGACCACGGTCACGCGTGGCCGTTTGGTTATTTGAGTCTGCGTTCCGCACTGCGTCTTCAACAGTAAGGCCACTGATGTTTGCACTGTGATTTGGCACCGGTTTTGGAACAGTAAGGTTACCGTATTTCTTATTTTGAAGTGCTGTAGAAAGCTCTTCGCTAGTAGTAGAGGATAATGCAGCCTGCTGCGGATCAGAAGAATTAAGGTCTTCGGTTCTTGGCTGCTTTAGATGTATCAGCGTTCTGCATTGGAGTCCTTTCTTCGTATTCCACTCATTAACCTTACCATCAGAGCTGATTGAAACGAGGCGTTCCGACGCAGGCGCTGAAGCTGTCGTTCCGGTAGTGGTGCTACCGAAGTCATCCTCCGTAGAGCCCTGCTTATCTTCTTCAGTGTTGTTGGAACTAGGAGAAGTATCTACCCACTTTACCTCCCATACGACTTCCGTATGAGCTCCGGGAGCAAGTGGCTCTGAAATTGCCTCAGGAGACACGAACGCGTCACCAGTTAACAAGCGCCGCACATCATAGATCGCAATTCTACCATCATACAGTCCAACAGCAAGTAAGTTAGGATGAGCGGCGGAGAAGTCCAACGCCGTAACCCCGGACTCCACCCTAACTAGCGCCTGAGGGTATTCAGGATTCTTAATACTCCACAAGGCTAGGTAGCCACGGCTCTTTGACGGAGGAATGTACGACGACGGCCCGTATCCTGCAGCGAGCAAGTCTGAGTTGATCCGATTCCAAGCAATTGAGTTTACTGCCATGTTCTTTACATCAGCGCAAGAATAGCTAAAAAGCAAAAGCAAACCCGGGGAAGCTTTAGGCCCTAATGCCAAGGACTGTAAACCTTCGAGAAGAGCAGCGACGTTCCTGTTTCCAACATCATTTGCTCGTTCCGCAAGTACAGCAAGAGTTGATGCCAGCTCAGTTCCCGCATCTTCTCCCAGATGCATTCCAGGCTCATGTTCAGACCGCTCTCCGGCATCCACGGCTGCTTCACCTTCCTCTTCAGCTTCCTGATTGTCGTCACTGCTAGCGGATTCTTCAGTCGCTTCAGACTCATCGGGACTTCTTTTACCAGCGTCGGAGGAACTCTGTCTCTGTTCGCTGTCAAGTCCTCGCTGTTGTGTTTCTTCCTGGTCTTCAGGCTTCTCTGTTTGCAGAACACTCTTTTGGTTTTGGAGGCGAGCCTCTTCCGCTTTCATTTGTCGAATCTTTGATGCAAGAGTAAAAAGGTCATTTGACCCTGGGCCTTGTTTTGCGTCACTGCCAAACTTGGTCTGTTCCAAGCGGACAGCAGCAACAATTATATTTCGCATACCGGCTAGCAGTCCCTCGACAGCCTCTAACCCCGCGCGACTTCGATAAAGTCGATGCGCATGGTGGTACAAATTCTGCTGAACAGCGCGTTCTACAACGCTTAGTCCAGACATGAGTTGGCGACTGGAGATTAACTCCTGAAGCTGCTTCTCTCTGGCCAATTTGTCATGCATTTCGTCACCGCCGCCATCTTCCCCATCTTCCTCTTCACCTTCGTTCGAATCGTGACTAACCGACGAGCTGTCTTGGGTCGATGTTTCCAAATTATTTGTTGATTCTATTCCGTGGCGCAATTCATTGCTAGATCTCGATGTATTGTTACTTTGACTGTTTCCGTATCCCCGTAAGCTCTCCCCGACACTGATTCCCACTGCATTTCTTTGAGACTCCCGCCTGGAACTGGTTCTACCACTGCGGGAAGTTCCCTCTTGGATTGCTCGTCTCCTCACCTCCTTGTCATCCTCGACTTTTTCCATAACTGGAGCAATTCTTACACTACCTTCTGAGTCAAGAAGGAAACCGGGGGCAGAGTTCCCGGCACTCAGAACATCATTCACCTGCCTCTCCAGTGCCGCTATAGCATATTCATCTACCGCATCTTTCTTCTTCGATTTGCTATGCTTTCCTTCACCTTCTTCATCGCTGGCCCAGGCATCTTCCTCTTCCGATGCTCCTTCATCCTCTTGGAAATCCTCGCCAGCATTTTCACTGGATTTTTCTTGGGTAGAACGTTGAAGCAGCTCCAAACCTTCCGAAGTCTGAGAAGCCGCAGCCTTCTGTAGTGCGTAATTGGCATCGGCAATGTCCCACACAGATGCCTGGACGCTCGCATCATCTGTTGGAATAGGGCGAGCTTGTATTCCCTTTGTTAACTTGCCTGCTCCCGCGGAGCCTGTTCCGTGCAGTGTTTGGGTGTACTTCCCGACATACCCGTCACCACTCCTTGACATGTGGGCGGTGTACTCTCCGTAACGGTCGTTTCGGGACTGGACCTGCTCAGCGTAAGGCGTGTCAGACATGACCCGGCTACTTTTCATTTCTAGTAGAATGTCAGTATCCGTTTCCTCTAATTGCAGCGATAAAAGCGTATTCGCGTCATATTCGCTCTGAAAGCAACGTCAACAGTAAACAACAGACTAGTAAAGGACTTAAGTCATCGGTAGTTGCCACTTACCATCAAAGACCGCACAGCTTGTCTCACACGGTCAACACCCATCTCAGGTTGAGACTGATCGTCATCGTCGCCCTTCCCTTCGAGCTGAGCAGCATAGCCCTCTCCGACATCAGCTCGAGGAGTTTCATCTTTACTTTCTGCATTTTCGTCCGACTCATCCTCACTCGCATCCCCACTTCTTATCGAAGCACCGGATACAGAGAAACCTCCACCTCCTATAATATCTTCGGTATCGGCTGCGGCTTCGTCCTGTTCACCTTGTATGGCGTTTTCCATAGACGTACCATGCTGCATAACGCATCCACCGAGGTGACGAGGAGAACAGACTACGAAAGAACAGTGTATGAACTCACTTGATTACCGCGGGAGAAGATCTTAAAGACAGCAGCATTTTCTTCCTGAGCTGCACTTGGCAGCAACGACTTAGGAGTAACGTCACGTCCAGATTCATCCACTAAGTGCGGGTGATCATCACCACCAGCTTCCTGTACATCCAAATTCATACCATTCGCGCAATACTTCAGTCACTCTACGAAAACACCAAGCTTCTCGGTTCAATAAAGAATTCCACTTACCTCTCCTTTCTGCCCACCTTGGCCAGTTCCACTCGCCGAAGACTGGCGTCTAGCCGAGGAACGCCCTGCACTGCGGCTCGGCCGCCGAGCGCTGTTTGTCGGATCCCCTGGCATTGTATTCTTCCCCACTGAGACTCTCGGTGATAATTAATGATGATTAACGCCAAACTCATCCTCCAACTGCATTACCCTTCGTTTAACGGCTTACCGGACAATCATTTCGCAGACTCAGAAAGACTTCAAAAAAATTCAAATACGCAGAGCCAGTCCTGTATACGGCGTCCTATGATGGGTATGATGGGTCTCTCCAGTATGTATTGCCTGACGCTTGTTTGAAAGCGCCAGTGCAGTTTGTGGATACACGATAAAACGGTGTCTGTGGTTACTTATTGAGGGTAAAAGCGTGTTGAGCCAAAGGATACACACGCGAGGTAGGTTTTTCTCTGTGCCCTTTTCGGGACTATTATACTTGCCACAATGGGTGGACAAGAACAAAAAAGTAACCAGAGTGGCCATGCTACGGGAGAGCATGGCGATGAAAACGAACCGCCGCAAAATATCTCGAGGGGCTCCAATAACAGTGCCCAACAGAACGAACAGCAACAGCAACAATCTAATCAAAGTGGAGGTACCGCTGAAGGATCACAGCAACAGCAGGAACGATACTTAAAAGTCGAAAAATTGGGAGAAGGAACATACGGAGTTGTATATAAAGCCAAAGATCAGCACAGAGGCATTTTTGTGGCCCTCAAAAAAGTGAGATGCGATGCGTGGGGGGAAGGAATGTCTGCAATATCACTCCGAGAAATATCCGTCTTGAAACAGATTGATTCTCCTAATGTTGTACAGTAAGTTGACGTCATTTTTGAACTACGAAAATCTTTGCCTGTCTACATGGTGGCTCTTTTGCTCTATGTCTTCCAGACTCGACGATGTCTTCGTTAGTTTCAGCGGCAACCTATACATGGTTTTCGAGTTGTTAGATCGGGACCTCAAACAGTATATGGATCATTTTCGCTCCATCGGAATAAATAGACTCTTGGCAAAAGTAAGCCTATTTCTCCAGTTCGCTAGCAACAGTGTGTATTCCTGAGATGGTACTGTTTGGCCCAGAGCTACGTTTTCCAACTCTTGAACGGTTCTCACCAATGTCATATTAATGCGGTTCTCCACCGTGATTTGAAACC
Source organism: Halocafeteria seosinensis (assembly GCA_001687465.1). Classification (NCBI taxonomy): domain Eukaryota; class Bigyra; order Bicosoecida; genus Halocafeteria; species Halocafeteria seosinensis. The sequence continues at coordinate 50,223 of LVLI01000202.1, read as the reverse complement.
CCAAAATGTATTGCTGTCGCGGAACGGACATCTTAAGTTGGCGGATTTCGGCTTAGCAAGGCCTTTTACATTGCCAATTCGTCCGTATACTCATGAAGTTGTAACTCTATGGTATCGGGCGCCGGAGGTGTTACTAGGAGCAGCGAACTATAATGCCAAAGTAGACAGCTGGAGTGTCGGATGCATGATGGCAGAAATGATAAACGGAAGTCCTCTCTTTGCTGGTAAGAAAGCTATACTCTGAGCCCTTTGTCTACACACAAATATTCCGCTTTGCGACTTGGTGGTATTCAGGGGACTCCGAAATCGACCAGCTATACAAAATTTTCCAGGGCTTAGGAACCCCAAACGAGCGAATATGGAAAGGAGTGTCCAGCTTGCCTAACTATATGGAGCACTTTCCGTGCTGGCCCCAGAAGCCTCTGATAAAACTTGTGCCAGAGTTGGATGAGGTTGGCAGGGATCTGTTGGTGGTAAGCTTTTAATAGCTCGTTGATCTTGGTGCAGTGTGAGGTAATTCCCCTCGGCCTGAGTTGTACAGAAATTGCTTACGTATGACCCTATGAGACGAATTAGCTGCGCGGATGCGATGAACCATCCATGGTTTGACGAAATAAACAAACAAAATCCTGAGGAAACCGCCCTTGCTTCAATGTCTGTTGCATCCGGTCTACCGGAAGCAATTCGGGATGAGGTTCGGGAAAGGGAGGAAGAAGCAAAGAGAAATCACGACCAGAGAATGCGTAACATATTTGGTGACTCCAGCGGCGGGAGTGAACGAAGTAGTGCTGCCGGAGTTTCAGCTTCCAACTCCCAGTTTGGACCCATTGACAGCAACGAAGCAGTGGAAGTGTAGTCCAGCAATGGATGGGGAAGGACCCATTACGTCAACACAAGAAAAACCAGTGGTGTTAGGTTAATAACCACTGGGTCAGAGTCTATTTTGCTAATGTCTGCTCTGAGGGAGCAGATCAGCCACATGCAAGATAAAATCTAACGCTAACACATCTAAACCAATTTAGAATTCCTTCTTATTGCGCTCTTATAGTTTTTCGTTCTTCATCACTCAGAGTGGCTCGGATAACTCGGCTAAAGGGGGTTATTGGTGGTAGGCGAATGTAGTCCAAAATAACTTTCATCCAGCCGGAGTGATAAGGAAGAACATCATAGTATTCAGGTGCAATCTTCCGTAATTCTGGAAGTCGTGAACCAGGAATGTTAGGGAAGTCATGGTGCTCGTTGTGGTAGCCAACGTTGAAACTAAACCAGTTCAACGGGCCATAGTAGCTGTAGGTTTCTTGGCTTTTAATGAACGTGTAATGTTCAGCAATGAAGTGACCTGCCATTGGATGGAATCCCATCCCGAGAAGAGTACTGATAATTAGGTAAACCAAAGACTTCACTCCGAAAAAGTAGACAATGGCCGCGTTGAAGAGGAATTGGCACAAGAAGTTGATCCCTTCCATTTTGCCCGGTTTCTTGGGGACGATCGTCATTGGGCGCAGTGCGTAGAAGAGCGGTTGCAAGAAGCACCACACGAGTTTGCGTAAGGGCGTCACAAAGAAATGACCTTCCATTGTCGTTGGTACGTCAGTATCCACTCCATCTTCGCCTTGGTATTTGTGGTGCTCCATGTGATACCGTTTGAAGCTTACGAACGCGGGTATGCCAAAGGGCAGGTTTGCGATGATTCCCAGAATCCTGTTATACAAGATCTTACGGAATGCCAAGTTGTGGGATATTTCGTGCATTCCCAAGGTCATACTGTGGTTGATAGTTCCTCCAATGGTGTAGGCGACCACGGTAAGTGCCCACCACGGCGCTTCATGGATGACCGAAGCGAGGAGAATTTGCACAGAGACGGCAAAAAACACTTTCCACTTGATGTTAGGATCGATCCCGAAGAGTTTTTTCACCTGCAAAGTATCAGGGGAACACAGCGAAGCAAGTAGTAAGTGAAGTGGAAGTGGGGGAACCTGAGTCTCTCAACGCGGGCAAGAGGACACGGCGCTCTTCCAGGGGAGAGATGAGCCATGGCCATACCTTCCCAACATATCCCTCCCTTTAGGTACCATGAGCGCCCTCATTAGGAGCGCAGATGGACAAATTTGAGGCACCACTTACTTCCGGATGATGTTGGAGGATCTCTTTTCTCCTGGTGGCGTGAGGTTCCTCTGTGTAAGACCACTCAAAATCGGCTACCTCTGCTGAGCTAGCCGTAGCTTCACCTGTATCCGCCGAGGCTGAACCGACACCTCGTTTGACTCCCTGTTTCTGGATCATTTCCTCGCTCGGAGGTGCTTTCACAGCATCTACATCCTCCATCTGGGAGTCGATACTGGAAATGCCTTTCTTCTGGTATTTGACAGTCATTATAAAAGTGTGTTTTGGGCGTTCGGAAAAGGAGCTAAGAATGTTGCTCGTTAGTTGACGAACACGAACAACGACAACTACACCTCCGATGACTGGTGCTCTATGCTTTGCAGCGATGCTTTATTCGCAATCTAGTCGTACCGGTGCAACAAACTAGTAGATTTTTCTTGGCCTAGTGGGTGGCATGAAAAAGGCGTAATTCGCGGATTATCCGCAGCCGTCGCTGCCACCGTGGCGCCGCGCAAGGTTCAGCCGTTGGCCAACCACCTTCAACCGGAGTTGTTTCGGACCGGATTTTTTGCGGTCACCCGAACTTCAACATGCGGATCCCGGATTCAAATGGGCGCCCGGGAGGGATTTACGGCCGCTATAGACGCATCCGTGGTATATTTTTTGGTATTCGTTGGTATCATTGCTTGCTGTTTTAATCACCAATTCATATGTGAGGTGGGAATCTTTGTGCATTCAACTAATAAAGAAATAAAGCGCAGCAAAACGCGGCCGTTAACGCCTGCAATTTTTGAATTGTACACACTGTATTACGGCTCTATTTAAGCTGCATTGATCAGTAGAAGCTACCTACTGACACACACAATCCGTTGCGCAAAAGAATCTTATCAGTTAATTCTCTTGTGGGTCGCGTAAACAACGAAATATGCTGGTAATTTGCATTGAAGGATGCCACGGATCCGGCAAGACTGCCCTCTGCGAGGCTTTCCAAAAGCTCGGGATGACCGTCCTTGATGAGGTACATATACATACGACTTTTCAATGTTTTACAAATAATGCGGAATTAAAGTTAGGAGTTTTGTGGGCAACGCTTTGCGTGCGCAGGGGTTCTTGGATATGCCGGACTATGCTTTACATCCGCAATCACTACTTATGGAAACTACATGGGTTTGCAGCTGGTTCGAAAGGCTACTAAAGAAAGCTAACGACCTTCGCAAGAAAAGCCAACTCAAGCAAAGTGGTATCGAAAATCCCCACGACTATTTTGCCAATTCTGTATTCATTGCCGATCGATCACCGTTCTCAGCGGTGTTTTATGGAAGAAACGGCCACTTACTCAAACCAGTGGTGAAAGAGCATATGAGAGAAGCCGAACGCGATGCGGGCATTTTTATCCGCACCTTACACGTCAAGGTAAGATGCTTAAGCTTTCGGATTTCGTTGGCTTTCCACTCAGCAAGTAGTGAATACCATGGAATATTCCAGGTAGAACCCGAGCTTCTGTGGAGCCGCATTCAAGAACGACTGCAACGTGAACCACATCGTTATCGCTACAACGAGGTATGTGAAGCTCTCTAAAGTAAAAACTGCCGCTCTTTAACTTACACTATGTTGACTAGGCAGAACGATAGGCAATGGATGGAAACAGCGCGCAGTTTCTATGAAAATTTCTCTTGGGATGTTGTACGTGATTATTCCCCAAGAGCAATTAATTTTATTTTTTTACGTGTTCACAACTGTTTTGTTGGCAGGAAATTGAAAACAACGAAGTATCGATCTATGAAGTAGTTGAACAATGCTGCAAAATGATGATCGAGCATCTTCCTCAATACAAGGTACGGTGTTGCTTGTCTTCTAACGTTGTGGAATATTGGGCTCATCAAAGTAGGCTTTGAGATGTTCTCAGGAAACTTTGCATCCTATTATCTCAAGATCGTCGCCGTGTAGTACCGAATCCGAAAATCCACCTGAGTACTCGTGCTCCCCGAAAGCCGAACCAACTCATGTTGAAGATACACCGCAGGCGCTGGCTGAGGCAACGAATACGCTGCGAACTGCAAGCATAGACGCACCTAATTGCCAGGAAGGTGTTGAGTCTGAAGCCCAATGGTACACATCAGTATCTAAAAGCTTGTTCCACGAACAGTACGTCGGAGCTAACGAAGCAAATACTGGAATTTGATAGCCAGCCACAGCAAAACCAACCCACGCAAAATAACGGGGTAGAATCACCGAGCTTTGTTATGAATGCTAATTTGAAGACAACGCCCTGTATTATTAGTACAACATATCGTCTAATCATTTTCTCCAATGGATGTGTACCCTTTCTCCCCTTTCTCAATCCGTATAAGCCAATAGACAAGTCCCAGTGAAGCACCGTTCACAACCGCCGCCACGATAAAGGCTGCTCGATAGCAGTGTGCCCCTCCACATTCGCTGCTACCTGTGTGATCCTCAGCAATTCGATAGTCCAAAGCGAAGATCCCATTAAACGCTAAAGAACCGAACCCAATGCTTGTGTTCATAATGGCGAATGAGAGTCCTGAGCTGCGTACAGACTCTCCGTCTCCGAACCATTTTCTCGTGGCCACCGGCCAAGTAGCGAAACAACTTCCTTCAGCAATTCCAACTAGTACTGATACCACTATCAGTGTGGATGCTTTAGCAAAGAGGGCAAAGATCGCTCCCAGAGTGAGAAAGGAAAGGGATATTACGAACATTAACAAACGGGAGTATCCTCTGGAAATCATACTGTCTGACGTATACCCAGCAACGATGCGGGAAAATCCGTTCATAAGCGCGAATGTTAGGACTAACCGTTCCGTCGCAACACCAGAGTTACTACTCGAATCGCGAGTAAGCGTTTCACTCATCTGGGACGCTGAATTCACATACATCAGTGCAGCTCCGAGATTCATGAATACCACTGTGTAGAGCATCCAAAATTTCCATTCCTTTAAGAACCAATACTTCTTCTCTTTCCCCTCGGGTGTTGCATTATTTCCTTCGTTGGCACTCTCACTAATATTTGCTTTGGGAGAGGTGGTCGTGTTATCTATCAAGTGATATCGTCGCATAGACATTCGAAGCAACCCGGTCGACGCCGCCCCCAATCCCGCTCCAAAAGCAGCTAAGACAATGCAGTATGCTCCAACGTTAGCATTTAAAATGCTTTGATAGAGAACGGCACAAACAGCAGCACTTAAGCTGTACCCAGCTAGCAATGTACCTGCTACCACACCGCGTCTCTCTTTGCTGAACAGGCTCCCCATGGCAATCCATGCTGAGAGGAATCCCCCAACGCTTCCTTGTCCAATTATGAGCAAAGCGACAACGGCCAATGAATCAATGAGCCCACTCGACGCCGACACTTGTCCCTGCTGGTTAGCTTCCGCCAGTTCCACGACGCCCCATAGGGACATCCATCCAATCGCGACGACCACGGTTCCATACAGCATAGTTTTGCTGGATCCATATCTGTCTACGAGAGCGCCGGGAATAGCCCCAAGCACAAATGTACCAGTGTTCCCGGCCACGCCAATAATGGAAACGGGAATTGTCTTCCCGATGCCGATGGATGGATGTTCAAACCCATCGGCTAAACTACTAAAGGCGTACAAGCTTCCGAATACCAACTGCGCAATAGCACATACAGTCAAAGTGACGTACCTGAGACCATCTGACGTCCCTCCGTGTGGCCTCGAATCTGAACTTGAGACTGAACGACCGGAAATTAGCTGCTCGTCTTCATCTTTGGCATTCATCGTGTTAATCGTCAGAATTCCATCCTGTTCCATCACCAGTATCCCTTAAACACCACGCTGTGCGGCCCCTGTGCTCCATACGGAATGGTAAGTTCTACGCGCATAAAATAAACTTAAAAGTATTGAATGTATGTGCTTGACAAAACAACGGAAATGCAGCGATTTGCGTCCGTGGGAGGGATGTGAAGGTGCAGTTGACACCGTGTCAACAAGACAGTGGCGGCGGTACATCCTGAGATATGCCCAGAGCATGTCCCATATTTATCTCTGGGGAGCAAACAAACTATCCGATTCCAATAGAGATCACAAAGCAAAACTACGTCAAGCGGTAGTGTTTCTTGATCTAGTGAGCTGGTGCAGACTAGACCCTGTTGGAACACATTTGGGACTAAGATACGGAAGCGGAATTTGCATCCATGCTTCCACGCATAGCAGTGCCGCAATAAAGTGAAATCGGGAACATACCAAGTAAGAACTGGTGGTCCAGTAGACTCTTAAGAGTGTCATTAGACGCGATGATTAGTGACGCAATCCACACCAAGGTGCTCCACTTACTATCTCATGCGCACAATTATCAAACGCGCGTCGCGTATCGCAAGTATCCTAACGCACCGCGTAGACGGTCCAGTACACAAACAGAGCTAAAATCCAACTGTTCTTTGGAAAAGCCCCTGCAGTCGCTTATCCATAATTCCATATAGCAAGGGTGCTATATCTAAATACAAATACACTCTCTAGACGGTGATTAACCGCGGTGTATGTGCTTTGACGAGACGTTCTCATGGCCCAATATGTCACTGGATGTCACTGGTTGTCACTCTCTTGTTGGACTTTTTGTCGTTTTCCTTCCTTTACCCTTTCTGAAAGATGTTTTAAAGAGTGCTCCGTTGTGGATTTCTCTGACTGTATTTCTTCGAGGAGGTTATTTACGGACTGTCTCCGTTTCGATCTTGTTCTCCTAGCCACTGGTGCATCATTCGAGTCTGGCGCTGCCGCCGCGGGAGGTCTGTTTTGTTGAGACGAAGATGATGATGAAGAGGAGGGTCGAGTAGTTGCCGGGCTGCTCGAGCCGGAGGATTGCGTCCCTTGTTCTTCGTGGACTATCTTATCATATTCTTCCTTCCAGCGAGATTCCAATTTATCGGCACCATACATGTCATACAGAGCAGCACGAGGTGGCTGTGGCTGTGGCTCTGTCTCCGAGGAGGAGGAGACTGCACCTTCCTGTTGTTCCTTGGATACCGTGGTTCTTTGTCGTTTAGTCCCCTTTCTTCTCCCCTGGTCATTTCCATCCTCGTCTAAGCCCCTCTTGTGCGTGGCAGTACTGTTGCTCTCCCTGTAGGAGATAGTCTGAGAGCTCGTGGAGCTCCTGTTATGCTTCTCGTAGGGGTTGAAAATGGGAGGACCTCCCGAAAGAGCCCATATACTGTCAGTTGTCTCCATGGCGCTTTTACTGTCATACAATAGGTTCGCATTGATACTACATTATATATGTATGCATATACTAGTTGCAGTGGAGGCTGTGGAGGTGGAGTAGATTGCGCATAATCAATACAGGAAAGGCAATGACATCTAACCGGAAGCAGCCTCTGGCCTCCATCTTCAGCTCATTTACAGGCAATGGAGGCGCCAGTACATCCTCTACTAAGCGAAGCGATGGGGAGGAGTCCGTCCTACCGATGATGATCTCTGGAAGCTCAAATGCTGGAGGGAAAGGCAGTTTGAACCAGTCTGGGGATAGAATTGCCCTGGTGATGGCAGGCATGGCAGCGTCCACAAGTCTATATGTCATGAATCAGACCCTTATTAGCACCTCTCTAGGCTCACATGATCAAACCACACACGGCTCCAATGAAGAAGAAGAGGTTACGGAGCAGAAAGAGCCCCAATTTAACCCTATCATGGTCAGCATCGTCCTGGCAGCGCTGACCTCTGTTTTCCAACTGCTGATTAGTCATGGTACGTGTGCTGAAGGGACCATATGCAAGCGAAAAATGATGGGTTCATTCGGCAACGACTCATGGGTTCTGTTGCAGTTTTATTATCATTGCGCCGGAAATCGAAAGACGACTCGTACTCGGGAATCAACAGGAGATACGTACAGGAAGCTAGGTTAACTCTTTGGCAGGGTATCAAGGTAGGGTGCATGCAACACATATTTCAGTTCTCCTTTGTTTTTGCAGCAATTCTGTTTGTATTCACTACTGGATTCTCTGCTTTGGACAGCAATACGATCAAATCCCGTTGTCAATTTGTCACGCCGTAGCGACAGTCTTTCTGATTTACCTTCCTCATACTATGGGCATTTTCCCCTTCATGTTACTTGTGGGACTCGACGGACTCTTTGCAAAGCTAATAGAATCTAGAGGTGTAATTGTTTTTCAGGTAAGCTCTAGACAAGTCGCGTGTGTGTCCATTCGAGAAAATTCGTGCATCTACTTGATAAGAGCTACAGATAAGAACTGCGCTCTTGGTAGCTGCGGTTCTAGTTCCACTGGTATATGACTCGGACGGCACTCCGGTCCCTTTCCAGATAGCCACCACTGAAGGCAAGTATGAATCAGTTCAGCCGGTCTCTAGCAGGAGTGCGGTGATATTCTCCGCTTGCATAAGAATACTCTCTTTAATGGAATCGTCTACTGTGGTAGCAAATGTGAGTGCTTGGTTTTGCAAGATGGGGATCTGCTTTAAACGGAGACGTTCTTAAAAGTAAACTTAGCTATGCAGTTTTTTAAGTGTGCTTCGATCGTGTTGCTTGGATATGGCGAAACTCGTTTACGGACTGTCCCGGGGAACAGAGGCGAAGATCAAACCAAATCGGCCCGAGGAACTGTAGCCATCGGCTCTCGGATTTCTACCTTTCAAGCTTGCGTGCTGCTTTTGCTCACCTCTACCGGATACTGCATGAAGGTATGGGGTGTTTGTTTGGCATAACATATTTTGAGCGAATCTGACACAACTATTCAATTGCTCCCGCAGACTCCAAGTGCCCTTAGCTCCCTGTTGACATATAGCTCCGTTTCATCAGCTCTAATCTTGGCTTTCTTCTACATATGCTTGAAGGACAAAGTATTCACGAATATAGGCAGGAGGATTGGCTCAACTGACTTGAGGATATGGTTTTACATCCCTGCTGCCTCTGCAGCTTTGATTTCCAGTCTTTTGTTCGAGAGGATCACAATGATTAAAATTGTGGGCGGTGCCACATCAGTAGGCAGTTATTGGATACTTCAGCGCCACATGGCAGCTCTACGAACTCCTTCTGGACAGGTCGCTGCTGAGTGGGAGGGCACTTCCAATGCACTAGAAGGAGGAAACTTCACTGTGAGGCTACGGCGACTACTGAAGCATGTCATGAGTGACTCAAATTCGCGGAAAATTCTCTATTTTCTTTCTATTAATTTGGCTTTCATGTTTGTTGAAATTTTTGTGGGATTATTAACGAACTCTTTAGGCCTCGTATCAGACGCCGGCCACATGTTTTTCGATAATGCCTCGCTCTTCATTGGGCTTTATGCTGCTTATATGTCAAAGTGGAAGTCTGATGAGGTTTATACGTATGGCTACTCGAGGTACGAAACGTTAGCTGGATTCGCGAACGGGGTATTCCTGGTGTTCATCGCTGTATCAGTCGTCATCGAAGGCCTTGAACGCCTTCGTGAGCCACCGGAAATACGCAGTGATCACCTTCTTCTAGTTTCCTTCCTTGGGTTGCTGGTTAACTTGGTAGGCCTTGCATTTTTTCATGAACATTCACATGGGCATAGCCACGATCATGGACACTCACACGGTGGCCACGGACACTCACATGAGCACGGACATGGGCATACTCATACCAACGGGACTGACGATCATGAAGACGTTGCCGGTACAGATAAGCAACATGCTCATACAAGTGTTGCATACGAGGGAGAATCAGCCCACAACGAGAACATGCACGGAGTGTTCTTGCATGTCCTTGCGGATACTTTAGGAAGCGCCGGTGTTATAGTGTCGTCACTGCTGATAGAACTTTACGAGTGGTATTGGGCGGATGCAGTTGCATCACTTTTGATTGCGGTTTTAATCTTGCTAAGCGTCCTTCCGTTTTTGCAAGCCACTGCTACCGCCTTATTGTTGCGAACACCAACGAGTTTACTTCCTCGTTTTCGAAAAGCATTGATGTCCATTGGAAAGCTTCCAGAAGTGCATCGTATAGAAGACGCACACTGCTGGCAGTATGACTCGACCACCCCTGTTGCTACAGTTAATGTTCTAGTGGGGAAGGGGACATCGATCGAGACGATGACAAAAACAGTAAAAGATATAATACAGAATGAGTGCAATATTGAGAAGGTAACAGTGCAGGTATCTCATGTTGGCGGATGAAGCCGAAGAGGGAGCAAAGAGGCGTAACTTATTTTATTTAGTAAAATACCTCCGCTAGGAAAAGCAATAGGATGATCCATTAATGAACAGAATAATATGGGTTCACAAATGTGCTTACAATGTTGTCGACACATCTCGTGGCGACGCGGTGGCGTACTGTAACTACAACGCCGGAACTTGAAGTAGACTGCCTTTCTACTAGACTTGTGTTCAATCAGGGATTGACGCGATGTGTATTTTTTTTTTTTAATGATTTTTGGAAGGCGTTGATTGAATATACTTATATGCAAACTTAAATAGGGGTAAAACTCTCGTTGTAAAACGAATTCTGCGTTAGCTGCGTTCTGTTTGTACGCATAGACCGGGTCCCCTGGGTGCACACACACTATACTGTAGTGTTCAACATTATTGGGAGGCATTCGAGCTCTTTTACCATCATGTGCCTGCGTTGATGAGAGTCAAATCGTGTGATTGTGTATACTCAAACTCGGGTTGCAGAGACAGGCCATTCCCTGCTCTCCAGAGCGAAGAGTTTTCTCGGACGGAGATGGCGAGTGTTTGTCTTGAAGACTGGCAGCTACCTCGCGCGGTTTACGAGACGAAAACTAAACTTCTTATTCTTCGATGCTATCTGTGCCTGATCTATCTACATAGCGCGGAAAAAAACTCGCGCTCGCAGAGGGAAAGCGAACACGGAAGAAAACCTGGACACTGTTTGGAGATAAAGGAGAAACCTCTGGTAGGTGATATGTTGTAGGTGAAACCCCTGATTTTGAGGAAGCTCAATGTAAACATTTTCAATTTGGCCGGCATGGACGTCCGAAACAACCTGATCCAACAGCCATAGGGCTAGTTCGGAGTGATGTTCGAAGACATGAAGCCAAAAGCCCATGACGGCCTCGACGTTCTTCTCGAATTCGTCGGGATACAATCGAATCCCTAGACCGTTGAAGATTTCTCTATGCTTCCGCTGAAGAAAAATGAGCAGAGCAAAGGTTTGGCAAAAATGGGCAGTCCCAGTGGCTTGGTAGTGTTCCCCAAAGGATTCTCGGACCACCCCGTCAACAACACAGAACCAGTGAGCGTCAACAAAATAAAGACCGTCGTCCAATACTCGTTTTGGTTGCTTGCCTGTCTTTTTCTTGGCAGCAATCTGTCCTTCACATTGCTCAAACCTCTTCCGAGTATTGGGTGGCTCGCTCACATCGACGACCGGATACTCGATCCCGGTAAAACTGGCTAGAGTGGCTTGCAATAAATCTAGAGTGCCAAGCATGTCGATGAGCCATTGAATATAGGAATGATCGAGTTTGGATGGATCCATTGTAAATATTGAGAGCGATCCCTCGTTAAGATTTGATGTCGAAGAAAATTATCGGTTTACCTAACTCAGTGGCAGAGTGTTGGGACTGAGTGTGCTTGCCAATTTCTCGATTGTATTATCAATCCATGTGAATTACTTCACCTGTGTTTATCAGGGCCTCTAATACTTTGGTGAAGATGACCTTGTGAAGCTGGAGAGTGTTATCGCGATGCATCATGCATCGCTTATACATTGTACGGCTCGGTGAGCCTGTGAAGCACAGCTGGGAGCAGCTGGCCGGTTGTCTACGTTTGCGATAAAAGGCAAGACAAAACATGCAGGATTTGCTTGCCGAGGAATGCGAAGGGATTCTCGTACCATATAGGATTTCTGTCTGGCGTACGTGTTTCATGGTTCTCTGGCCGGTGGGCTATCTGTCACATATGTGTGTGTGGTTCTCTTGTCTTCGGGTGTGGAGTGGAGTTTCTCGGCGTGCACTCAAGACCGGCTTACTCGGCAAGAGGAGTGTGGCCCGGTAAGGAACCTGCTCTCACCAGTGCAGCCAAAGGATAATAATACCTCGTAGCTCCTCGCTCAAACGATGGACAGTGTGTTCGTCGAGGATGTAGGCGGGGAAAGAGTTTTTTCGGACGCCGATCGAGCGAGTGGTTCTCCTAGTGGCCACTGGCCTGCGGTCCAGCAACAGGGTGGTCTGACAACGAAGCTGCTCTAGCCGGAGTAGACGGAGGATAGAAAGAGCTCCTAACTTCCGTCCTTCCCCTCAAACAACGCTCAACGATGTGTGCGACACAGTGTGCCGTCAAGCGGAGAAGGAAAGAGTTTTCTTGGAAGGTGACACATGGTACATGTTTTGAATGAGACATCGATTTGACACCTGTTTCCATTTTTCAATGATCTCTGCATGCTAGGCCAGCTATTTTTCAAAGTCAAACCAGCTCCAGTCAGTCAATGAACAGGCAGAGAAAATCCATTTTTCTATGCTCCGAAGATCGTGAAATCAAGTTCTTCCACGTATGATATTCCAATGATATGTGTAAAAGTAGAATTGCTCATTGTCGTCCTCTTGTTTTTCCTATCTTTGTACCGAACCTTTTTTGTTCCTGTTGGAGAATGAATGGCACAGACCTTGAGCCTATCTTCTCCTCGCTTTCCGAAGTTCGGACCCGTTCGGTCCGGAAACCCGGCGCACCGGCACCGTGAGTGGGACAATACCGGACATTGTGGCTGCTTCGTTATTAAGACCTCGAAGAGGGGAAGTCTACAAACTTTCTATTTGTATTCTGCATTATTTGTTGACCGTAACAACATCAAGATGTAAGTAGTGGCCGTGTATACATAGAACTGTCCCCTGTCAGGTGTCCGAAAATACCGAAAAGGGTCTGGGTCAACTGGATAGGGGAGGGTATAGGGGCGTTGGCATCTGCTGGAATGCTACCTGTCTGTCGAGGCTTTATTCATTGAACAGTCTTTTTCGGCCAATTATAAGAACCGCAATAGGAGCATATAGCTGATGAACTGCGTCTTATGTGGGCTAATTGAGCCCAGCCCCGACGGAGGACTGCATGAGGGAGCAATGGACGTAGCTGGCGGGGTTTGGTGTCAGCATTGACTTTCACGATTTGACCACTTTCATACACGTTTCCCTGCAGAAAATGGGCTCCGAAGGTATTTCGCTCAAAGCTTCTCTCAAGGGGCACGCCAACTGGGTGACCTCCATCTCAACCACCGACCAGGACGTGAACACCATTATCTCAGCTTCTCGTGACCGTACCATCATTGTATGGAAACTCGTCCGGGATCCCGAGCAGTATGGTCTCCCCATGAAATCCCTCCATGGACACTCTCACTTCGTCCAGGACGTTGTGTTCTCTAGTGATGGAGCGTATTGCCTCTCTGGATGCTGGGACTCGACCCTCCGTCTGTGGGATTTGGACAACGGAGCGACTACGGAACGATTCATTGGACACACCAAGGATGTTCTCTCTGTGGCTTTCAACGCTGACAACACCAAGATCGTCTCTGGCTCTCGTGATAGAACCATTAAGCTGTGGAACGTCTTGGGTGAATGCAAGTACACAATCTCCGACGATGGCCATACTGATTGGGTTTCCTGCGTGCGCTTCTCCCCCAACAAGGACAACGAGCTCATCGTTTCCTGTGGATGGGATAAGCTTGTAAAAGTGTGGGATTTGAGCACTTGCAAGTTGAAATTCGACCTCGTCGGACATCGTGGATATCTGAACACCGTTACCATCTCCCCAGATGGATCACTCTGTGCTTCCGGTGGTCGTGATGGGACTGCTATGCTCTGGGATCTCCATGAGGGTAAGCAACTGTACAAGTTGGATGCCGCATCTGAAATCCACAGTTTGGTTTTCTCCCCCAACCGTTACTGGCTTTGCGCTGCTACCACCAAGAACATCAAGATCTGGGATTTGGAGAGCAAGGCTCTCGTTGCTGAATTGGACCCTGAATTCGAGGAAAGATCCAAGAAGGCATTGACCCCCTACTGCACTTGCTTGTGCTGGTCAGCCGATGGTGCTACCCTCTTCTCCGGCTACACCGATAACATCATCCGTGTATGGCAGGTCGGTTCCTTATAAGTAGGCGTTTGATGACCTGAATGAATTAGATATAGGATCTTCCAACGAAAGATAAGGTTCTCGAACAAATGTTCGGTTGACATGCCTATCCTGGAGTTGGAATGATAGCGAATGTCCGGTATTAATAGCAATGATTCATTCAGAATTATACCACTCTTTCAGTATGGACACAAATCGCGACTCGCGAGTCTAGGCTGGCGCACTTATCCCGGGTCCGCTGTAGTCATACAAATGCATCTTGCTCTTTTCTGTTTTTTAAATGATCCTAATATATTGTTTGGACTTTACAAGCAACTCTTCTTCTTCTTTTTTTTTTTTTTTTTGCGTTGCTTCTACCAACTGTAGCAGGAGAATCTCGAGGGAGGTCGTTGTTGCCCACGTTGACTCGCCCGGCCGTCGCATTGATGGATGGCCGTTTGGCATTTCTTACGGAGTGTTCAGATGCTATGTACCGATTGTATTAGTAGCACTGCGTGCAGTAGACAATATCCATTTGTTTCGGTCAGACGCGCAAACAGGACTGACGAATAGCGTCCGTCGGCAGCACATATGGCGCGCAGAAGCTTGTCGGAGGGGATCTGTACAAGTGTTTAATCCAGTCATGAGCGACCATCAGGACCTCTCAGGGCCGGCATGGCCCTTCTGGTTACTAATGGCGCTGTTCCTCGTGGCTATGTTCGTGACGGGGTACTTGGCGTCGCCCTACTCGAATAAAGTGGGCTATTTGTTCATGGTACGTCAACGCCCGCCCAACGTGCGTCAGCTTGTAGATGTTCACCGTTTGTGCTGCAGCCTGTGACAGCGTTTTTCATGGCTCTGGAAAATGGGACCCTCGCGGCGTCCATCGCGGTGGAACCGGAACGCCCCGAAGCATTACTGCAAATACGATTTGCGGTGGCGAGTACGTAGTCAATGAAGGGAAGAACCCTCGGCGGAACGTACAAAGTTGTGTACGATCTTATTTTTTCAGGCTTTATTGCACCGATGCTCATTATAACTCAATTTGAACTGAACTATGAAGTGCATAAAGCTAGAAGCGCAAATTTCTTCTGCTGCATTACGTTTGATGTAAGTTCGCGTCAATTGGAAGACGAGTTCCAAGCGACAGGATTGCTAGTTACTTGTTACTGCCCCTACAGCAAGGCCATCGGAAAAAATATGGATTTGCATCACAAGTATCGAGATACAGCATTTGGGTCACAGCTTTATTCTTGGCTATTGTCTCGATTATAGCGTCCGCCACGCACATATCGGATGTTGATCGATTTACGGAGACATACAGGTTGGTTATATATCTATCACTGATCGAGGTAATGTTGTTACCACTACAGTGTTGATTTTTGTTAGGGCAGGTTTACCAACAAGAAATTACAGATACCTGGGTCAGGGGATCGCCAAGACGATGTGACGTTCAGCTCAGTGATGGATTTTGTTGTCCCACTGATACTGTTTGCCAAAAGCTTCTACACTGGAATTTCATTTTGGAGATACGGTACCAGCATTTCTACTGATGTACGAGCCACAATTTTTAACCCATGGGCCTCACTTACTGTAGCAGCTTCCTTATATTTGGTAGCCCTACTGGTTACCCCTTCCTCGATGGACGCACCGTTTTTAGTAAACACAGCAGAGTTTTTATTGCACTTCGCATTGATGATTAGCGCATATCTTGGAGATCAAAACTTTAAAATGCTCAAAGAATGGGATTCACACTTTATACGGTCGTTGGGAGACTACTTTATCCCTGAACATCCTAAGACCCCCTCGATAGTGGAAGGACCGACCCATCTTAGATATCAACCAGGTGGGGATTCATCCGCACAACTGCCTGTACCCGGCACAGAGCAGGTCTCAGACGGAACGGGAAGAGCACGGTCGTATACGCCGTTCTCGACTGCACGACGGCCCACTGTCTTTGAACACCCGACATCGATGCCAATTGCTCCACGTCGAAGCTCCGCACTAACGCCAAAGCCGCAGACAGAAGAGCTAGTTTCTCCGCAGAACAATGCCTCTCGGCGCGAGCGACTGCAAGAGCAGACTCCAAACTCACAGCGCTCGTACGTTGGTCCGAGAAAGGCACGACCCCCTTCACCTAGACGCCCGCGAGGCGTCCCTCGGACGCATCGCCCTAGGCTAGTTGAACAGCATGAAGATGGAAGCGATGAGGAAACAGGTCGACAAGACAGTGCTGTATGAGTGGGAATCGTAAACTTGAGGTAGGGCTGCGGATACTTGGGTACGTTTATTTTGGTGTACTTAAGTCGGCAAAAGTCCCCGTAGTTCTTGTGACAGTTGAGGGTCTATGCCACTTGTAACTATATCGTAGATTTCCACCATTAGCCAGGGAAAATTTCCAAGGAAGTATGTATGGACTTGCTCCACGGATGCGAACAATCCGGCAGAAACGTATTCGATAGTATGAGCGTAAGCTATGTTTCGGATAGCTCGACACAGGCCCACAGCGTGAAGTTGCCTTTCTTTGGCTGTATACATTTTGAAGTACTCTTGCGGAGACTTCCACTCTGACGAAGAACTGGAAATTACTTCCCATTGTCGGTGCGCGCGCTCATCATCTACGCGCAGCTTATTGACCCAATTTAGCTTTTCTTCAGAGCTTCCCTCGAAATGGCGAAAGGCTTTTTCTAGTCTCTCGATGGCTTTTGAGCTCTCCCAAATAGGAAGCATTCCGTATAACTGTTTAGCGACGTCACTGAAAGCAGCAATTGTTTCAATCTGCTGACGAGTTGTCCAGAACATTGGGTGAGATAAAGCCGCATGAACTGAGAGTCTGTTCTTCGGATTTTGCTGTATTAGTTCGCGGACCAAATGGATCCCCCCGTAGTAGTATTGCCACGGAATTTCTCTACATGCTGTGGATGCTGGAGCGTAGGATACGCTTGCATAAGAAGCAGCCTCCGTAGAGAACTCGGGCAAGCTCTCCCACCAGGATTTCCGGAGATTAGAGTATGGTGGCTTTCCCACCTGTAGCATGTTGTATAATCTTTCATTGGGAGTTCCGAAAGGATGCTTTCCCCCTGAAAGTATGTAAAAAATTATGCATCCTACAGAAAACGAATCAACCGCTTGACTCCACTCCGTATGTCCGCTCCTGGTCTTACTTCCCATAACCTCTGGTGCCAGCCACTCTTGGTTAACGTTGTCCGGTAATTTCTCGTGTTTAAAGAAGAGAGATGTTCCAAAGCCGCTAAGCTTAACAGTACCTTTCTTCAACAAAACACTCTTCGGGCTAATGAAGCCGTGAACAAACCCCTTACTGTGTATGTGATCCGCTGCTTTTAAGAGCTGCCTACAAAAGTCAACAGGCATACTCTGCAATGAACGCAATGTTACCCACGTGGACGATTCATTGTTCGGAAAGCGTGTGGTAAAGTGAGCACGAGTCTGATCACACCCTTGCTCGATTGCTCTGTCGAGGCTATTTTCGCATAGTTCGGTCGCCAAATACCAATACTTTTTATCCGTTGTATCATCGAAATACCTCAAAATGTACCGCCCACTGCCTTCATCGGAGTCCTCTGACAGTGTCAACATAATATTGACAATCTTTTCTCGCAATGCATTAGGGAACAGGCGCCGTCGCACTCGCTTTATAGCTGCTGCCCGCCTCCCACAGCACCCGCGGAAAATCTCCAGACCACCTGAGCCCAGGTAGAGGATGTCCGCGTCATTGAAAGATATGTTCCTAATCCGTATATCTTCTCCCTCCTCTGAGGAGCATTCGCTATGATTATCCTCCTCTAGTACACGGACGCTAGCACTCCTTTGAGTTTCCTCAGTATGAGACTTTGTGGAAGCTGAGGCGCAGGTCTGGGCACCTGGAATGTCTACTGACTTCTGTGACGACCGCGTTAGGGATGCAGTGGAAGGAATGTCAGGTTGAACTGATGCGGCAAAGGGAGCGTCTGAGTTCATCGCAGCAGTGCTATATTCCTCTTTCTCACGTTGCTCATTATCCAGCGAAAATGATGTAGAAGATACATTGGTACAATCTGGTGCGGAATTCTTGGGATCATCTTCAACACCAACAGGAGAGTCTTGAGCTCCGAAGGAGGGAGAAACCGAGTGAATTGTGCTGAGAGCACTCGGGCCACGCTTGTCTAACCTGGCTGTGTCCTCATGAAGGGCAAATGCGCGCATATGCTGGGCTTCCGCTTCAGATATGTTTGATTCATAGCTTGGAATCCGGCTCATATCATTTACATTGCTTCCGCCACTGTGCTTCAGTAGACACCTGGACCTGTCTACATCTGTCTCGTCATCCTGATGGCTCATCAGCAGAGCGTCAGCGCTCTGTGAGGTATCCCCTCGAGACCGTTGGTGAGACGGTGTGTCACTCTCGTCCACGTCCGTATCACGCGCACCTTTGGTTTTCCTTCTCCGCCCCCTTTCTTTCTTTCTATTCTTCTCGTTACCTCTTCTCTTTCCTTTCTCAGACGTATTCTTCTTGTTTTTTGCAGGTCTTGTTTGATGATCCGATGTATGGGAACTGTCATCCGGAAACGCATCAGATGCATCGTCGGCACCAAAAGAATCTAAGTGAAAATTGTTATCCAATGAAATGCCTCGTGAAGCTCCATACTGCTGCGGTGATGCAATCGGTGTCTCAGATGTGCTATCCGTCTCACTTCTGGAGCGATTACTGTTAAACGATGTACCTTTGATATTGGACCCACCTTCCATACTCTCGGTGCGACTCTGACTGCTTAAACGACTGGTATTTTGGGAAGACCACCGACCACTGGATACTTTGGATCGCGAAGGCATACCCATCATCCTTCTCAAGCTTAGTCCGGTATTCTTACATACATCCTTAACAAAATCAGGAACCATTACATGCAGGCCCTGACATGCTTCGTAAACTTCGCGGTCGATCGTTTGCTCTTCATAGTGACTTAACAACCATCTGAGGAAGTCGAACTGCCCAGTTAGTCTGCAGTGTCCAATAGTGATAAACAGTGGGTGGAACTCGATCACATCATCAGAGCACGTAGAGGGATCTTGAAGTTTCGAGCAAGTTCCTAACTGTACACTGTACGAATATGTGTGTAACAGTTCAGGATCAACATCAAGGAGTTGTTCCGCGGCAGAACGACAGCCTACACTGCACGCACTGTGGAACGCATTCCTCCACTCTAAACGCTTTTGGCTTGCTTCTCCAGTCATAATACAGAACGGCCGGCTGGCCAACCAGGGGAAATGGTTCAGCAGCCAACCAAACATGTTTAACGCAGGGTGAGGTGCAGCAGGACGACCTTGATCACTATAATTGTATATATGTTGATGCAAGATAGAGTTTACGGCAGCATTGTCACTCTCCTGCTGCTGGTCGTTTCTTTTTTGCTGAGATTTTTCTCCACGGAATTCCTGCCGAAATTCTGCGGTATATTCTCTTAGGCGTTCAACCGCACTCCGCCGAGGAACCACATCTTCAGGGCCGCCAGAGGGGTTAAGAGAAATACCAGCTGCAGTGGCTGCCGAAGGAACACTCTTCGCTTGGTGCGGGGAAGGGGGAAGACGGTATAAACACAAATGTAGCGCCAAACAGTTCGTTGCCTCGTTCGTGCTTTGGGCACTCGGGACGTTCTGACTCTTACGTCCCAGGATATACTTCCTATCGTCTGAGAGTTTTTGTTGAGACTCAGAGTTTTCGGGGCTCTTTTCCCCGTTCTTTTCCTTCGGTAGTGACAAAGGCGCTGCTGCTTGTCCATCAGTAGACCTATCCATCGAAGGCGGGAAACGCAAGTTTCCCTGTCCATCCGCCGAAGTAGCCATAGGGAGAGTCAAAACAATGGGATCAAGAGACATGCATTCCCTTCGAATCCACTCAGCGGTGGGTACGTCATCTAAGGCAACAAGCCCATGTATCATTAAGCACATCACCAGCTGCCGCAGGCCGGCGGGAACTCGTAGCCTATTATCAGAGGAGCCTGTCGAAGATGAGTTCTGCACTGCCGTTGTAGATTCTGCAGTCATCCCTTCATCGTCGAACTTGTGGCGRTGGCTTTCTATGGCGTGTCTGACAAATCCCTTGTGACGCTGAGATGCAGCAATATACAGCGACGAGAGCTCCATTCCTTCTTGACCCTGAGGAAACTGCATTAATAACGAAGATTCCAACAGCAACGGCGACGCAGAGCAGTACTTGCTAAGGTGTTGGAGAAGCCTAACGTTTCCGTTGCGAGCCACATAGTGCAATCCACAGTGCCGAAGACGATTATACCGGTACGACCTATCCACTGCCAGACGGTCGATACTCAATTGAGTCTTGGAAGATATTTCGACGAGGATCCAGTCAGCAAAATCGGTTTGGTTAAACTTGCAGGCCGCATAGAACATCGTTGCCAGCGTCTGAGTAGATGCCTTCTCTTCTCGTGTCATACACTTGTGCAAGTAGCGATAGAAATCAAAGTAAACGCCTTCATTTCCCTGGATTCCATAACTATCATAACTTTCCGCCAAGGAGTGTAATATCAAGGGTAGTATATCGTGAAGAGGATTCATATCTGGTAAGCTAAGTATCACTGGATTGCTCTGCAGGATCCCCAACGCCTCGGTGACCTTCCCTTGCTGTATAGCTGAACGGACTCTCCTCCCGTCATCAGAAGCTTCGCTAAAAGCGCCACTTCGTGAGCGACCTTGACGGCTATGAAATAGGGGACTATGCTGAGTATTTGAAGAGTTTCCCGTGCTCTCGCGCGAAGACTGACGCGGTTGGTTGTCAAGTGACAGTTGGTCCGTACTCCCTGTTAGTGAATTCACATCATTTTTCCTGTAAGCCGATGACCGCTTCGTCCGGATTTCTCCATCATTTGTGGGCTTGGCTGTGCTTGAGGCGCCTGCAGTTGCCGTTTTGGAGCCATTCAAAGAGGTCTGGTTGCCGTTCATTTTGTTCGAGCCGGAGGAGAACGATTCCTTTAGCTCAGTATCGTTGCCAAAGTATCCATCATGGATATACACAGGAGGTGTGGGAGGCGGACGACCGTGTTCGATTGTCGTATTTCCTTCATTGGAACGCGTAGTGTCGTGTTTAACGCTATGAGAAACCGTAGCAACCTTGCCGCAAGTCGTAGGAGTCTCTTGACTTCTACTTCGACTTTCAGGCCGTACCGCTTCCATACGCTACGATACAAGCCAGTGCTGCAATACCAACGTATTCCTCGCCTTATACGACCATCCTCATCTCCACAATTCCACGGGCGACACCTAGTTAATACGATGAATGAAAAGGAGAAGGAACACCTTTCAAGCTGTCTTCAAGTTGAAGTTATGAGGTCAAGAAAAGATTGCTCGCTTAACCCTTGCGGCTTCGACTCGAACAGTGATGAAGAAGCCTTCCTGTTGTGATTAGTCCCTTGTGTAACAGACGTCAAAAGTAATTGTTACCTGTAGGGTAGCTGATTGGTTCTTCTCCTTCCATGTTGATACGAAGAGGATTCACTGCCTCTTGTAAGCCACTGCGTGGACTTGTATCCAAACCCACAACCTCCCGGTTTCTTCCCTTACGAAGCATATCTTACCCGTGTTTGTCATTTTCGAGGACTAGCACCCCTTGCATTGCTCCTGGAACTCGTCATTTTCACTACAACTCGCCGAACGAATTTCATAAAATGTCTATGGATCGAAGTGATTACACGCCTCCGGCGTACTTGGTGCCTGATGTAAGATCTCCTCTCAGACCAAGACTTTTAATCACAACCATATCCTGAGCGATATGTGAGCTTGCAGGTGGAGCTGAAAGTATGGCTGGATACCCCCGTTACACGTGTGCAGAACACGCTTTCCGTCAAACGCAATCCTCAGAGAGCGTTTTCGAAAGACGCGCCTCATCCCCTTGTGTTGGATGGCTCCTCGCTGTTTGAGTTGAAGTCCATCCAGGTCAATGGGAACGTGCTTTCAGAGTCTCAATTTCAGGTACGCCTGACTGTTTTAGATCAGACTCAACTGATTGCTTCATTCTCTTTATTACCGCAGAAAGACGAGGAGCAAAAGAAACTTACGATTCCTGCAGATGTCCTGGGCCTTTCAGATTCCACTCAAGAGGCTCAGGTGCAAATAAACGTGGAAGAGAATCCGGCGGAGAACACCACACTTGAAGGACTCTACAAGAGTGGGAATACGTTTTGCACTCAAATGGAAGCCGAAGGGATGCGGAAATTCGTTTATCACGTTGATCGACCCGACGTGACTTCGAAGTATACGGTCTACATGGAGGCAGATAAAGAAAAGTACCCCGTCCTGCTGTCGAATGGGAATCTTGTTGAACAAGGAGAGGTTGGAAATGGGAAACACTGGGTTCGCTGGGAGGACCCGTTCTACAAACCATCTTACCTTTTCGCTCTAGTTGCGACAGATAAAAGTCATATCAGTGAGACCCTAACAACTAAGAGTGGGCGCAATGTTGAAATCCGTGTCTTTGCGGACAAGAAAGACATCGACAAATGTTATCATGCAATGAAGAGTGTGAAAATGGCTATTCAATGGGACGAAATTGCTTATGACCGTGAATATGATTCAAACGTGTTCAATCTCGTGGCTATTGATGACTTCAATTCTGGTAGGTGTGCGGTCATACACAGTTAAAAAGTCAGCAACGCCTCTATTGTTTTGCTTCAAAATGACCCTTTACAGGTGCCATGGAAAACAAGTCTTTGAACATCTTCAACACAAAATTCATCTTGGCAGACAAAATGGTTGCAACGGATGACGACTTCAATACAATCTTGGCTGTTGTTGGCCATGAGTACTTTCATAACTGGTCCGGCAATAGAGTGACTCTGCGGGACTGGCTGCAGCTTACCTTGAAAGAGGGGCTGACAGTTTTCCGCGAAGAAGAATTTTCCTCCGACCGTCTCTCGCGTGCACTGCGCCGTATTGAAAAGACTATCGGCTTGCGTGCATCCCAGTTTACCGAAGACCAAGGTTCAATGGCTCATCCTGTTCGGCCTGATAAAGTTCTTGGGATGAACAACCTTTACACTGCAACCGTTTACGAAAAGGGCTCAGAAGTTATCCGAATGTCTGCTACACTGTTGGGCCCTGCCGCTTTTAGAAAAGCAGCAGAGCTATACTTTAATCGCCATGATGGCTCGGCAGTTACTTGCGAGGATTGGGTAACGGCTTTGGAGGATGCTTTGGTGGAGCACGCAGGGGAGCGAGTACCTTGGAGTACCAATATAGTTGATTCTACTGAGTGGCTTAACAATTTTAAAACAAACTTTGGGAAAGCAAACGAGTGGGCTGGAGGCCAAGAGAGTATTGAACAGGAAGCCCAAAAGCGGATGAAGCTGCCTATGGCGCAGTTCCGCCTTTGGTACAGCACCCCAGGCACACCGCAAGTATACTGGCGCGGAGAGTGGAATGAAAGCAAGGGAACTTATACCCTTCATCTATCTCAACGGGTACCTATTACTCCGAATGAAGAGAATAAAGAAGAGAAGCCTCCGTTGCACATTCCAATTCGGTTTGGTCTGTTAGGCCCAGACGGCAAAGATCTCAAGCCGGTAGCTCGAGACGGAAACCAGGTGTCAGATCCGAAGGATCCAGTGTATGGACAGGGCATTGCGGGAGCCAGCTCTGGCGCGCAGGGCCTCGGTAACAATTCACAAGATTGGGGAGATCAATACGTTATCTTGCATCTGACTACGCGGCATCAGACATTTGAGTTCACCAATCTCGGTGAGGCCGTAAACAAAGCCAAGTCAAACCGGGGCGTTGAGAGTGAGCGCCTGCTCCCAGCCACTGAATTGAACAAATGTCCTGTGGTTCCCTCTTTGCTACGAGGGTTTTCGGCTCCGATTCGCTTACAGCAAAATGATAATGCAGGGGAAGAGAAGGTATTTTCTGATAAGTCAGAAACGCAAAGTGAACGAGAAACTATGGAATCATTGTTCCTTATGGCGTTTGATTCGGACCCATTCAATCGTTGGGAAGCAGGCAACAAGTTGGCTACGAAGGTTGTTCTCGAACTATTCGAAAAGCTTGCAAACGGAGAGAGTTGTGATCAACTAAGTGAGTTTTGTCAGAAGTTTTTGACGGCAGCTCGCCAACTTCTTCAAGACGAACGAGCGGATAAGGCGACTGTGGCTCGAATCATTGGACTTCCACCGCTCTCTGTTTTGGTGGGAGACGCCACTACCCAGAATCCACAGGGAGTAGCGGATCCTGTTGCATTAGCAGAAGCAAAGAGTCTTATGCGGCGCCATATGGCTCATGAACTACAAGAAGATTTGTTGGCTTGTTTCCGAGCACTCAGTGCCCAGCTGGGCGACGAAGATTTTACTGGGCAGTATCCGTATTCTTTGGATTTGACTGAACAAGGAAAGAGAACTTTACGGTCTGTAGTTTTCAATATAATGAACTCACCTTTTTGCGAAACACCAATGGGGAAAGGGCCATCTTTGGACGTCTCTCAGGCTGAGGTCAACACGGTTACGTCTGCCTTCTACATGCTCCAGCAGTGCAAAAATGTAAGTGGTGAGAACTTACAATCGTGTGTATTAGACAGGACTGGTACTCGACTGTTCTGCTATTCCCTCAGATGACTGAAGCTCAAACTGCTTTCAACATTCTTATGTCGGTGCCCTCGACACATGAAGAACGACAAAAAAGCATTGATTTGTTTCATTCCAGATTTTGCCACGAAAGTTTAGCTGTGGACAAGTAAGTGCCGACGGGATACTATTATGAGAAGTGCTTGCAAATCTGAATATTGTCGTGGTCTCGTCAGGTGGATCTCGATTCAAGCAATGTACGGCTCGCTCGAAGACGTGAAGCGACTAACAGAGCATCCAGATTTCCTTGATTGGAAGAACCCCAACAAAGTACGCTCGTTGATTGGTGGTTTTGCTCGGGGAAATATTTCGCGTTTCCACGCCCATGATGGAAGCGGTTACGAGTTCATTCGGGAGAGCATCGCGCGCTTGGACAAGATGAACCCTCATGTAGCTTCTGCTGTAGCTAGGATCTTTTCTTCTGTAACTAGACTGCCACCAAAACAACAGAATCTCGTTGTGCAGAAGGTCAACAATCTTCTTGCTTCTCATAACAGCGGAGAAGGCAAGCTGAGTGGAGAAACGTATGAGGTTCTGTCCAAAGTTGCGAATAGTGTGTCTTCGGAGTAGATTGCGTAGCTTGTCTTTTCAAAACGTGTAGTATCCGGAAAAATGTGCATCGGTTCTTCAGTTGAATACTCCTTGGTAGGACGTACGTTGTAGTCCAATTGGGTGACCCGTGGAAGTTATTCTGATTAACAAGTTCTCCGCACCGCCACAACCATACAAACAAACTTATTCCAGTACCATTCATTGCCTCTTTACAATGCCGGAATGGTGGTCCTGCTTCCGGTGTTGTCCATGGCAGGAGGACGCTGAACTTCGGCTGAAGACTGTATCCTTGAAGTTCCCGGCCCGTGTCTCCTTGAATTATTGGTTGTACAGCCAGTATTGTTGGTCAATTTTCGCTGGATGAAGAAGTACTTATTGACTGAACAAAGTGGTGTACATTGATTCAGTGTGGTACCAAGAGAAATGAGCAAATAAACCAGATCTTCTTGCTTTGTTTCGGAGGAGGGCAGATTCTACGGCTTATTGTATTATATATACACGCTCCAAAGGTTCCACAGACTCAGACACTCCCCCAAATATGAGCACAGAGTCCATAGTATGGAGAGATGTCATTCAAGAGTTTGCACAGCATGTCTCCAGTCTGGCATGTGAAAGAGCGTCCGTGGACTACAGATATACTGTGAATGATCCCTTGAGACGTCTGAAAACGCGATCGAAAACGCCGTCATCTCCTTCTAAAAAGAGTCCTACGCGGGAGTCGTCGCCTTCCAAGGGGTCGAATGCTACCACAAGTACGGCGGCGGATGGTCAGGAAGAGGACAACCGTCATAGTGGAGTTACTCTGGCCTACACCACGGCTTGCCACTCGGTGGAGAGTGCCGTTGCCAATGTCATAAACTCGGTAACAACGCAGCAAGGCTCTATTATGCCCATCAAATTTCGTAGACTCTCTGCGGGCGAAACGGGAGGAGCCCCACCTATCGAAACACCAGCTACTACCGCGGACCCCAGTGTTGCAACGACTCCTTCTGAAGAGGCAAAAGTAACAGCGCAGAAAACAGGTAGCCGCAATTCCCATTCTGTTGAAAAACTCAGGGTTCGTGTGAAAATGATCGACGATGTCCCACATGTTATGGTTCGCCGTCCGGAAGAAAGTACCGCTCGGCCAATGCCCCTAAAGACCTACCTTGAAACAGTCTACCAGCCCTTTGTGGAGGCTAAGAGACAAATTATGCAAGAAGATGCACAAAGACGAAGTTCGCAAGACGCAGCGGCAAAACAAAACTCTGCGACGGACGGAGGGAACTCCTCCACCACCAGAGACTACAACTCGGCTGCTGGACAACATGCAGACAACGGTACTCATCGTTCCCCTGGTGGAACGACACAGTCAAAACCCTCAGTCTCACCATCAAGCACTTCTCGCTTGGGGAAAACTGCTCCATTTGGAAGCACCTCGCCGCGATTTTCGGAGGATAGGCCTCCCACCAACTCTAGAAGTACCACAAAGGCCCCGCCACGGTTGCAGGACGGTAAGCCGTCTACTTCTACAACTTCGAAGAGGGAGAAACGAAAACCCGCTGTTCCCAAGCAGCAGTCCGTGCCAAGGGGACAACCGAGCTTGGAAGGAAAAAGTCAACAGAGAAGAGTAAACAAAAAAGAATATTCTCGAATACGTGAGAAGCTATTGTCAAGAATCAACGAAGAAGATGACAATAAGAGCAAGGCTACTAATAATAGATGGAATGAGGACGAAAATGGACCATTAAGGACTGCAAGGCGAAAGGCTGACGAACGCCCAAAAAAGCATTCCCATATGGTGTCTCAGCCTTCTCGATCTACGAGGTCCAAGAATCCTAGGAGAATTGGACATTCTCAACGGGCAGGATCGAAGCCTTCCTTAAGTGACAAAACCCAGGCGTTAGTGCGAGACACCGTTTTCTCGAGACTTCATTCCGAGAAGCAAGGAGCGGCGGCTAGAGATAACATACTACAGTCTCAACAGGATCCGAACAACACAGAGTTACCACCTACTCCTCCCCCGCCGCCTCCTGTTCCTAGAAATCGAGGATCGGGAACTGCCTCTCAGGACAAAGAAATCCGATGGAAGGGGCTAAACAAGTATAAAGCAAAACGTGACAATGATGAGGGTGCTCTCACGCGCAATATGTCTGGTACGACACTGGACCAACCATCGGATAAAATGACGGATGCGGAGCTCAACAAACTGGTGATGCAATATAGTCAAGAAGTGGGTTCAGAAGCCGATACACCGGCAGAGGGGGCTCAACCGGCGATGTTGAGAACAGGAGCTGAAGCAGAAGGAAATGAACGGGTCGAGACGACTCCTTCGAGCCGATCAGCTGGACGGGAACATAGTGAAGAGAAGAGGAAGCAACTGCTCCAGAAGTTTATTCAAGAAAAGTGTGAAGATGTGCCTCAGAGAATGCGAAGATCTATACGAAAGTATTCCGAAGATGCTTCCCATTTACAAAATGGAGAAAACGAGCAGCTGCATGACAATAGTGAAACCACGAGAAGAAATTCTGCGCCTAGTCCACAAAAGTCCTACACACAGTACCTGACTGGTCAGAACCGAGTGCTGTTTTCGTCCGCTGTTCCTGCACTTCCTGATGGTCAAAAAGTGGCCGAAGTACTCGGGAACAAATGAAGACAGTCAGATCAAGCTAATTATGTCTTTATATCAATATTGACAATCTGGATATCTTCATACGGCTTGTCTGTCTTATCTACTTTAACGTTTTCGATACTCGTCACAGTATCGGAACCCTTGGTCACTCGTCCAAAAATCTGCATCGAAATGACACACTCATTCTGCAGGAATAAAGCGCTGCCCAACCGAAGAGACATACCGTGTGTTTATTATCCAACCAGGGGCAAGGAGCTGTTGTAATAAAAAACTGACTCCCGTTTGTGTTCGGGCCGGCGTTAGCCATTGATACTGTGAACGGTCTATCATGCTTCAAATTGCGGTGGAATTCATCCTCGAATTCCCCTCCCCAAATACTCTCTCCACCGGTTCCATCACCCTGCACAAACATCGACGCGGTTCAAGGATCGAATTTGGCACAGGATACCTGCATCTAACTTACGTTGGGATCACCCCCTTGAATCATAAAGCCTTTTATCACACGATGGAATATTGTATGAGCGTAGTATCCCGAACGGGCGAGACGACTGCAGCACACAGTCTTAAGTGTTAAAATAGCAAATTGTCCCTGTCATAAGTATGGTCACTTACCAAAAATTCTCCACTGCTTTTGGAGCTTCATCGGGAAACAATTTTATGTATATATCGCCTTGCGTAGTATGGAGCGTCGCCGCCGTTCCGAGAGATTCCCTACGTTTGGACTCGGCCATAACTACTGCTTCTTCTTTAGACGGTTTCTCGTTGAAAACATCCCGTCCTTCGTCCTCTTCCTCATCAGGTTCACGCCGAGAAAACAAATAAAAG
Source organism: Halocafeteria seosinensis (assembly GCA_001687465.1). Classification (NCBI taxonomy): domain Eukaryota; class Bigyra; order Bicosoecida; genus Halocafeteria; species Halocafeteria seosinensis. The sequence continues at coordinate 21,499 of LVLI01000202.1, read as the reverse complement.
CGTTGCTTCCGAAACGCTGCACAGAAGACAGTAGGGTCCGGTTTTGGAGCCTCCGCCAATGCATCGCCAGTTAATTTTCCCCGTTTTTGCTGTAACTGGCGTTGCTGGGTGGTCAATTTGGGGGTGCCCTGATATAATGCTACGCACAAAAAGCGCTCGGTATGCTCCATTCGACCCAAAGACTTGCGCACTTTGTTTGTTTCAATATTTACAACCTTAATCCCGAGCAGTGTAGGATAAATCACGAAATGACCACTATAATCGAAGATGGCATTTGGAGGAGGTACGTATTTCCCAATGGCGTAGGTATCAGGGGACTGTGCCTGTGTTTCGTTGGCCGAAGTAGTTCGCATTGTGACATCGTTCAACGACTCTTCCATGTCACGCTCTACTGCTGTTCTTCTTCCATAATCGATATCGTCAAGATGCAGTTTACTTGCTTTCTGGGCCTCTTCATACACCTCCAGACTCTCATCGTATGTTCTCATAAGCTTGCCAGATCGGAACTTAAACACTCTGATCTTTCGATCGTTTGACGTAACAACGAAGCGTTCGCCGTCATGCGACACGGAGATCGACCATGGAATAGCATTGTCTTGTGTCAGCGCATACAATGACGTATCCATCTGCAGCAGTTGTTAGCCAGCACTCACGCTTCTGTGAAGAGAGACATATTCGATTAACGGACGCCTACCTTCAGCGAGAACCGCGTAATGTCTTTTCCCGGCGGTTCAAAGGTATCACTCTTCCAGTACTCAATAGTCCCCCTTGCATCCGTTGAAATGACAGTGTTATACTTTTGATTATAACTCATACATAGCACGGATGCTCTGTAAAACGATCTCACGTATATGGCCCTAGACAATAGACCGAAAATTCGGTCTGAAGCACTTACGAATGCAGTGTTACAACGCTGATTGGCTCATTGCCTTTCTCTACATCGTATATGTAGATGTTATTCTCGCCTCGTGCGGCTACAGCCACCAACAGAGGCGAAGAAGCGCTAGGATAAATCCACTGAAACAAGGAAGGGTGGTGCGGTCACAAACTGCATTCTAGCTCAATTTAAAAGGGTGAGCAACCCGAAAACTTACTTTTGCACAGGAAGGGACAAAACCAAGGCGAAGCATGTGCATCATATCAAAATTAATGACATCATAGATCTTCATCGCACAGTCTTCAGCGACACTAAGTAATTTGGAGCCATCGTACGAAATATCAATATCTGTTATAGTTCCCAAATGTGATTTGAAGTGTTTGACAAACTCAACCCCTTGTTCCATTTTCTTCCAAAATTTCAAGTGCCCGTCTTCAGATGCCTGATAGATTAAAAGAGTCCAACTGATTTCTTGATTGTAATTATTCTCCCACTGGATACAGGGAAACACTCACCGTGATAACAAAGTCATATTGGTGCGATATCTTAATGTGCGTAACTGGAGTTCGGTGCATGTAACTTTTTTCGTACATATCCGCATTCGGAAGACTTTCCAAGTAAACATTTTCATGTGGTAGTTCTGCAAAAAATTCACCACAACATCTTTTCTCAAACGTGACCAAAGGACACCAGTCACTCAACTCTGGAAAATGGCTCACCTTTCCGTCGTTTCTTCACCAAGGGCGCTGCTGTCTCCGGGACCGCCGGTCCCACGTCCTCGTCATCCTCTTCCCCTTGCTGTCCGTTTTCGTATGGGTCTCTTCTAGTCTTTCGACTACTTTGTTCCGAAGAGGAATGGTCATCTCTGGCGTCATTATGGGAGGAAGAGGAAGCCTTTTGCTCCACAGGGAGCTCCACTTCAGTTTTGTTTCCATGTTGTTTTATAGTTTCCACAAGCTTTGACGCCAGGTTATCGCGTGATTGTGATTCCCAATCGGTGTCCTTGTCATCAGAGAGCTGTTTGAGAGCCATACGCATCTTCGCCTCGTCCATACGCGGTATATCACGTAGCGAGATCTTGGTCTTTTTTGTGGAGGACATCTTTATTCGTCTGTTCTACACCTCGATACGGTGCACCTAACAACCAACACCTTAGCTGAGTGTTAATACAAGAGAATACTACCTAGAAGCAAGCCAGATGGAACCACTAATGACTAATCGACATTGCAATGCACTGGTGTGTTTGTGTGATGTCGAAATGGCAAACTTTTCGTCTACTTAGTTTTCAGCTGCATTGTTAGCAACGATTGTAGTTGCTAGCAATGCTAGGGCTTTGGAGGGACCTGGATCAAGCAGGTGATTTATTTATGCTTGTTGTATGGATTACCTGTGTAGAAGTATAGGATACTAATGGCGATGGAAGTTTCTAGGCGGTCCGTCCTCTTTTCGATTTTGCGAGAATTCGACATGCTACTCGCTTTGAAATTCAAAGTTTGAATGGATCAGAGTTTGGGAGTTTCGAAGCTCGAATTGATGGCGTTCATACACTGCCAGCGATAAAGCGTGGTACTATCACGGCCACGACAAGAACCCACAAGTTGACTACAACAAGAAAGAAAGAAGTGAAACTGTGTTTAAGTTTATAAATAAGCCCATCGATTCGATAACCACGGACTCCCCAAAACTGAGGGTATCAGCCTCGTGTTGCGAGATTGGATAGTCCTTCATAAAAACTTGGAACGAATCGCTATTATATTCGCACCGAGAAGTCAAGCAGCGAGGATGCTATCTTGAGATTGGGGTATGTTAGTGGCCTCAATCATTTGCAATGTTTCAAGCAAAGCGGCACGAGGGGGGCACGTATTTGGGAACAAGATCCTGGTCGAGGAGGACAGCAAACCTCTCAAGCCCGAACTGATGAATTGCAACGTGTTCGTCTCGCTGGTAGTATTCGCGACAACGGGAAATGTTTCATTCCAAAAGGGCAAAGACACCGTTTTCGATGAGGAGCGGGTTCTTGTGCGTGGAGGTTCGGATTTTATTTTGGCAGAATATACCGGTAGGGCGTAGCCGATACAGGTGGTGGTGTAGAAACCCCGGTAAAAATCAGATGAAATACCACCTGAAACAATTATTCCACCGCAGAGAATGGAAGTCGCTTGAGTAATAAGGTTAACTAGGGACTGACACTGCCCTCCACCTTATTTTTCCATGTTTCCTCTCAAGCATTCTCGATGTGCATGAATCTTTTCAACAAATCGAATGTAGTGAAGCTAATGCTAACGCTAATGGGGCCCTTTATCCAATTCATCGATAGACCCTTGAATAGTCCTTTTTTGATTCCTTCATTCCGGGACACGGTTACCAGGATTTCAGTCATTCGCAACATCTGTTGTGGCACTGTCCTTGTCTCAGGATTGGTAGCAGAATCTTCTATCCCTTTTGGTGTGTATGTTTGCATCCGTCGACGGGCAATATCTAAGGGGTACGTGAAAGACTGTCCTACCAATCCAGCCACAGCTCCACATCCCATTTTTTGGATCATGGAAGCCTTCTTTCCCGTTCTGTCAGAGAGAACTTGTTGAAGCTGGTGATAGGTAAAGAACGACAGACCAGCGTACGGCAAAATGCCTAGAATCGTCGGAGTCAATCCTCTATATAAACCTAGTATACCATCCTGCTTAATGACTTTACGAAACGCGTCGACTGTGTAGGCATTTAAGAACACAGGAAAACCACGTGAACATCTGGATACCAGAACACCAAAGACCACGAGTTACTTACTCATTCCTTTGTAGTACCTGTTTTCTCCGCGCTGTACCGCCAGTTTTGCGCGCATTAAATCCAATGGGTAGGTAATCATAACAGAGACTGCGCCAGCGGAAGCACCACACAGAAATTTTTCTCTCTTCCTTAGTCTTGTGCGGTCCTTCCCGTGTAGTTTTAATACGATCTTCTTGAACTGATCAAAAGACATTAACTGGATCCCAGAATAAGGATAAACACGTGCTACTGTAGCGCTGTTGCCCCTCCACATCGCTCTGAAGCCTTCCTCTCTTGCAATGTCGTACAGAACAGCAAGGGCAGCGCGTATACTGAAGGCACGTTTGCTCGTTTGGAACAATATTTTTGCACGATCCAACGGTGCAATACACGTTTTGGCTGTAGATCCAGCAATACCACCGGCAATGAACGATTTCGATACAGCATATGATGTTTTCTTGGCCGTTGTGCCTTGGTTGTCTGCTTCAATGGGCTGCTGTTTGGGACTTCGCACGTGTTCGCTCTCCTGGACACAGCGGGTCCCTCGCCCTGCTTGCGCATATGAACCATCAGCGACTTGTGAATATGTTGCAGAATCTGTAGCTTCGTCTTTGGCATCAACCATTATTCGTGTTCTCGGGAACTCTCTCTAACTCTCTGCGTGCGTGTTCGCTTTGTCCCTTAAGGTTTCCACTGATATAGCTGTCTCTGGCTGGTCCGATTTAAACCTCCCAACGTATTGTATATTCACTCCGAATGGCAGTCCTTCTATGTTATAGATATTCGATATGAAGCGCCATAACAAGCGTATAGACGCCACTGAATCATCTACCGAAGTCTATTCCGAACAACTTCTTCAATGAAGTACGAGTGCTGCCGTTACCAGCCTGGATGCTTAATAGAAACACTTGCGAATCCCAAGATAAGCACCATCCGAGCACGTCAAACCGCGGAATTACAAGTGTTAAACTCTAATGATTAAAGCAGAATCCGGTAGCTTGGCATGTTTGTGAAGCGAGTTGTCTGTCCAGCGGCACTGCAACTGCGGCAAGGATCTACCGCAATTTACCGCCTTGGTAGCACTGGTGCCATACAGTACCACGTTCTGAAGGAGGCTCATAACATTGTGAGCATGCTAATGGAAGGGTTGATCATACAATCAGATAGCACAGATACCCAAAATCGAATGTTATTTTAATGAGTTGTAGACAACGTCAACCACGGAACAAGCTTCTCATCCAAGAACTCAAGAAGCCAACTTGGAAGTTCCAGTCGACCTGTAGAGTTGCATCTGGATATCCCTATTGCAAAATACACTACATACACTTTCAGAGCATTTTCTGCCGAAATTTGCACAAGAGTCTAACAAGATTCAATACAATTGTACAACCCCTGTAGCTATGTAAACCACGTTGCAAAGGACCAGGAAGGAACTGTGCTCAGCTGGCTAGAACGAGAACATTGAGGGTGTGAGATAGCCCATTTGTTTCAAATAAGTTCTGTGCTCAATTGATCGCCAAAGGATACACGGCGCAAACGCCATTACGGTGGAACTTCAACGCTCCGGCCGCACTACCTCTGATTAGTCTGCGTATCGTCGTTAATGAAAGGCTTACTATCTACTCGTACGAAATGCAACGAGGTGCTCCAACTCAGAGAGCATTGTCACCAGTTCTTCTCCTCTATGTCGTACTCCGCGGAGTCCGCGGCGGTGCGGTAGTAGCTTAGACTACTTCACAACATGGGTTTCTAGAAGCAACCAAAAGACATACTTTCTAGAAACCCCAGTACGCTGTGTTTACGACGACTTTATCCTCTACAGAGCCTGGTCATTCTTGGTTTGTTATCTTGAATCCGCATAGCTAGAAATACATTTAAAGTGGGGTATGTTGCGTCGATCCTTGTATCAGTGTACCAAAAAGCCTCGGACTCGAGGAGTTGTGCGATCTTCCATCTACAGGAGCGTACCGTTTAGAGGTGTCTGTGGGGGCATTTATAATCTTATTTCGGTGCTCTCTCTATCATACACGTCTACGATGTCATCTGCTTCTTCCTCGTTTTGCACTTCCGCCGGAGATTGCAGCACTAACTTACCAGACCTAGTGAAGCGCGAGGACGGTCAACCATGGTTTCCAGTTCTTTCGTTTTGGTTTCCAGAAGCGGACGACAAAGGCACTTCACAATTCCAGCCGTAAGCCAAGTGGAAATTAATCGCCTTCTAACCTATTAACTATTGCCCACTGGATGTGCTATTCTTGCATACCGCAGATGGTGGTTCCAGTCTAGTAAGGAACTCGACCGCCAACTTCGTGAACAATTTGAACCACTTTTGCTTCGGTTTGAAGAAGATGCTTGTAAGGGAACAATATCATTAAGCGACTCCGCTATTCGTTTATAGCGTGCATTCGACGTTTGCACACAGCTAGTTTGGACGAGTGGAACAAGACTACCATGGGAGGACTGGCCAAAACCATTCTCCTAGACCAGTTTCCCAGGAACATTTACAGAGGGACTGAGAAAGCTTTTGCGTACGACAAATATGTGAGTTCATACGCTGCCTTTGTTCAAGGAATGGTAGGGTTTAATATATAAAGCTGTCAAAGCAGGCTCAAGAACTGTGTCTCAAGGGTTTGTCAGACCGGAGGTGGGATGCACTGCCTGAAACAATGCGGCTTTTTGCACTGACTCCACTGATGCACGCGGAAGACATGGATCTCCAAGAAAAGAGCGTCGAGGAATTTACCAAGGTAACAATATAGCGAATGTCCAGCTAGAAGTGAAGATCTGACCGAGAGAGTGTTGTTGCTATGTCCGTGACAGCTAAAAATGTTTGAAGATGGATCCACTCGTGACATACTCATGGACCACTATAACGTAATTAAAAGGTAATTTAATTTTATGTGCGAAACTTGTTTCAACAAAGTTTAGTATACAGGTGGTTTAGCGTTGACAGATTCGGAAGATTTCCTTACCGTAACAAGTCATTGGGACGAACAAATACTCCAGAAGAAGAGGAATACCTTAAGACGGCAATGACATATGGACAATAATTATAACTTAATGGATTGATTCTCACGTTTTAAGGTTATTCTGACTAGGTATTGTGACACTGCTATTGTCCACAATTCTGCATGGGGAAGTACGACCCCGGTAGTAGCTACTGTACCAAATTTCAATGCACGAGTACTTTTGAATTCGTCTAAGATAAAAAGACGTATTTATTCATAAGGAATAGACGACATGAGCTCCAACTGGAACCTTCAAACCAAGGGCCCCCTTGAAGGGGGAGGGGATTACTCACTTCTCTATTTGAATTCCACAATTCAAATACACCTATCGTTGTTCGACTTTACGGCTTCAATTATACAAAGCACAAGTTGCCCACAACAATAGGGTTGATAAAAGATCGCGAAATAATGTATGTCATCATATCGATATAAAGCTGAATAGGCTTGACCGGTGTCTGTTCTTGGATAGCGTTGCTACAGAAGAACGATGGAAGAATTCTTGTTTTAGTTTATCAGCTCTATATAGCATTAAATCTAGACTTTCACACCAAGACATACATTCTCAGGATCTGAGGTATCGATGGCCATTGCCAACAGCTAGTGGACTGTTGTGGTGGCAAGCTGGAGAGTGATAATAAAGCCTGCCGTTTAGACATCAGAGCAAAGAGAATTTGCCAAAAGAACGACCTTCCCATCTCTTATGTTCTGTAGCTTTGCCTGAATACAACATACAGAGCTTGGTCGAAGTGGGTCAGTTTTGTTGCATTGATTAGCTGCTGAAGCAGTGAGAATGCCGGTTCGAAACAATCTTGACAAGCATCTTGCCAAGCTTCACGAGGTAAGCACGTCGTCCATTGACAGTCAGCTGCGCTATTCTTGACGCGATATAGGGGGCGCAGAATCCATCTGAGTCATATTATGCTTCACTGGACAGGGGAAAAGTGCTGTCTGGTGATCACAGATGTGGAGACATGTAAGTGAGGGTGGATACAGCCCAGGGTAGCTTTTGACCTGTAATCTTTGGCACGCTCTTGTACAGATCCTCTTGGACACAGCTAGCACCGGTCGATGAATCTTTGATTAAAGTGCCATTCAAAGATCTTGACAAAGTAGTCAAAGATGGGCCGATGGGCGCTCGCCCCAATACGCATACAGCTAGCTGTTCCAATCGGAAAGAAGCTGTCACTGGCTCTGCAGATGGCCCAATGAGCAGTCGCGTCAGTTTGCATACAGCTAGCACTTCCAATGAGAGACATCCAGCGACGGATTCTGTGGACCGACGTCCACAACGAGACAATAGACGAACCGCTCCAACTCTTCCTCATAATGACGACTTGGACGATAACGTTCTAGCTGCGGTCCTTGACGAAGGTTCCTTTTCGACTGAAGGATCTAATCGACCCTACCAAGGCGTTTCGATGACATCAGATCATAACGGGCATGCTCACACACACACGACGAATCCTCTACTCACTCCGGAACCTGGGTTACCATCGAGTGGGCGTAACGATCAGGCTCCACGGGATTCAGTACCTGCTGGAGGATACGATCATTTAACCGACGATATTGAGGCTGCGGAGAAGCGTATCAAGGAGCTGAAAGAAGAAAGGCAGCAATTAGCACTCAAGCTGTCGTCTATGTTGACTACCGGGGAAGGCATGCTTGATCCGCAAGACGTAGAACGCAACAACAAGCTAAGCACTCAAATCCAAGTGGCTGAAAACCGCCTCGCAGCGCTCAAACGTAAACAACAGCAACATAGGGCTACCTCTGCCCTCATTACGGCAAATATTGCGGAGACAAACTCATATGAAACGCGTGACCGTGAAACAGCGCCACGTGCTCAAACAGGAGGCAGTGTTTCTCACACCCCTACCTACACCGGTACAACTTCGAAGGCTCCTACAACGCCAGGTACCAGAGATACAGATATGTGGGACGTAGAAGAAGACATTGCGGCTCTATGGGGTGATGACGATGTTGATATGGATTTCCGCGAGGGAGGCGACTCCTTCACTGGGCAAGCCGAAAATACTGTAAATAGTGGGCCTGCCTCGGTACCAACCACTGGCACCATGACAGATACGGCGACAACGGATAGCGATGAGTATGCTAATTTATTCCCAGACTTCGACGATCCCTCTGTGGCTGCTGCAACTGCCGATATCCTAGAGAATTTTGGGCGTGGCTCGCTAAAAAATAGTGGTTTTCTGAATGCATCATCACATTTCGAACCAAATGAGGACAAAGAAGAACGCGCGCATGCGGAAGCTACGGAAGACGACTCCTTGGCCCCACAGGAATATTTTCGACGTTATGGTGTTTCATACGAAGAGGCAGCAGCTGCCAATAGGGATATATTCGGTCATCAAGCCTTTCGAGGAAAGCAAGCAGGAGTCGTGGCTGCTGCTCTAGCTAATTATGATGTCTTCGTGTTAATGCCTACGGGAGGTGGGAAGTCGCTTTGCTACCAGCTCCCTGCATGCATGCAAAAAGGCCTAACCGTCGTTGTTTCTCCATTACTCAGTTTGATGCAAGATCAAGTTGAACAAATGCGGGCCATAAACGTCGAAGCAGAGTTGTTGTCATCAGACCAAAGTGAAGAAGATCGACGTCGAGTCATATCGCGCCTATGGTCTCCCCGTACAGAGGTCAATCTGCTTTATATCACCCCGGAAAAGGTATCACAAAGTGATAGCCTCTTTCGCATGCTAGGGAAAGTTGATGAACGGGGAGAGCTTAACAGATTTGTAATTGATGAGGCACATTGTGTGAGTCAGTGGGGGCATGATTTTCGTCCAGATTATTTAATGCTGAGTAGACTGAAAAGGACGTTTCCCCATGTCCCGCTTATGGCACTGACGGCTACGGCCACCCATCATGTGGTAAAGGACGTCGTTGGTGCTCTTCGGATGAGCAGGAGCACTGTTGTTTTCAAGCAGTCGTTTAACCGACCAAACCTTAGATACTATGTCATTCCTAAGAGAAAAGTCAATCAGCAGATTGTCGATTACATCAGAGAGAGACCAAAGCATAGTGGTATCGTATATTGCTTGAGTAGGAACGACTGTGAAGAAATGGCATCGAAGATTAACAAAGAACTCGGTGAAGGCACAGCCACTTACTATCACGCAGGGATTGAGGACAAGCGCACGAAAGAGAAGTGCCATACCCTCTGGAGCAGAGACAAAGTCCCTGTAATTTGCGCAACAGTTGCCTTTGGGATGGGGATCAACAAGCCAGATGTGAGATACGTAATCCACCATTCATTACCGAAAAGCTTGACGCATTATTACCAGGAATCTGGTAGAGCGGGTCGCGACGGTAAATCAGCGGATTGCATTCTCTATTACCACTTTTCGGACAGGCGCCGTATCGAAAAATTGATACGAGAAAGTGTGACAAAGCAATCGCAACTACAGTTCCAGCTTGATAATTTAAGTTCAATTATAAATTATTGCGAAAACCAGGTGCGCTGCAGAAGGAGCATGATATTGCAATTCTTTGGGGAAAGCTTCGACAAGAGCGCTTGCAGAAAGACTTGCGATAACTGCAAGAACGCCAAGGAAGAGAAGAACATTGACGTGACGGAGGACGCCAAGGCTATCGTCCGTTTGCTCAAACAACACCATTCACAGCTGACTCTGAAACAGCTGGTCACCTTGTACACAGGGGGGAAGTTTGACAAACGCAACCGAGCCAGATTCGAGTCTTTGGAAAGCAGTGAAGTTTACGGACTAGGGGCCAAATATCTAAAGAAAGACGCTCAGACGATAATCCAGCACCTGGCTATGCAAGGCTATATCAGCGAAAAACCCGTCGAAAATCAAATGGGATTCCGCAACGACAGATTAATACTAGGTCAAAAGGCTCATTCTCTGCTTCAAAATCCTCGAGAACAGGTAGTAGTACCTTTCGTCGTGGAGCAACAGAAACGACCCGAGGAACAGCAGCAGAGTAAGACTAAGAAAACTAAGAAAGCAGCAACCAAGGGGAAGTCTGCCGGCAATGACAAGGAGAAAAAAGGACGCACATCCGCTTCTGCTTCGAATACGCAAGGTACAGTTAACACGGAAGAGGTCATTTGCCTGGACGAAGGTGAATCTGATGAAGACGAGGGAGGTTGGAACAATGCCACTGGCTCTCCCGATGAATCAAACCCGTTTGCAAATGGAAGACTGCCCTTATTTAAAACTGAGGGCTTGTACAATTTCCTCTGGATGCGCTTCGAAAAGTACGCAGAACAGGAATTCCCAAATTCCGCTCCTCAAACTCTCTGTGCGAAGAATGTAGTTGAGGCAATTGCGTGCGACGTCCCTGTTACGTTGGAGGAAATCAAGAAGGTGGAAGGCTTTGGTGCTCGTGTCAACTCGCTTGGAAAGTTCTTTGTCGATAAGGTCAAAGAATACTTAAAAGCGGAAGGACTAACCCCGGCGCCACGTGCTGGAACTGGCAGTTCTTCAGTCTCCTCCAGCAATAATGGTAACAGCAATCAGAAAAACACCAAACGACCACAAAGTCGAGGAGGCACTCCGAAGAGCGCTGCCAAAAAAAGGAAGACTGAGGCACCAAAGACTACAACTGCCTCAACAAACAGTGGCAGCACGATAACGCCCCTTCCGAAACCAAATCCTGGCAAGCATACAAAGTCTCCCTACTTTGGCGCGGGGGACAAAAGACAGCCATTAGAAGAAGTCAAGCCTAATACCGGGGTAGGGTCTCTTCATAGTTACAACTACAATCAGTGAGCACCCTGTCTTTTCTGTTGCAGTCTATATCTCCAATTGCTCTTCTGAGGGTTTTCATTCTCTGTGCTCGTCCCCTCTGATTGGTCAGTTGAGGATTCTGTCTTTGACCTCTTGGAGACGTCTTCCGAAGTAGTCAGTACCTCATCTATTTTTTGTGAAGGGCGCGAAATGAATTGAATATCTTCATGTGTGAGCTCGCCCTGGTGATGTTGATATTCTGTAAACCATACACCGTAGCGAGCATTTTGGTATCCACCATGCGTCACACTGTCCACAACCGCCTCGTAGAAGTTGCCATCTCTTGGCCAGCGGGCCAGAACTATGTCGCCTTTCTGAAGGATTTTGTAGAGAGGTGCACTATTATCTTCCACTGCTTCGTGGTCACTCTGTAACGTAGAAGATGCATACACGGCATCGAAATCAAAGCTGTCGTCTGAATGTTCACCAGATTGGTGGATGTCCTTGCCACTCTTGCCAAGTCTCTTGGCAGCTGTCTTACTACCGCCACTTGAGCTTCCAAAAATTGCATCGCTGTGGCGTTGATCGATTTCAGACGAATCCAGAGGTCGATTCCTCCCTATTGCTTTATCTATGCTTTCCCAAAAACTTGTCGCCTGGGTATCTTCTTTCGCTTGCGTCGTGGGCGATACATGCTCCAGTTGCTGTCGGGCGAATGCCCTCAACTTCTCGCGCTTCTCCCGTGCACTCTGACCAGAAGACGATATAACTGGTGGAGCGTCATTTCCTGTCTGCGTTGCGTCCGATTTGAGTTTCTTAGTCCTCATATCCTGGGTGGCTCCGAGTCCTTGTCGTCCATGCTTTCGGCTGTGATAAGCCTGAGAGGCTTCTTCGGCAATCCGGACTTGGTCTTGCTCAGTGAAGCCAGACTGTTTGGGTTCTTTCGTCCCGGATTCTCGGCGGTCTGTGTTTTTTGTTGCTCGTACGAAATTCATTTTTGTTTTATTGTATCCCCAGGAGTATCTATCACAATCCAAGGTCGTTCTGGAGTACTGTATGATGGCAGTCTTCCTCAGTCGAGAGTCAAGAGTCTACAACACATGGCAATGGAAGCACAGCGTCACTTTTAGGGAGCCAAAGCGGTGCTCTGTTAAGACGGAGCAAGACCAACCCAAAAAAATGGAACGGCAGACGAGACGGGCAAGGTGCAAGCAAGTCTGAATGCTCCTGTGAACCCCGGCACCCGCCGTCACACTGCGCCGCACGTATTTTTTTTCTTGCAGGACGTCCTTTAACTGCTTCCACAATCCTTGATGCTTTCTCTCATCATCGGATGACTAATGGATTCAGGCTGCTCGGCTGATCATCCGCTGATGGCTCATCCAGCTGATCGCTACCACCTTGGGCTTTCTCGGTTTCTGCGGAGCAGTTTCAATCTATCTGCCAGTCACCACGACTCGTCCACGAGGCTGCAAAGGAAAGGGAAGGCACGAGAACTTGAACGAAGCCGTCCAACGTGAGTCCATTGGGCAGCATGCTGACATCAGCAGTACTTGAAGGAGAAATTACGTAACACACTGTAGCAAGAAAATGTGATGTTCGGTTGAATGAACCCCTGTAATCGACCGTAGCAATCGTCAACTACTATTTGGCGACAAATTGACAATCGACTACATATTATCAAATTTTTTGTCAAAATTACTCCCGATTCAAGTCATAACATACTCTGGGTTCGGACCTAGACAATGTGGTATGTTTATTTCACCCATGAATCGTATGACATTGATTTTCGGATCACGTATTCTTGCTCAAAACGAATGATGAAGGTTTTTCCAGTGGGAAAGGAAATGAGCACTCGCCCATAAACATTGAAATAAAAACAGGTCTTTCAGCCCCAGAAACGACTGTTGTCTTAGCCTTTCAGTGAGCATTCTCGGGACAGAATCGGAAATCGGTACAACATCCCAGCGCGTGAACAACACAATCCCAAACTCAACTGTTTTTCGGGAACTGGGAGACTACACTCTTCATCCTCGCGTCTTGGAGGGCCCCGAAGTCCTCGTCGACTGTGTTTTCGGCTGTGGTAGGCTTCTTCATGCTTCTTCGGCAATCCGGGCTTGGTCTTGCTCCAGGTGTTCACTGAACTGAGGTCGAATTGTCTGGGTTGTTGGTGCCTGATTCTCTGTGTGCGTCTCGTGCGAAATTCATGCTTATAAAATTGCATACTCGGGAGTATCTATGACAATCCGCTCTGAATTTGTAAATTACAGACTGTAACAACACTGCTTGATTGGTGAATGATGGCAGAGTCTTCGTCAGCCCCCTCAGAGAATCAAGAGCCTACAACACACGGCAATGGGAGCGCCGCATCAGCTTCAGGGAGCCAATGTGATGCCTCTGTTAAGACAGAACAGGACCAACCCATGAATGGTACGGCGGAAGAGACGGACAAGGTGCAAATGAGTCTGAATACTCTTGTGAACTCGAACCTCTTGGAGGATTTGGAAGGGGCTGAGGATAAAGCTTTACAGCTACTGGAGATTGTCGAAAGCACTTGTCAAGAGTTGCAAAGCTCTTTGACGGATTCTCGGGAGCATTATGCTACAAATGGGGGTGAGAACTCGTCCGGGACATCGGCAGCAGCGCATCAGAAAAAACTGCGTCAATTGGGAGCTCAATACACCTTCGTGGTTGGAGTAAGTTTTGTGACCTGGACACAAATGAAGCATCAAGGGTTGTTCACCTATCAATTTGTACAATGAGTTGCAGCAACTAGGTCAAACTATTCAAGATTCCATTGATTCGTTGGACCCGATGCTTGCAAAGAGACTGTGCGAATACCAGAGCAAAATCGAAGAAACAAAGAAGGGGCTCCAGAAATTGTATGATGATGCAAAAGAGAAAAACAAGCAAGGAACACAAGGTACTGCTTCATGAATTGGAGATTAATAGAGCATGAACTTAAGGACATCTGGTCGAAGACCTGGAGCTCAGAACCAGTAGCCTTTCTTCCGCCGTTCGGAATATGTACATGCCGATGTCTCGAATGGAAGCAATGAGAACTTTTGTCAACTCTCTACTAAGCGTAAATTACTTCTCTCCAAGCAATGTTTCGCTTACGGGATAGGGATGTCCAAGTTGATGTACGCAGGGCTACTTCGTGCACCCTCGCGCTCCCCTTAGAACGGCGCAGAGACCGACCTTTCGTGCAGAACCTTACGCTTGGTGTTTTAGGATCAAAATTTTCGACGCACAATGGTTCTTACTGTTGCTTCGTGAGAATGTGAGTAGCCGTTGTACAATTGTACAATTGGAAGGACGCCGTCAGTGGCGTCCTTGCCGTCATCACCGAGTCAGTGGCCGGAGTACGTCACAACCAAGACCTACCGGGTTGACGAGCATGAAAAGAAATGGCAGATATAGTCATCTTGCAAATATACTATCCGCTGTGGTAATGCAACCCTGTAGCATACTCAATCCATGAACTCACCAACAATTCAAAATTCCGATCCCGAAGTTGAAGTACTGCCGTGCCCAACAATTCTGTCCAATGGAAATTCCATATAAGGAAATATTGAGAAAAAAATTTCAGTATCAACAACAAAACACTATCGTAGCGCATTGTCACCAGTAAACTGTCATTCGCTCGGAGGCAAGCCAAAAAAAAAAATGCGAAGGATGGGATTCGAACCCACGCGTGCGTACACATTGCGGCCTAAACACAACCCCTTAACCACTCGGGCACCTTCGCAAGCGAATATCGGCTTTCTTGTGAAGGTCTAGTACTACCTATAGAGCGTGGCCAGTTGCCTACCTCTTCTCATTGATTTCCGCGAAATACTTCGTGCGGCATCGTGCCAAACCAAAGATGCAGGGTTCAGAAAGATTTGGAAGGATTCACGAAACTTGATTATGGCCATGTATCTATCGAGTGCGGATAGAATAAGCGGGACGAGAAGCGTAGGTATGTCAATTCAGGTCTGCTAAGGGAAGCAGTCTGAGCAAGCAGAGGAAGCGTGGACTTCAACATTACTTCCTAGAAACGGGTCATGCAAATAGTACAACGAACCTACGTAGCTGACTTCATGCCGCGAAGTATTATATCGTATCTCGCCGCTCTAGAAAGCTTCAATGAAATTTCTGACTATTTCGGGCGTCTGCTTCTAGAAACAGCTAGGGATAGGCATGCTTCCTGAGCTGTTGCTAGAGACGATATTTTCACAAACATAGTCCTTCTGAATGAGAAATTCTCCATTATTTTGCACATTGTCGAATTGGAAGTTCTGACAAGGATTCGTCTCATTGCAAAGCAGCACTCCCGGTAATGTTAGTCCACCCGTGAAATTCATATCCTTGAGGAAAATATTCGTGATTGGCACACGAGGTTGAGTAGGGCATTGTTTTACAATCGGATAGAGGAAACTACAACCGGTACCAGAAGATCCAGGCTGTTGTTGCTGTTGTGGTCCTATCCAAATAGGATACCAGAGACTGTTGGTGGCCGTCACATTCCTATACAATATGTTATCAATTATTCCATCGCCAGTCGTTCCCGGATTCGTCTTGATATATATTGCTTTTATTGGAGTGTCAAAAATGATGTTCTCGAAGGTTACGTTCCGGACACAGTTGGTGCCAGGATGAGGTGGCACAGACCCGATGGTCATTCCCACTCCAAGTCGCACCGTCGAGTTCCTTATTGTTAAATTTTGGGTGCAGTTCGTGAAGGCGTCACCTTGGTGAGAAGGTTTCACAGCAACGACGTCATCGAAGTTCTGCACAAAGAGGTTCTCAAAGAGCATGTTCTTTCCTCGCGGATCGAACCCGTCAGTATTGAGTGGAAACACAGGTAGTCCCCCGATAGCATTATTGCTCTTTTTCCAATAGCCATGCGTCTGCATCATTTCTTTTTGCTTGAAGACGTCAACAAGAATTGTAATTTTGTTGACATATACGCGCAACACATTCAACAGTTTGAAATGATACTTTGGAGAATTAAGAGCTGTGAAGCCTTGTATAGTAACGTCTGAGCAACGAGAAATAGTAAACATGTAAGGTCTTTGCACCGGGTCTACTAAGAACTTTGCCCACCACCAGTCATAACCCTGTCCATCAACGGTGCCATTTCCGCGAAGCTCAATGAAGGATGAGTCAAGAATTGCTAGCATCGAGAACCACTCTGGACGCTGCTTCTTGTATGGCCACCACGTAATATTCGCTGCCATCGTAAGATTCCCGCTGATTTCAAGCGATACGTTAGTCACATCCTGCACAGTTGTATTGAACACGACGAAGTTCTTATTGGCCGGAATTTCCACAGTTCTGTCGTTGGAGCTGGCATTCGCCCAGAAAAATGCCTTGCGCAGTGCTTTGCTGTTTATGCTGGCAACTTCTTCGCTTGAAACAAATGGTTTGGCGCCAAACTCCTCAATCGAAATCGCATCCACTATGCTCAATAATGCCAATACTGTCGATATCAGAAACAAGGGCGAAATCTTTTTCGCCCTTATTTTTGCCATCTGCGTACAAGCACTGTATAGATATGGAAATGGAACCAGTTGTACCAGGTGAAAGAATACGCACTTTCTATTGTGCTCACAGGGTTTTCCGAAATTCGCATTCGTTATCGAGATATAGGTTGTTCCCTGGCCACATACTAGGGACATCCCAGGTTGGTACGCTACCATAACAATATATAATGCGACCACCAATACTCGTCGTGCACAGAGCTCCAGGGGTCAAAATTTGTGCCTTTGCCTCCGCTCTAGAATTCCCGGCGGATAGCCTGGCCCGGTTGCTTCCTAAAGAAGTGCTGTGACGCTGCGGCAACTGGTCGCTAAAATCGGAATTCCAGCGGCCTCGGGTCGTACTTACTAACTATTAACATCAATCTACTGAATGCCAAACAGTTCACGTTTATTAGTTCGACTTGCTGGGGAGAAAACAGAGCCGCCTACAAGCCCACATCCCCGTCTGGAACGTGAGGGTTTGGACTCCTTTGGAGCTACATTTTCCTGCAACTGTCAGAGCCGGACTTACCATAGAAGTTCTGTGTATTATTTTCTGTGTCGTTTATTTCTTGTTAACCTAGTCTCATTCGGCACGTTACGGTAAATGCGCTGTAAAGACGACGCCGACTCCGGAATCTTCTTCGTGTACGTGGGCAAAAGGGGGATAGTTTGTCGCTTTCTGAAGACACTTCATTCGAGTACCCTCGTCATCGGAAATGCCTTCCCACGGGTGTCGTATTTGGTAGCACAATCGCTGAACGGACGCCACGTACTCCGTTTGGTTACCGTGGAATATATATGTACGGAATGTTCAAGGCATGCGCCATCCCAGCTTTTGCAAACGCTTTCACTAAAGACGCACTAGCTTCTTCCTCAAACTGAGTCAATTCATCGTCGGGTGTAGTTTCGGTCTGGATGGCAAGGCTAAACACAAAGGAAAACCCGGGCTTCGAATCATGGTCGCCGAACCACGGACGTAAAGTGGTCAACAGAGACGATTCAGGATGCTCCTTATAAAATTCCTCCATAACGACCTGTTCCTCTATCCCCCTCTATATCCAAGCCCCCTTTGTATCATCGGCATCAAAACAGCTTGCGTGAGGTTGCATTGAGGGTCTAAATCGACCATCAAGACTCGAATCGTTTTGGCCAATTTCCAAGAGAAAGGAATCTGTTGAGCATGCAGTAGACACTATGCCAGCGCCGCTCTCCAGCATCCTCTTGAATGGCTGAAATTCAAGGGTATATTCTCATCAACGGTGAATGTCGCTATTCTATCAATCGTCTCCTCCCTTCGTCTTTTGCTTCCACCCATGGACGTCGTGTGGTGCAACAAACTAGGTTGCTCACACACACATATGTGACAGATAGCCCACCGGCCAGGGAGCCGCTTCTATCTTCTTTCCTTCCGCTGTTCCAGAGCATTCTCCCATCCATTATGGGCCATCAAATGTCGGCATACATTGGTCGTGTTACCATCACTCTGCAGAGTGAGTGCCTCATTACATGTGCTCCCGCTTTCGTACTGCATGTGCAGCAAACATGGCGGGGTCGTTTTTGAAAAACAGCCAGAACGACGACTTTTTGCCAGGGGCATTTCGTGTCACACAGAATACTGAGAAAAGACTTGTCTCAGTAGTTACCGGATTAATGCGAAAAGCATGATGCCAAACAAAACTTAACTTACTCCAATATTGCCATTAACCCGAACTATCCGAGATGCCCATGTTATCCAGGTCTTTCTCTGTTGATGACCATACTCTCGACGTATTGCTTTACAAAATGGAGAACGTGTCGGCAATGGCTGGAATATCTCTTTACCGGAGGGCTTCATCTCTCTGGGAGGCTTTGCAAGCAGGTTCACGAGATACTAAGCTCCAGGAGCATCACACGGGATCTGACGAACATGCGTCAGCTCGGAGACTTTCATCGAAGCTAGAGGATTTCCGCTTACATCTACATTGAATTTTCCAGTTCCATAGATTTCACACCAATTCTCAGGATCTTTTAATGCCCTCGTTGCTTCTGGGAGCCATCCCTGGCGCAAGCGAAGGATGTCGCCATTGTTCCCGTATAATCAACCATTCACGATTGCGCCTTTGCTTATTTGACTCAGCGCTGTTGCCGAGGGAACGTTGATCACACAGAACTCGGCACTCCTCCCCCGCTCGTACAAAAGACATAGATGTGAATCGTTTACACACGCCAACTCAATATAGTCTGTTTTGCGAGGTCGTTTTGTTTGCTGCCGAAGTCCAATATGACACGGGTCAAGCATCCCGTACACGTATTGAATATGTGGCGACATGGAGACAATCGATTTCTTCGAGACGTTCATCTTGGGAAATCCCTCCATCTCTCAGTTTCCCCCGGCACTCGACCTCTATTTCCTGGTTATTTGTTCAACCCCCTTGTGGTTCGCCGGTCGTCGCCGACTCGTCGGCCAGTGAAAAAAGTGATCCGAAATTTACACAATCTGGCAGTATAGAACGTGGGTAAAGTGAGCCATTCTATACGGACGCTGTTCTAATGGGTCTTTTGATGGGTCGTACGTGCCTTCAATCGGACTTTTTTTTGACGAAACTCGTAGCGTGTCATTATCCGTAGATCGTGACAATCATACGCATGGGTGAAATCCCAGGTGGTCCGTGGTGAGGTGCGTCCGTAAACCGAATGCGTATGGGCCCCCCAACTTGTTGACTATGGGCAGGTACCAAGTAGCAAATAGAACGAATAGAACTAAGAAAGACAACTGGTATATTAAGATAGTATTGCCCCTACAATCCTTGTCTGCAAGGGATCATTGAATTGGACTCTGGGATTGGTGCTTGAAGGTGCTTTCCACGGTACTTTAAATATCTCAAACCCGTTTCGTTTCGGAGGATGTTTTGGCGAGGTCGAGTGCCCGAGTGGTCTAAGGGGTCAGATTTAAGACCTGATGTGCGTAAGCACGCGTGGGTTCGAACCCCACCTCGACCATCACAAACGGCCCGGATTTTTTGGCTGTTGGACAACTTCACAACGCTTTTGAAAGCCGGGAAACGCCCTCCGGCTGTCTTCGTCCATAACCCCTCTCGATGGTCGGCCCGGTTGGTAAATCAGCTTACTTGTGCCGTCTCCAAATACCAGGCGGACATTGTCCGCAACTGGCGGAGCTTGCTCCTGTCCTGTAAGTTTGTTTCCCCTGCAGATACCAGTGCAGATAACCCCGACGACGTCCACATGCATGACATATTTCCCCTTCCTGGAAACGAGGCACAGGATTCGGAAAACGTGGAGGAAGAAGATGGAGTAGTGACGTGTCAGGCGGAGGAAGTGGATCACGAACTGGTCGTCCACTTCGATGGAGCCAGTCGAAAAAAATTCATTTCAGGGGATCCGAACTCCCTTTAAACTCGTTAGGGGAGTATAACCACATGAATATACATCATGTATATTATGTTGATGGTTTTGGAGTATTACAAAGACGAGTTGGAATTGTAAGCAGCGCCTGTTACCGAACTAGGAACATAAACAGCTACACCTCCACTCTTCTTCGGTAGAACTAACTGCAACCACCTAGAAAGTAGGTTGACATTGGACTTCATAAGTCGACAAGACAACCCTTCTCGAAGACATTCCACATATTCTTGATGAGAGAGAACGTCAAAATGATCCGTCATTTCGTGACTACCGCGCAATTTGAAACGTAAGTAGTAGTAGAATGGTATCATCTTGCTCGTAGATTCTTCCGGTAGGACGTATACAATACACACGTATCTGAACTCGTCAGGGACGCCGCCATGTATGCCGCGGCTCTCACTGTGCTCGACTGAGTGAGTGCTAGACCTCCCATTTTGACAGTATTCATGTATATTCATGTGGTTACACGAAATACCCGATTGGTAGCATGGCTCTTGTTGTAATGTGGTGCGGCAGTTCGACCTCGGGGTGCCACTGGAGAATATGGGACAGTCCAAAGAGCATCTCTTGATTGAAACTATCCAGTGGTTCCTTCAAGATATCGGGGCTTACTGTCCGCATAAAGAAATTGGGCTGGTTGCCAATTGTGTTGCGTAGACACCCGGTAGATGCTACTGGTCGTCATGTCCTGCGTTGTGGCCACAATTTCCTCCGAAATTCTCATAACCACAGGCATGACTTCGTCCGGGACAGGCTAGCGCAGGCCTTTTCGGCATGGGGTGTGGCGGCCCACACGGAACCTCTCCTTCAATCTCGCTCCAAACACCGGGGTGATGTTCGTCTGCTTCTTCCAGAAGGGGGCCAGATTATTGACGTTTCCGTGGTCGACCCCTTACAGGACGGCACGCTCGGGAAACAGGTTTCGGACCCGCATGGAGCAACCTGCCTCAGAGAGGCAGCGAAAATAAACAAATATCGCTCCAACGTGGATTCAGATTCCTTTGTCTCGTTCGTCTTGTCGTCCTACGGGGGAGTATTTCCGTATAACCACATGAATATACAAGGTAATGACGACGACGACGAGTATATTATAGGCCTACGGGCAAAGAGAGCTACGAAAGGAAAAGAGAACAGCTACAAAACCAGCTACAAAGAGGAGTCACTATCCATGCTTTCCCGTTCGCTCTGCGTACTGTCATCCCTATGCGCCGCCTCCATTTCATCAGCAGGATC